>JAJTUV010001334.1:0-65000 GCA_021653895.1 Mastomys natalensis | reverse complement strand
CCCAGAGAGGCATGGATTCCTGAACAGAGATCAAGGGCAAAACACAGTAACTCTATGACTATAATTAAACTTTATGACTACTGTGTTTCTTCCAGTGAAAATGCCTGGTCAATAGTTATTTTGTAGGATATTTGATCTCATTGTGAACCCCAAGATTTTAAACTTGAAAATCTTGTTGGCAGGGCTCAGCCCTGGCCCACACTTTTAACCCAAGAGCTTTTACATTTAGCATAAACAAGTAGTTACACTTGGCCAGCCTTAACACAGACCTCTAATCTAAGAGCTAAAGAAAATCAACCCTAGGTCAAGAAGCAGAGCAAGAAACCAGTTGACAGGGAGTGAACATAAATGAACATAAGGGAGGGTCTTTGAGTTGAATGGTATTTAGGACAGTGTGGAGAAGAGAAACGACTTTCTTCTTCTTGGACACACGTGGAGTGGGAAGGTCATCGGGGTACTCTCTCTGCCTCTCTAAGCTAGCAGATGTGCATGCCAGTTTCTTGTTCCTCAGTCTTCACTGGTAAAACTGAACAACTGGAATTTTTGTTTTTAAAAACAAGATAGTTCTATGTATGCACATATCTATGAGGAAGAAGCTAATAGTTTGATATAGTTCAAGTAGCTACTATTCTGAAAAGCAGAATGAAGTCATACAAGGGCAGTCATCTGTCTAGAGGTGGAGTGGTTCATGAACTTAGAAAATGGCCAATGACAAGGAAACCAGAATGAGGCAGTGTTCTGAGTAGTTAATCAGGCGTGGTCTTAATCTTGATTGCCTTTCTGAAGTTGTGTCTTTTCACATTTGCCAGTCCTATATCTATCTATACCGCTGGATGATCTCTTCACTATATCAACATCTTTAATGTGCATGTTTTATTTATCACATACTTTATAACAGACAAAGTGATGTTTATCATGAGATGAAGATAATAATTACTGATAATTTAATGTTCTGAGATTGTATGCTGGTTAATTGATCACAATGTTTCTTAAAATCACAACACACTGTAAAGATGAAACTTCTATTCCTCATGTTAGTTAATACATGGGAAGAATTACAATTACAAATATATATGCCAAATATATATCTCTAAGCTGATGATGGCCCAACTCCAACATCATCAGGCTAGAGGTTACAGACTGGAGAGCATTACAAATTTATTTACTGATCCAGGCTGGTGCTACCTCTGCCAACTTCAATTTGTTACTACCATGGGAAACACTGGCTTACTTTGGAAGGAAGATGAATATGAATTTCAATAGTCAGAATTGGAAATTGCAGTATCAATTAAAATACCATTGGGTACTAGAACTAGGTTGCATGAACAAATGCTATCTCAAAGAAGGATGGAATTTATCTGACTTGGAAGAAACAAAGGAAATTATGAAAATTTCCTGACTTGATTACCATGCTGTAAACTTGTTAACAACTATCCTAATTTCCATGTCTGAATGAAGTTTTAAGTATAAATTACTTAGTTCCAAGGAAACATGAACCCATTAAGAAAGATTCTAAATATGTTAAATAGTTAAATAGTTAAATCAATAAATCATCACATGTAGAATTTCTCTGTGGTTGCCCTGCAGACTGGTTAAATGATAATGGAATTTGATTCACCGGATCCCTAAACATTTCTCCTTAATACCTTCCAAGAGGTTCAGTCAAAGTAGAAAAGTTTGGCTGATACTTTCATAGGATATAGAAGATTCCACTTTTGTTCTTGTAATCTGTTTTAAGAGTGGGTTAGTTTGTTTGAAATACTTTTTATATAGAGTCTCTTTCCCTATCAGAAAATAATGTTATGATGAGTTATTTAAAAAGTTAAAGATACAAAATGGTGAATAATATCACAGATGTTTTATTTACTTAGTCTTTGGAATGTAAACAAGCTTAGGTATGCCATGGAAATTAACAGTACATTAGAGTTACTATAGTAATCGGAAAGTGAATCTGATTGGGAAACTGCCATGCTATGATTTGTTTCCACTTCAGTACAACTCCATATAAATATTTTACAGATTTCAATGTAGAAAAGATTTACCAAAAGCTCTGCATTTCCCAAAAGGAGACTGGATACACAATACACATTTTTTTTATATTGTCTCAATGGTCTTTCAAATATTCAGATCTGGAGAATAATTAACGACATATGGTAATTTCACAGTGTAATATAGATTTTTTCCTTTGTCTCCTTTCTATCGATGTGATAAATAAATGCCCAAAAGTGACTTGGGGAGGAAAGAGTTTATTGTACTTCCACTTTCATGTCCCAGTCCATCATGAAAGAAGTCACTTCAGGAACCCAATTCAATGACATGGAGGTAGGAACTAAAGCATAGAACACTGGGAGGAGCTGCTTACTGCCTTGTTTCCAGTGCTTATTCAATTTGCTTCCTTGGACAGCTGGGGACCGTGGGCCCAGGGATGACACCACCCATACAAGACTGTGCCTTCACACAACAATCATAAAAAACAAAACAACAAAAACAAAAACAATACCTCCTAGACTTGTCTAAAAGCCAATCTGATGGAAGCATTTTCTTTATTGAAATTCTGTTTTCTCTTCCAAAATGATATTAGCTAGTGTCTTGTCAAAAAAACAAAAAGAAAAAAAATTAATAAAAACAACAACAAAAACAACCAGTCCAGTTTCCTGTGTTATTAATACTGTCACTACTATGGAGGGGAAAGGTAATAGATGCCAGATGTGTCCTGTGTGACTAAATATGGTTTCCAAGAGGAGGAGATAAAATTCTACCAAAATGTAGGGTTGCTAAGGAAAAATGAAACAATTTACACTAAGAATATTTGAAGAGCCACTCAAAATAGAATATTTGGTATTTTTATTTTGTTTCACTGGTTTAACTTTACAAGTATAAAATACATCATAGTATTTTAGCTATAATACTATACTTTGAGTATGTATTGATAATGTCTAACTGACATGGGGGCATCTTATGAAAGCAACCATAATGCAGGTGATTCATCCTTTATTGCTTAACTTAGATATAGTTAAGCACAGCCTAAATTGAGGATACTTAAAAATTTCTAAGGAATGACTCTCCAACACTAAATCATGTGGAAACTAAAAATGTTCTGTACAAAATTAAAACTCAACAGGCTTGAGACAAAGCTCAGGGGTTCAGAGTGCTTAATGCTTTTGGAGAATTTCCAGAAACTATGTCCAGAAGCTCACAACTACCTCCAACAACAGTTCTTGGGAACCTGATACTCTCTTCTGGCTTATACAGGCAAATATAATCATGAGTACATATTGCTCATCTAAATGCCAGTATGTATGTAGAAAAATTAAAATAGATCTATATTTGTCACGTTGCACAATACTCAAGTCTGAGTAGAGCAAGGACCTCAACATAAAACCAGATACACTAAATCTTATAAAAAAAAGAAAGTGGGAAAGAGCCTCAAACTTATTGGCATTGAGAGAAATTTCCTAAGCAGACCTCCAATAACTCAGGTGCTAAGATCAAAAATTGATTAATGGACCCCATGAAACTGAAAAGATTCTGTAAGGCAAAGGACATAGTCAATAGGACAAATTGGCAATCCACAGATTGGAAAAATTTCTTCACCAATCTCACATCTTATAGGGGGATACTCATCAAAATATATAAAGAACTCAAGAAGCTAACCTCCAAAATCCCAAATAACCCAATCAAAAAAAATGGGGTATAAAATTAAACAGAGAATTCACAGCAGAGGAATCTCGAATGGCCGAGACACGCCTAAAGAGATATTCAAAGTCCTTAGTCATCAGGGAAACACAAATCAAAACAACCCTGAAATTTCACCTTATACTAGTCAGAATGGGTAAAGTAAAATACTCAGGTGACAACACATGCTGAGAATGGGGAAAGTGAAACAGGCCTCCATTGCTGGTGGGATTGCAAACTGGCACAACCACTCTGAAAAATCAATCTGGAGGTTCCTCAGAAAAAAATGGAAATAAATTTACTTGAAGACCCAGCTATATCACTCTTAAACACACAGCCAAATGATGCCCCACCATGCCACAGGGGCATGTGTTCCACTATGTTCATAGTAGCCTTATTTGTGATAGCCAGAAACTAGAAACAACCCAGATGTCCCTGAATGTAAGGATGGATACAGAAAATATGGTTCATTTACACAATGGAATACTACACAGCTATTGAGAACAAGGACATCATGAATTTTGCAGGCAAATGGATGGAATAAGAAAACATCATCCTAAGTGAGGTAACTCAGACCCAAAAGGATATGCAAGGTATGTACTCACTAATAAATGGATATTAGCCAAAAAAGTCCAAAATACCCAGGATACAATCCACAGAACTCAAGAAGGTTATCAAGCTAAAGGACCCAAGTGAGGATGCCTCCATACCACTTGGAAGGGAGAAGAAAGCAATCATGGGAGGCAGAGTGAGGGAGGGACATAGGTGGGAGACAGAAGTTGGGGAAAGAGGAATACGATCAATTATTGAAGCCCCAACGGCCAGCAGAAAAAATGGAAACAGTCAATCTGGGGAGACAGGAGATAGGGATGTACCAGAGACCTGGGTGGTAAGAGACTCTCAGGATTCAAATGGAGGGACCTTAGATAAAATGCCAACAATAGGCAGAGGAAACTTGTAGAATCCATCTCTAATAGAAAGACAGGGTATCAAGAGGAGGGATGGGGTTGCCATCTCACAGTCAAAAACTCTGACCCAGAATTATTCCTGTCTAATAGAACTGCAGAGATAAAAGTGGAGAAGAGACTGAGGGATAGGAGGTTCAGTGACAGGCCCACACTGGGTCCCAGCTCAAGGGAAGTTTCCCAGACTGTTAC
Source organism: Mastomys natalensis (assembly GCA_021653895.1). NCBI lineage: Eukaryota > Metazoa > Chordata > Mammalia > Rodentia > Muridae > Mastomys > Mastomys natalensis. The sequence continues at coordinate 60,168 of JAJTUV010001334.1, read as the reverse complement.
TGATGCTATGGTGTGCTTACAGACAGGAGCCTAGCATGGCTGCCCTCCAAAAGGCCTAAGAAGCAGCTGAAAGAATCAGATGCAGATACTTACACCCAATCAATGGACAGAAGCTGGGGAAACATTAGGTTGAATTAGGGGAAAGTTGGAAGAAGATGAAGAGGAGGGTGACTCCATAGAAAGACCCCAGTCTCGACTAACCTGAACCCCTGAGATCTCTCAGTTACTGAGCCACCAACTAGGCAGCATACACTGGTTGGTCTGAGGTCCCCAACACATATACAGCAGAAGACTGCCAGGTCTGGCCTCAGTGAGGAAGATGCACCTAACCCTAGAGAGACTTGAAGTCCCAGGGAGTGGGAAAGTTCAGTGGGGAAGAAGTAGAGGGATAGAGACACCCTCTTGGAGACAGTGAGAAGGAATGAGATGAAGAACTGTCAGAGGGCAGATTGGGAGGGGGATAAGGACTGGACTGTAAAAAAAAAAAAAAGTTTAAAGGATAATTTAAAAAAGAAAAGAAAAACATAAAAGTATTTTATTTATTTATTTACTTTATTCTTTAATCTTTTTTTTTTTTTTAACAATCTAGACTTTATCCTCCTCCCAGTCCACCCTCTAAGTATTCTACATTCCAGATCTCCTCCTCTTTCCCCAAGAGGATGAGTAGAAATCCCATCCCACTCCTCACCCCTACCCAACCAGACCTCCCCACTCCCTGGGGCCTCAAGTCTCTTGATGATTAGTTACATCTTCTCTGATTGAGTCCAGAACCTGCACTCCTCTGCTCTATATGTGTTGGAGGCCTTATATCAGCTTATATATGCTGTCTGGTTAGTCGCTCAATGTCTGAGTGATCTCAGGGGTCCAAGTTAATTGAGACTGCTGATCTTCATATGGGGTTGCCCTCCTCCTCAGCTTCTTCCAGCTTATCCCTAATGCAACAACAGGTGTCATCAACTTCTGTCCATTGATTTGGTATAAATATCTTCATCTAACTCAGCTACTTGTTGAGTCTTTTGGAAGGTAGTCATGAGAGATCCCTTTTTGTGAGCACACCATAGCATCAGTAATAGTGTCAGACCTTGGATCCTCTACTTGAGATGGATATCAATTTGGGCTAGTCATTGGACCTCCTTTTCATCAGGGTTTTCTCCATTTTTGTCTCTGTAGTTCTTTCAAACAGGAACAATTCTGGGTCAGGAATTTTGATTGTGAGATGGCAACCCCATCCTCCACGTGATGCCCTGTCTTTCTACTAGAGGTGGGATCTACAAGTTTTCTCTCCCCACTGTTGGACATTTCATCTAACGTCCCTCCCTTTGAGTCCTGAGATTCCCTGACCTCTGAGGTCTCTGGTACATCCTAGGGGGTTCCCCAACCTAATACCTCCTGAAGTTGCCTGTTTCCATTCCTTTTACTGGCCCTCAGAGTTTCAGTCCTGATCCCCAACCCAATACCTGATCATGTTCCCCTCTTCCTCTCCCTGTCCCCTCCCCATCCCTTTCCCTCTCCCCCCTCCTGTGATTGCTTTCTTCTCCCTCCCAAGGTGAATTGAGGTGTTCTCACTTGGGCCCTTCTGCTTAACACTGTAGTTTTTAAAAATGTTATTCATTCCTTGAATGTTTCATACATTGAATATGTTTTGATCATATTCAAACTCACACTTCCTTAATTCAGGACTTGTTCATATCTTAAAAATAAAAAGTCTAAAGGTAGTTAATTAACTTTCATTGCCAGCATAGGCTTGCAGTACAGGAACATTCACATCCAATATAAATCTAAAGCTTAAAGAAACATTGTACACAATCTGAAACACATAGAAAATTGGTTCAGAGGTCAATGTGTTTTCTCCCTGGTTTCCAAATTGACGTTACTGACTGGGCTCAGGAATGAGTGGACAGAGATACTAGGGTAGAGACTTCTGAGCAGACATCATGGACCCAGGGGATGCTCCACTGAAAACAGCCAGAAGCAATCACATCTCTAGGGTAATACCATTCCCTAGTGTGTTCAGCCTGGAGAAGATAATAATTCTACTCTTGTGAATGCTAGAGGCACTACAACATTTTCTTTCTTTTCTAAAATAGACATTGGGTTTAGATTTCCTTCTCTGACTAGGATCCTTCTGCCATCATTATAATGTACACATTCACTAAATATCTTAAATATGCCAATGTATAGGTAAACATTTCTTAGAAGGAATAAATTTTAGCATTTGAAAAGGTTGTTTTTTGTTTTCCTCATTGAAATCCTGATCTTTTCTTACAATTTCAAGATCTCTCCTGTTTTATATTTTCTGGACTTATAGAATAATTGAAAATTGTATTCACATTCCATGATTATAGAGACCTTGTTTAAATCACTTTTGGAACAAATAAGACAGTTCTTAGTGAGAGAATAATACATGTTCCTTTTTTCCAAAGTCATATCTGTGTCAGGAGCCAAAAAAATTCGAATGGAATTGTTTCTATTCATGATTAAAATGTATGTCCTAAATGTCCTGATTCTTCTGACTCTACTTCTTAAATGCTGAGATTACAAGAGTGCACTCTCATACTGTATATGTGAATTCATTTTCACACATAATGGATATGGACTAACTAATGTGTGATCTTCAGATGTAATTTTAGTAACTATATAAATGTTATACTACCAATACTTTAAAAAAAACAATTGAATGTGTTTATGGTTTTCTTGTAACCATCTGGATGTAATCAGTGTGATGGGACATGATATTTGACCTTAATTTAAAATCTAGTATTATGGTCTACAGGAGTCCAGAAGGCTGGAGGCTGGAAAGTGATTGTGTACACCTTTAGTCCTATCACTCCAGAGGAAAAGGCAGGCAGATCTCTGTAAGTGTGAAGCCAGCCTGGGTCTAGGATAGCCAAGGCTTCTCAAAACAACTCTCTCTCTCTCTCTCTCTCTCTCTCTCTCTCTCTCTCTCTCTCTCTCTCTCTCTCCTCTCTCTCTCTCTCTCTCTCTCTCTCTCTCTCTCTCTCTCTCTCTCTCTCTCTCTCTCTCTCTCTCTCTCACACACACACACACACACACACACACACACACACATACACCAAATCTGAGAAGTAGTTTATTTTCCACAAAGACTAATAGTTCCAATAGCAGTCCCAGTATGTCCTTTGCACTATGAGTGTTCAATACATGCTGTCAGCAAGATAGCATGTGTATTTGTTACACTAAGATAGGGCTAGGTTTGTTTTGCTATGGGAGAATGGCATTGCATTACTTCAAACATGGATCAGGACAAGTCATATCCATCATGTCTTTTTTCAGCCTTACTACTATCATTTGAGATAGCCCCCTACTGGGTGTGATAAGCCATCTCAGTCAAGAAAATGGGAGAACACCTAAAACACACCCAGCAACATTCTGCCTCAAAAAATATATGTGGGACCTCAGTCTAACTTCTTGAAGTTAACTGAAATCAAATTACCAGTCAACTAATATTTATAACTAATAGTAATAAATGGTATCTTAAAGTTATTCAACCTTGAGATGGTTTGATACACAACTGTCTTTTAAACAATAATATTGAATGTGCAAAAACTACTCCTGAATTAAATTATCAAGAAACTATTCTATGGTCCCAGAGTTTTAAGGCTTCAAATTAAGAATTTGAGTTTTGATGTTCTGTATAAACAGCTGGCATTCCAAATATTTAAAGAAGATTTAAGTAGCTTAACTTTTATGTAATGAAAATATTTTCAGATTTCAAAACCTTTGTAGTATAAATCTCCTTTGGTTGAAATAAAAGCAAAAAATATAAATTTAGTCAATCTAATGCAGAAATGTCACCTATTGCCATTACTTATTGAGAGCTTTCTCTTTGCCAGACTCTATGAGATGCAGTTAGACTTCATTCCCATTTTTAACCTTCTGTGATACCCAATCTGTGTTTACTACAGAAAATCCATACACACTCAGTGTTTAGTTTAATTAAGGATAAACCTACAGAGCATAGGTTTGTCACACTTCATCAGAGTCAGTTTGTAGGCTGCCAATACCCAGAGCTGTTCTGTAATTTAACAGTAAAAACTTCAGCAGTACCTGTGAAACAGATCAGGAAGAGTATTTATTGTATTAGATTCAACAGGAGGACTCTTCCACCAGAATGTCTGCCAGGGAACAGCAGTGCAGAGTCGCATCAGTCCATTGAAGGGATTTCAGCTTGCCAAATGATGAGTAGCCTGCTGCAGCAAGATATCCAAGCGAATCCACCTTTTTAAGTGTGATGCAACTTAATGCTTAAATACTTCTTAATAAGGTACCAAAGAGGAACAGCACTGAAGCAAATAGCTGGCACTTGACAGGGAGGGTAACCCTCCTTTACACATTTGTTTGGTGTGTGTGTTTACAATTTGTTTGGTGTGTGTAAAATTGTGTGTGTGGTGTTTATATGTGTGTGTGTGTTTGTATGTGTGTACACATTTGTTTGGTGTATGTTTGATGTGTGTGTGTGTTTACATGTGTGTGTGTATGTGTGTTTTGCTTGCATTTATGTTTGTGTATCATGTCTATGTTGTGCCCACGAGAGTCAGAGATGTCGGATTTACTGGAAAAGGAATTTACAGAAGGTTGAAAACTGTCCTGTGAGTTCTCTGGAAGGGCGACAGTGACTCTTCTAAGCCATCTCTCCAGCTCACTTGTGTTATTCTCACTGATCTTCAGGATCATCAAGGTGCTACATATAAACCTGAATAACACAACTGAACTTTAACAGTCAACAGATCTGTGGTTAGTCTCCGGAATTAGTACTTTTAGTAACCATCTGTCTTAGTCAGGGTTTTATTGATGTGAAGAAACAACAAAATTACAGAAAATCTTATAAAGAAAAATATTTAATTAGAGCTGGCTTACAGTTTGGAGGTTTAGTTCATTATCAACCTGGCTAAAAGCACTGTAGCATGCAGGCAGATGTATCTGAGAGTTCTACATCTGGATCTATAGTCAGCAGGAAAAGACAGCCACTAGGCCTAACTTGAGCTTCTGAAATTCCATAACCCACTCGCCCAATGACATGTTTCTTCCAACAGCCCATGCCTACTCCAACAAGGTCACACCTCTATAATGCCACTCCCTAGGAGTCTATGGGAATCATTTTCATTAAAACCTTCACAGTATCTTTTCAGTTTTATGTACAGACAAGGTAGGGATACAATGTTTTCAGTGCTTATGTAGAAGAGAACCCCAAGTTCTTTTATAGTAGACAGTAAGAAAACATGTAACTCAGTAGCAAGTTTGTAAGGGTGACTCAGCAGAGTCATTGGTAAATTCTAGCAACCAGGAAAGTACAGGTTGTGTGACACAAGTAATCCAAAGACCAGTGAGTACTGGCAGGCAACTGGCCTCTTATTTCTTAGTGCAGTTTAAATTAATGATCATTTGACCATACATTTTTCATATACTAAGTCTGTGAATTTCTTACATGTATAAATTCACCAGATTAAAAGAGTTAGAAACTACCTCTGCCCTCAAGGGAATTATTACAATCTGTCAGGCAAGTTAAGTACATACACAACTTAGAACAAAACTCTAATGTGCAGGTAAAACTCATTAGTGATTTAATCCAAGGAATGTTATAAAAGTACTTCTCCCTTAAAGTCCGTTAACCAGCAGAGAATCAAAATTAAAATTCCCTACTTCATGCTTTCTGTGTCTTTGTCCTCAGTCCATCTATTGTATGAGTCTAAATTATTGCCTGCCTGAAGGCTATCTTCTGAATCTGTTTGATCTTGTGTCTGTGTCTGTGTCTGCATCTGCGTCTGCATCTGCATCTGCGTCTGTATTTGTGTCTGTGTCTGTGTGATCCTATCTGTGTGCTTTAGTATCCTTGTGTCTGTCTGTCTTGTCTTTCTGAAAGTGGTATGATGGTCTGTGCTTCTGTGTCTGCTGATTGTGTGTGTCACTCTCTAACAACGGTTTCCTCTGTATTTATTGAACAAGAGAGAAGGCATCACAGGAAAAAGGAATGGAATACTTTACAGAAATCCTTCACAGAATTTTACAAGGGATTATGACATCACTTCAAACTGACACAACTGGCCCACACCACAAGCATTATTATTTATTAACCAGGTTATGTAAATGATTGCTTTTAAATTTTATGGTATATTTTAGGAAATTACTTTTAACTTCAGTATTGACTGATTTTAGCAAATTATACACTTTCATTGTACTGGGTCATGGGCATGGAAAAATACATAATTTAATATTATTACTAGATATTGCCTTAAGTTTTAAATGTTGATTGAAAGACAATCCAAGGTAATTAAGTTTAATTCCTACATCATTCTCCTAAATAAGGACACATTAAACAAATAGTTCGAATATAGTAGCATAGCATTCAGAAGTCTTAAATGATCTCAGAGTGTATTATTAATTTGGCTGTGAGGTCCCACAAAAATTCCATTTGCTTAGAATATAAGAGATATGTTCATAACACTGCATCACCATGATGAGGTAGAGGGTTGCATATGATAATTTAGCAGTGTGGGATACAATTAGATGAGAAATCATGACCTTTACTAGGTGGAAAGAAGTCAGAATGTTATCATTAAAACTGGTCTTTAAAGATATTTTCCCAATCTGTTGGTTGCCATTTGATCTGTTGACACTGTCCTTTGCCTTTAAGAATCTTTGCAATTTTATGAGGTCCCATTTTTCAATTCTTGCTCTTAGAGCATAAGCCATTGGTGTTCTGTTCAGGAAAATTTCCCCTGTGCCCACATGTTCAAGGGTCTTCCCCACTTTCTTCTCTATTAGTTTCAGTATATCTGGTTTTATGTGGAGGTCTTTACCAATCCTACATCCAATAGAAGGCATATATATTTATATATACATTATAAAACTATAGCAGGCTGGATTACAGAGACTCAAATAACCCTATTAAAAATAGCATACAGAGCTAAACAAAGAATTTTCAACTGAGGAATATCAAATGGCCTAGAACAACCTGAAGAAATGTTCAGTATCCTTAGTCATCAGGGAAATGCAAATCAAAATAACCCTGTGATTCCATCTCATACCAGTCAGAATGGCCAAATGGCTAAGATTAAAAACTCAGGTGACAGCAGATGCTAGCAAGGATATAGAGAAAGAGGAACACTCCTCCATTGTTGATGAGATTGCAGGCTGGTAAAACCACTCTGGAAATCAGTCTAGCAGATCCTCAGAAAATTGGACATACCACTCCTGGGCATATATCCAAAAGATTCTCCAACATGTAACAAGGACACATGTTCCACTATGTTCATAGCAGCTTTATTTATAATAGCCAGAAGCTGGAAAGAATCTAGATGTCCTTCAACAGAGAATGAATACAGAAAGTTTTGTACATTTACACAATGAAGTACTACTCAGCTATTAAAAACTATGAATTTATGAAATTCTTAGGCAAATGGATGGAACTAGAAAATATCATCTTGAGTGAGGAAACCCAATCACAAAAGGACACATGTGGTATGCACTCACTGATAGTGGATATTAGCCCAAAGCTTGGAATATCTAAGATACAACTCACAGACCACAAGAAGCTCAAGAAGAAGGAAGACCAAAGTGTGGGTGCTTTGTTCCTTCTAAGAAGGGGGAACAAAATATTCACGGGAGCAAATATGGAGATAGAGTGTGGAGCAGAGACTAAAAGAAAGGCCATCCAGAGACTCCTCCACCTGGGGACCCATCCCATATACAGTTACCAAATGCAGACACTATTGTGGATGCCAAGAAGTGCATGCTGACAGGAGCCTGATATAGCTAACTTCTAAGAGGCTCTGCCAGCATGGAGTCCCCAATGTAGGAGTTAGAGAAAGGACTGAAGGAGCTGAAGGGGTTTGCAATCCCATAGAAAGAACACTGTCAACCAGACAGACCCCAGAGAGCTCCCAGGGACTAAACCGCCAACCAAGGAGTACACATGGAAGGACCATTGGCTCCAGCTGCATATGTAGCAGAGGATGGCCTTGTTGGACCTCAGTGGGAAGAGAGGCCCTTGGTCCTGGGAAGGCTCGCTGCCCCAGTGTAGGCGAATTCAATGGTGGGGAGGTGAGAGTGGCTGGATGAGTGGTTGGGGAATATAGAAGCAGTGGGAGGGGGGATGGGTCAGGGAGTTTGGGGGGGCAGGAAAGTGAATAACATTTTTTTTTTGAGTACTGACCTTGTCTTGTCACAAGATGAATCAATGAGTCAAGCTAGCAATAGTAAATCATGAATAAATGATTTCTGCATGTCTTGATCAAATATGACAGATTGCTAGGATGCTTGACTATTACTGTATATAAAGATTTATATAATATACATATTATGGTGGATTGAAAAGAGAAGTAAAGTTTTATTCAAGGATAGATTCTAGTGTCTCATTGTAAATGTTATTCCTAGCAGGTTGGTCCTGGGTCCTAGTGGGTCCCAGTTACTCCCTGTTTGGGGCAGGTGTTGCTGTCTGCTTACCTAAGATACTGCCCAGGTTAGACCTCCTGGGAGGTCAGGTGCCTCTGGGTTTTGTGAGATTGGGTGCAGAGTTGCCACCCAGATCTTCTCAGTGCTTGGGCCCAGACTGGAAGGCCAGTGTGATATTTTCAATTAATGACTGCATTCATTGCCTTAGCTCTCATCACTCCTGCCCTTGATTGTTCCATCGCCAGCACCATCATCATTGTTGATGTTGTCTTGTTCATCAGTATCATACTCCCCTGTCTTTCTCTCTCTCTTCATTTCCCACCCTTTTTCTCATTCAGTTTTTCTTTATTATATCAAAATGGTGGAGATAATAACTCTAATCCTTACAGTATCAGTTCTTACATATTCTCATGTGCTCTCAGGGACATACACATATACACACATGTGTATATAAAGGAATCAATAGTAAGAAGGATGCTATTTTGATGAACTGGTTCATATGATAATTGAGAATGCCTCTAAGGCTTCAGTCAGCAAATTTAATCCAAACCAACTGAATGCCTCAGTTCCATAGTCAGACTTCAGCTGGAGATCAGTGTTCACCACAAAGATGGTTAGGCAGAGAACGATTAAGGTCAGATTTTTGTGTTCTGCTGTGGTTTGCCTTGATTGGATGAAGTCCACCCAAAGTGGAGAGAACCATGTGCTCTTTATGGTTCCTGACTGACATAGGAATGGAATTCCACTTGATATTTATTGATAATCACATGTCTGTACATTTGATGAATGAGGAACATCCTCAAATATCTCTCATTCTTTAAATGTATTTGATATCACACTTTAGTGTGATTTTTGATACTTGAGTTTTCTTTTAGATGCTGTACTCTCTAATGTGTATAGATTGTTGTCAAGTGTCGTCAAAAATTAAGTTTGTGAAAATGTCAATACTTGGTCTGGTGAGCATGGTGTATATAAATAACTCTGGTCTTGGGAGCATGGGAACTTCCTATGCTTCATAGTTAATCTCAATTGTTAATTTGACAGGATCTTGGTTTTCCCTAAAGACAAACCTGTGAGCATGCCTGTGAAGGAGTGTGTATATTAAGTTACCCCATGAGCATACGTGTTGGGGATTGTCTACATTAGGTTTGCCTCTAGACTGAGGTGGAAATATAGCCTTTATGTATAGGCATAACTCTAAGGTGGGCTGGGAGACAGCAGTTAAGAAAAAGGAAGTAAGGAATGAACTGAGCAGCAGCATTCATCAGTCTCTGCTCCTGGACAATAATTTCAATATAGTTATTTGCTGCCAGTCCTCGGTGCCATGTCTTCCAGCCAAGAGTCCCCACAATATAGTCTTGTGAGCCACAATAAACAATTTCTACTTTTAAGTTGCTTTTGAAGAGATACTTTTAACACAGTCACAACAAACTTACTATACACAATGTGTCCCTAGTATGGTCTATCTTCCAGGAAATTCTCCCTAAGAAAAGGTTCCTTAGCTATTTCTCAACTAAGGAGGTAGATATTGACTTATGCACACAGTGAAGCCCTAGATTTTTAGGCTCAGTTCTTTGCTTTTTGCTATCTTCTAGGCCTGGTTCATTTCTATAACATCTATGGTTTGCTCTTATCGGCAAACTCTTAGATTTCTGTGTTTTCCCATGAACCAAAAATTTTTGGCTTTCTTTCTGTTTTTTAAAATTTACTTTCTTTTTTCTAATTATTAGAAATTCAGAGTGGATATGGAAGATTACAGTGCATGTTTAGATCTGTCCCATAGGGTAGAATGTTAGATGCTTCCTTGAATTTTAGCATTCACATGATTGCATTTTGGATGACAAAGTCTGGCTTATCAGTGTTCTTTGAAAATGGGGCAAAATACTGAATAAAACATTCTATTTTTTCTTTCAGAAAATAGCTAGGCTATCCCCTCCTTTACCCTGTACTATACTCCTGTGAATGCAGTAAAAGAGTACATTAACAAATTTAATGAGCATATCATATTTCTTCTAATAGAAATGAAGTTCACTAACAACAATAGATCAGGATTATTTTGCAGATCTGCTAAGCTTAAGATTTTACATCTTTTGATCCACTTGACCATATGTATCATTTAATTTCAGTTTGTTGTTCAACTTATCATCATCTATCAATGCTTGTTACATTAGTAAAGAGAAAATATTCCAGGAATGTAAAATAAATTTTTTAAGGCTGCTTCTTTTACTGTTGTGTACTCAAATTGTCTATTCTAGTAGTTAATGGCCATAGGTAAGTAATTTTCATTACTTTAGGTAAGTATCTAAAGAAAATATAAAATGTTACTCCAGTCATTTATTCATTCAGTATCTAATCCATAAACATTGTATTGCTTAGTTTTGCCCTTGCTGTTGCTGTTTTGTCAACCTGACATAAACTAGATTTATCTGAGAAGAGAAAGCCTTGATGAAATAGACCTTAGGCAAGACTGGGGAGCATGTTCTTAATTGATAATGGATGTGAGAGGGTCCTCACCATTGTGGGTGGTCCACCATTGTGTGTTGAGTTATCTAACAAAGGAAACTGATTAAGTCACAGAGAACAAAACTAGTAAATAGCATTCTTCTGGATCTCTGCTTCAGTTTTTGCCCCAGGTTCCTTTCCTTTGGTTATCAACTGTGATCTGAATGTGTAAGCCAAATAAATCACTTCCTTTGAAGTTGCTTTTGGCCATGATGTTTATCCCAGCTAGAGAAAGCAAAGAAAGATGGAAATTCATACCAGGAATATAGATTCTTGCTGTAATAGACCTAAACATGCTGTTTAGAGTATGGTTGTGGAAATGTTTGGGAAATTGAGGGGTAAAAACTGCTAAGTGCTTGGAACTTAGTGAGCTATTCTTTGACAAATTAGAAGACAATGTTGAGGACAGTGAAGACAATAAAGGCCTGGCTTCTGAAGTTTCAAAGTAAAAAGGAAGGTTGAAAGTCTCGCAAACACTACTAAGACCATTTCTCTATTTTGAATTAGAAATCTATGGTTATTTTGATTTTAAACCTTGAAATTAAAAACTAATTGTGATTAATAACAGACCATCAGAATTGAAATTAACCTTTACTTTGCTGAAACAAATGCTAGAGAATCAGTTTTGATTATTAAGTGATCAGCATCATTGAAGTGAAATTTCTGGAGCATATTTTCTCAGGGTAAGTGTTGTTTTTAAAACAAAATACCAAACATTCAATTTTATCAAGTGAAGTCTCAGGAGCCAGACATTGTAGTGAAAGCCTGTTGGCTCAGACAGACAGAGAACTCTCCTTCCCCAATGAAGTCCCAGAAGAACAAAGCCCTTTCTCCTTCTCTAGGTGTCTTAAATAACCTTCACCTCAATGTCCCTTCTTTCTGCTTTACTGGGTTTCCTTATTTTGATTCCTTGTCAGTTGGGTGCTAACTCTGCCTTTGACCTATGTACCTCTTGGGTTAAAGATATGTTCTGTTCGAGAGCTGAGCCAGACCATAACAAGAAACTGTTTTTTCCAGGTCACAATTTCATGGTTCACAATATGAACAAATATTCCACAACGTTTCCTGTGGGAAATGATTAGCTCACACGTGGGCATGGGCGTGGGTTCTTGAATCTTTTGGGGCTGTTGTGATTCTCACAGCTCCAAAGAGACTGAAGTGCAGGATTCTTGACTGAGTTCACTCTATACAGGGCACTGGGTGGGCTACGGGGCCCTGCCTGGCCAGGGGAAGTTCTCATTCAGTCTGAAGTTCCGTAGGGATGCAGAGCTCTTAGATTGGGGATCCCAGGGCCAGAAGGTGGCCAGAGACTGGTCTCAAGCCCTTGGGCTCTTAGATGCCACTGAGAGGCCATGGAAGGACGGACACTGGAGCTGATCCCCAGCAGAAACGACAACTGGGGATGGGGGGAAAAGAAAGAGGCCCCCATGGAGAAACTAGGTTACTGTACTTGCTTAGCAGACTCAGCGGCCCTGCTAGCTTGCTTGAAGATGCAGGTCCCTGTGGCTGGAATGCAGAGTGGGCCTCTAGGCAGGAAGTTAGGCATGGTGGCTGCAGCTATAATGGCTCATTAAAGGCCTACTCCTCGTTTTCCCACAGTGGCCACAAAGACACAAGAAAGTCCATGGTTCCAAAGGGTTTATTTTCATGGTGGATGTAGATGGATCTTGCAGTACCCCTATGAAACTCAGGGCAGACCTGAGCTAAATAGGGAGGGGAAAGGGGGAAGTGTCTGGGAAAGAATGCTTAATTGGCTATGCCCTCCAGCCTTCAGGTAACTCATTAGTATGTAAATCTCTCTAGGGCCCTTGGCCTGTAGTCACGCCTTCCCTAGCCAAAGGCAACCATAAGGTGCTTGTTAATTAGGAGCCTGGATTCTGGGAGCGTGGGGGGAAAATGTACTCCATCCCTTGCATGGTCTCCAGCCATTTCCATGCCAATGCTCTACCAAAACCCAAGACCCCTTCATGATCCTATAGTTAATGTCTGTCTGTCTAAAATAAAAGATATTTTCTTCAAAATCAAAAAACTATATCTCATAAGAATTATATTTGACTGTAATACAAATTACAGTCAATTTATATTTGGCAACTTTGGAGAAAGTACTCTACTATTTACCCTATCTTGGTGAGTCCAAAGTTCTATACCTAAATCACTTCTTATCATAACTTGCATTTATCAACCTGAAAACATCTTTTTAGAACTTCAAACATTTTCTTTTTTTTTTTCTCTTTTTTAATTTTATTTTTTTGCTTATTCACTTTATAACCCGTCCCAGTCACCCCTCCCACAATCCTTCCCCATCTCTTGTTTTCTGAGTACCCCCTCCTCCTGTATCCCCCACCCTGCCACTTTAAGTCTCTGAGAGGCTAGGTGCTTCCTCTCCCATTGAGGCCAGATGAGGCACCCAGCTAGAAGACCATACTCCATATACAGGCTGCATGTTTTGGGATAGCCCCCACTCCAGATGTTTGAGACCTGCATGAAAACCAAGCTGCATATTTACAACATATGTGCAGGGAGGCCTAGGTCCAGCCCATGGAGGTAGATCTGTGTAGACTAGGTATGCTCCACGGTTGGTGATTCAGTCTCTGAGAGCTCCAAGGGTTCAGGTTGGTTTACCTGTTGATCTTCCTGTGCAGTTCCTATCTCCTTAGGGCCCACAATCCTTCCGCCTATTCTTCTATAAGAGTCCTCAAGCTCCATCCACTGTTTGGCTCTGGATGTCTGTATCTGTCTGAGTCAGCTGCTGGTTAGAGCCTCTCAGAGGACAGCTTGCCCTGTCTGTTCTCAGGCTGGAGGTTTAGATCCTGGGAGCTCTGGTTGAATCTTTTGATACTCATTCTAAAAAGGACAAAAGCACCTCACTTTGGTCTTCCTCCTTCATCTTGAGTTTTGTGAGGTTTATGCATTGCATCTTAGGTATTGTGTGTTTTGGGGCTAATATCCGCTTATCAGTGAGTGCATACCATGTGTGTTCTTTTGTGATTGGGTCATCTCACTCAGGATATTTTCTAGCTCCATCCATTTGCCTAAGAATTACATGAGCTCATTATTTTTAATAGCTGAGTAGTACTCCATTGTGTAGATGTACCACATTTTCTGTATCCATTCTTCTGTTGAAGGACATCTGGGTTCTTTCCAGCTTCTGGCTATTATAAATAATGCCGCTATGAACATAGTGGAGCATGTGGCCCTGTTGCATGTTGAAATATCTTCTGGGTATATACCCAGGAGGGGTATAGCTGGGTCCTCAGGTAACACTATGTTCAATTTTCTGAGGTATCGCCAGACTGCTTTCCATAGTGGTTGTACCAGCTTGCAATCCCACTAACAATGGAGGAGTGTTCCTCTTTCTCCACATCCTCGCCAACATCTACTGTCACCTGTGTTTTGGATCTTAGCCAATCTGACTGGTGTGAGGTGGAATCTCAGTGTTGTTTTCATTTGCATTTCCCTAATGACTAGGGATGCTGAGCACTTCTTTAGATGCTTCTCAACCATTCGAGTTTCCTCAGATGAGAATTCTTTGTTCAACTCTCTACCCCATTTTTTAATAGGGTTATTTGATGGTCTGGAATCTAGTTTCTTCAATTCTTTGTATACCTTGGATATTAGCCCTCTATCAGATGTAAGGTTGGTGAAGATCTTTTCCCAGTCTGTTGGTTCCAGCTTTGTCCTGTTGACCGTATCCTTTGCTTTACAGAAGCTTTGCAGTTTTATGAGATCCCATTTGCCGATTCTTGATCTTAGAGCATAAGCCATTGGTGTTCTGTTCAGGAACTTTTCCCCTGTGCCTATGTGATCAAGGCTTTTCCCTATTTTCTCTTCTATTAGTTTCAGTGTAGCTGGTTTTATGTGGAGGTCCTTGATCCACTTGGAATTGAGCTTTGTACAAGGAGATAAGTATGGATCAATTTGCATTCTTCTACAAGTTGACCTCCAGTTGGACCAGCACCATTTGTTGAAAATGCTGTCTTTTTTCCACTGGATAGTTTGAGCTCCTTTGTCGAAGATCAAGTGACCATAGGTATGGGGGTTCATTTCTGGGTCTTCTATTCTATTCCATTGATCCTCCTGACTGTCTCTGTTCCAATACCATGCCGTTTTTATCACTATTGCTTTGTAGTACAGCTTGAAATCGGGGATGGAGATTCCCTCAGAATTTCTTTTATTTTTGAGTGTAGTTTTCGCTATCCTGGGTTTTTTGTTATTCCAAATGAATTTTAAGATTGCTCTTTCTATCTCTGTAAAGAATTGAGTGGGAATTTTGATGGGGATTGCATTAAATCTGTAGATTGCTTTCGGCAAGATAGCCATTTTTACTATATTATTCCTTCCAATCCATGAGCATGGGAGATCTTTCCATCTTCTGAGATCTCCTTCAATTTCTTTCTTCAGGGGGTTGAAGTTCTTGTCATACAGGTTTTTACTTGCTTAGTTAGATTCACACCAAGGTATTTTATACTATTTGTGACTATTGTGAATGGTGTCGTTTCCATAATTTCTTTCTCAGCCAGTTTATCCTTTGTGTAAAGGAATGCTTCTGATTTGTTTGAGTTAATTTTATACCCAGCCACTTTGCTAAAGTTGTTTATCAGGTTTAGGAGCTCTCTGGTGGAAGTTTTGGGGTCACTTAAGTATACTAACATGTCATCTGCAAATAGTGAAACTTTGACTTCTTCCTTTCCAGTTTGTATCCCTTTGATCTCCTTCTGTTGCCTAATTGCTCTGGCTAGGACTTCCAGAACTATATTGAACAGGTAGGGGGAGAGTGGGCAGTCTTGCCTAGTCCCTGATTTTAATGGGATTGCTTCAAGTTTCTCTCCATTTAGTTTGATGTTGGCTACTGGCTTGCTGTATATTGCTTTTACTATGTTTAGGTATGGACCTTGAATTCCTGATCTTTCCAAGACTTTTACCATGAAGGGGTGTTGAATTTTGTCAAATGCTTTCTCAGCATCAAGAGATATGATCATGTGGTTTTTTTCTTTGAGTTTATTTATGTAGTGGATTACGTTGATGGATTTCCGTATATTGAACCAACCCTGCATTCCTGGGACAAAGCCTACTTGATCATGGTGGATAAGTGTTTTGATGTGTTCTTGGATTCGGTTCAAGAGAATTTTATTCAGTATTTTTGCATCGATATTCATAAGGGAGATTGGTCTGAAGTTCTCTTTTCTTGTTGGGTCTTTGTGTGGTTTAGGTATAAGCGTAATTGTGGCTTCATAGAATGAATTAGGTTGTGTTCCTTCTGTTTCTATTTTGTGGAATAGTTTGAAGAGAATTGGTATTAGATCTTCCTTGAAGGTTTGATAGAATTCTGCACTAAAACCATCTGGACCTGGATTTTTTTTTGGTAGGGAGACTTTTAATGACTGCTTCTATTTCTTTCGCGGTTATGGGACTGTTAAGATGGTTTATCTGCTCCTGATTTAACATTGGTAACTGATACTTGTCTAGAAAATTGTCCATTTCATCCAGATTTTCCAATTTTGTTGAATATAGGCTTTTGTAGTAGGATCTGATGATTTGTTGAATTTCCTCGGTTTCTGTTGTTATGTCCCCCTTTTCAGTTTGGATTTTATTGATTTGGATACTGCCTCTCTGCCCTCTGATTAGTCTGGCTAAGGGTTTATCTATTTTGTTGATTTTCTCAAAGAACCAGCTCCTGGTTTTATTGATTCTTTGTATAGTTCTCTTTGTTTCTATTTGGTTGATTTCAGCCCTGAGTTTAATTATTTCCTGTCGTCTACTCCTCTTGGGTGTTTTTGCTTCTTTTTGTTCTAGAGCTTTCAGGTGTGTTGTCAAGCTGCTAGTGTGTTCTCTCTCCAGTTTCTTTTTGTATGCACTTAGAGCTATGAGCTTTCCTCTTAGCACTGCCTTCAGTGTGTCCCATAGGTTTTGGTATGATGTGTCTTCATTTTCATTAAATTCTAAAAAGTCTTTAATTTCTTTCTTTATTTCTTCCCTGACCCCATTATCAAGAGTAGAGTATTGTTCAGTTTCCATGTGAGTGTGGGCTTTCCATTGTATTTGCTGTTTTTGAAGACCAGCTTTAGACCATGGTGATCTGATAGGATGCATGGGATTATTTCAATTTTTTTTATATCTGTTGAGGCCTGTCTTGTGACCAATTATATGGTCTATTTTGGAGAAGGTACCATGAGGTGCAGAGAAAAAGGTATATTCTTTTGTTTTTGGGTGAAATGTTCTATAGATATCTGTTAAGTCCATTTAGTTTAAAACTTCTGTTAGTTTCACTGTACCTCTGTCTAGTTTCCGTTTACCTGATCTGTCCAGTGCTGAGAGTGGGGTATTGAAGTCTACCACTATTATTGTGTGGGGTGCAATATGTGCTTTGAGCTTTAGTAAGGTTTCTTTTATGAAAGTGGGTGCTCTTGCATTTGGTGCATAGATGTTCAGAATTGAGAGTTCATGTTGGTTGACTTTTCCTTTGACAAATATGAAATGACCTTCCTTATCCTTTTTTATATCTTTAAGTTGAAAGTCAATTTTATTTGATATTAGAATGGCTACTCCAGCTTGTTTCCTAGGACCATTTGCTTGAAAAATTGTTTTCCAGCCTTTTACTCTAAGGTAGTGTCTGTCCTTGTCACTGAGGTGGGTTTCCTGTATGCAGCAAAACGTTGGATCCTGTTTGCGTATCCAGTCTGTTAGTCTATGTCTTTTTATTGGGGAATTGAGTCCATTGACATTAAGAGATATTAAGGAGAGGAGACTGTTGCTTCCTGTTATTTTTGCTAATAGTGGAGGCATTGTTCGTGTGGCTATCTTCTTTTGGGTTTGTTGGAGGAGGATTACTTTCTTGCTCTCTCTAAGGTATGATTGCTCTCCTTGTAATGGGTCTTTCCTGCTATTATTCTTTGTAGTGCTGGGTTTGTGGAAATATATTGTGTAAATCTGGCTTTGTCATGGAATATCTTTGTTTCTCCATCTATGGTAATAGAGAGTTTTGCTGGGTATAGTAGCCTGGGCTGGCAATTTTGTTCTCTTAGGGTCTCTATGACATCTGTCCAGGATCTTCTGGCTTTTATGGTCTCTGGTGAGAAGTCTGGTGTAATTCTAATAGGTCTGCCTTTATATGTTACTTGGCCTTTTTCCCTTACTGCTTTTAAAATTCTTTCTTTGTTCTGAGCATTTTGTGTTTTGATTATTATGTGACGGGAGGTATTTCTTTTCTGGTCTAGTCTATTTGGTGTTCTGTAGGCTTCTTGTATGATTATGGGCCTCTAGTTCCTTAGGTTAGGGAAATTTTCTTCTATGATTTTGTTGAAGATATTTACTGGCCCTTTAAGTTGTGAATCTTCACTCTCTTCTATACCTATTATCCTTAGGTTTGGTCTTCTCATTGTGTCCTGGATTTCCTGGATGTTTTGTGTTAAGAGTTTTTTGCATTTTTCGTTTTCCTTGACAGTTGTGTCAATATTTTCTATGGTATCTTCTGCACCTGAGATTCTCTCTTCTATCTCTTGTATTCTGTTGGTGATGCTTGCATCTGTGACTCCTGATTTCTTTCTTAGGTTTTCTATCTCCAGAGTAGTCTCCCTTTGTGATTTCTTTATTGTTTCTATTTCCATTTTTATGTCCTGGATGATTTTGTACAAATCCTTCACCAGTTTGGTTGTGTTCTCTTGTGATTCTTTAAGGGCTTTTACCTGTTTACCTGTGTTCTCCTCGGATTCTTTGAGAATGTTATTTATGTCCTTCTTAAAGTCCTCCATCATCATCATTAAAAGTGATTTTAGGTCTGACTCTTGCTTTCCTGGTGATATGGGGAGTTCAGGACTTAATGTGGGAGAACTAGGTTCTGATGATGACATGTGTTCTGGGTTGCTGGCCCTTCTATTCTTGTGCTTGCCTTTTGCCATCTGGTTCTCTTTGGTGCTACCTGTGCTGTCTCTGGCTGGAACCTGTCTTTCCTAATCTCTTGGTTGTGTCAGAACTGTTTAGGTTGGGTGTAGCTGCTGAGGTTAGAGCTAGGGCCCAGGATCTGCTCAGTGCTTTGGTCTGGACAGGAAGTAATCAGTGCTCTGGGCCAGGAGTGAGTTCCTGGATCCCTGTGGGACCTGGTTACTCCCTGTTTGGGGCAGGTGTTGCTGTCTCCTTGCTTAAGAAGCTGCTCGAGTTAGAGTTCCTTGGAGCTATGCTTCTTCTGGGTTCTGTGAGATTGGGTGCAGGATTGCCGCCCGAGATCTGCTGAGCACTCAGGTCCAAACCAGAAGGAACCAGTGCTGGGGCCAGGAGTGAGTACCTGGGTCCCAGTGAGTCCCAGTTACTCCCTGTTTGGGGCAAGTGTTGCTGCCTCCTTGTGTAGGAAGCTGCTTAGGTTAGAGCTCCTAGGAGCCCTGTTTCACCCGGGTTCTGTGGGATTTGGTGTAGAGCTGCCGCCTGGGATCTGCTGCGTGCTTGGACCCAGACTGGAAGGAAATGATTGCTTTCTTAAATGTCCTCAAATCTGTCTCTAAGATTCCATTTAATTTTTCCATAATTTAGGGGATAGTTATCATCTCCTGTATAATATTGTATAGTAAATGAATAAACTATAGTTGGTTTTCTAACAACCTTTGGGCACCCTCTTTCAGTTTCATTATGCAGTTATATGGTAGGCGCTTGTCTAAATTCCTGTGTGTGCCTATGTATTTTCTTTATTCTCATTTATAGGTCATTCTAAAGCTGGTATATGGGACATCTACCAAGGACAGGAGTAGAAATGCATGTAGAGTAGAGATGGCCAGAGCCCACAAGATAATCTATGTGTGCTATGGATAACACAGACAAAGAATTGGACCTATCCAATCCCTTTGGGGCACAAAAGATTGGAAATAAGTACCAAAAATTTCACTGAGTTCTTTACTCTGTTGAATTTTGGATTTCTTGGCTTTGATGATAATTGTGCTCTGGTTCTTTCCTCTTGATTTTTTTTTTTAAAGGTTATTTTGTAGGAGGCCGCAGTTGAAGAGACTTTATGTCTTATTAAAAAGTATTTTACTTTGTGAACTTTTGAGCTAATAATACACTTATCAGTGAGTACATACCATGTGGGTTCTTTTGTGATTGGGTCATCTCACTCAGGATAATACTTTCTAGTTCCATCCATTTGCCTGTGAACTTTATGAACTCATTGTTTTTAATAGTTGAGCAGTATTCCATTGTGTAATTGTATCACATTTTCTGTATCCATTCTTCTTTTGAGGGACCTGTGAGTTCTTTTCTAGCTTCTGGTTATTATAAACAAGGCCGCTATAAACATAGTGGAGCATGTGTCCTTGTTATACATTGGATCATCTTTTGGGTACATGCTATGATGGTTTGAATATGCTTCACCCAGAGAGTGGCATTGTTGGGAGGTGTAGCCTTGTTGGAGTAGGTGTGGCCTTGTGGGTGTGGGCTTTCATAATTTTGTTCTAAGTACATGGGAGCCATTCTTACACTAGCAGCATTTAGCTGAAAACACTGACCTCTCAGCTCATTCTACACCATGCCTGCAATGCTCTTGCCTTGATAATAGACTGAACTTCTGAACCTGTAAGCCAGCCCCAATTAAATGTTGTTCTTATAAGAGGTGCCTTGGTCATGGTGTCTTTTCACATCAGTAAAACCCTAACTTAGACGGAAATTGGTATGAGCAAAGTGGGGTATTCCTGTGGTCAGGTAAACCACAGGACTCTGTGTTTTTGGGGATGACTGTGGAAGTACTTTGGAACTTTGGGGTAGAAGAGTCACTGGGTATTAAGAGCTCTGTGGGATGTTCTGTAGGAGCTTGAAAGATAATGTTGAGAACAATGTAAACAATGGAGGCCTGGCTTGTGAAATTTCAGATGGAAGATTAAAGATTCTTATCAGGGCTGTTGCTGTTTTGATTGTGAAGATTCTGTGTTTTTGGTTAGCTGGGGCTGAAGAGTCAGCTGTGAGAACTACTGAAGTGAAACCTTTGTATTACTGGGACTATTGATGCTGGTTAGCTGAAGCTAAGAAATTAGTGGTGATTAAGAAGAGAGAAGCATTATTAAGGTGAAATCTGCAGGGAAGTATTTTCTAAAAGCACAAAGAGTCTGTGCTCCAGAGACAGCCAAGATTGTACCTTGTGCTGTGGCTGGACTTTGTAACTCGTAAGAGTCACCCAGGTGGTACTGGTTTTGAAGGGGTGAGGGGGTCATGAAGAGCAGCTGAGGCATGGCACTGTGAGAGGCCATGAAAGGCCATTGGTAAAGGTACAGCCTCAGTTGCAGTTGATGGCCCAGGACTGAAGGGGTCATGCTAAGGAGTTGAGGCTTGTCACCATGAAAAGAACCTATGAGAGGCTATTGGTGAAGCCTGGTTGCAGTGGAAGACAGGAGTGTTTTGGAGATGCCAGTACTATGAGATGACAACCAAGGATAGCAGCAACAGAGGGGTACAGGCAGCTGGAACATAGAAGACAAGGTGTGAGCTACAAAGGGCAGGGCTGGAGAAGTGACCCAGAAGTGGGCCCTTGGAGGAGCCCAGAAGGTCTTGAGTAGATCCCAGACTTTGGACAGTTAGAATTTAATTTTCCTTTGGATTCTGAAAGTGCCCTGACATTTTTCCATCTAGACTTAAGAACATATTATAGTGGGGCCCACAGTTAAGAGACTTTGAATTGTAAAAATACTTTGAATTTAAAAGAAGATTGAATATTTTTAGGTGATTGAAATTTTAATACACAAACATTTGTAGACTGTGGGACTTGTAAAGTTATTTATATCTCGGGATGAAATAGAAAGTAAAGGTTGTGGCCTAATAGTGATGTATTTGTGTGTTGATTTTGTGTGTCAAACTGACACAAGCTGGAGTTATCATAGAGAAAGGAGCCTCCCTTGAGGAAATGCCTCCATGAGACCCAGCTGTAAGGCATTTACTCAATTCGTGATCAAGTGTGGAGGGCCTAGCCCATTGTGGGTGGTGACACCACTGGGCTGGTAGTCTTGAGTTCTATAAGAAAGCAAGCTGAGCAAACAAGGTGAAGCAAGCTAGTAAGTAACATCCCTCTATGGCCTCTGCATCAGCTCCAGCCTCCAGGTTCCTACTCTGTGTGACTTCATGTCCTGACTTTCTTTGGTGATAAACAGCAATGTGGAAGTGTGAGCTGAAAAAAACTCTTTGCTCCCCAACTTGCTTCTTGGTCATGATGTTTTATACAGGAATAGAAATGCTGACTAAGACATATAGCCAGTAGTGATATAGCTGGATCTTCAGGTAGAATTATTTCCAATTTTTTTTTCAGGAAGTGCTAGATTGATTTACAGAGTGGTTGTACCAGCTTGTGGTCTCACAAGCAATGGAGGAATGTTGCTTTCTCCACATCCTCCCCAGCATCTCCTGTCACCTGCATTTTTTCGTCTTAGCCATTCTGATTTGTGTGAGGTGGAATCTCAGGGTCGTTTTGATTTGCATTTCCCTGATGATAAAGGATGTTGAACACATCTTTAAATGCTTCTCAATCATTCAAGATTTCTCAGTTGAGAATTTTTTTGTTTAGCTCTGTACCCTATTTTTAATAAGGTTATTTGGTTTCCTGGAGTCTAACTGCTTGAGTTCTTTGTGTACTTTGGATATTGGTACTCTATTGAATATAGGGTTGGTAAAGATCTTTTCCAAATCTGTGTATTGTTGTTTTGTCTTATTGACAGTGTCCTTTGCCTTACAAAAGATTTTCAATTTTATGAGGTCCCACTTGTCAGTTGTTGATCTTAGATCATGAGCCATTTGGTGTTCTTTTCAGGAAATTTTCCCCTATGACAATGTGTTCGAGGATCTTCCCCAATTTCTCTTCTATTAGATTCAGTGTATCTGGTTTTATATGGAGGTTCTTGATCCATGTGGACTTGAGCTTTGTACAAGGAGATAAGAATGGATCAGTTTATATTCTACATGCTGATCCCCAGTTGAACCAACACCATTTATTGAAAATGCTGTCTTTTTTCCACTGGATGTTTTTAGCTTCTTTGTCAAAGATCAAGTGATCATAGATATGTGAGTTTATTTCTGGGTCTTCAATTCTATTGCATTGATCTCCCTGTCTATCTCTGTACCAATACCATGTGATTTTTATCCCTATTGTTCTGTAGTAGAGCTTGAGATCAGGAATGGTGACTCTTGGAAGTTCTCTTATTGTTGAGAATAGTGTACCCTATCCTGCGTTTTTTGATATTCTAAATTTATTTGAGAATTGCTCTGTCTAACTTTGAAGAATTGACTTGAAATTTTGATGGGGATTACATTGAATCTGTAGAATTTTTCTGTAAGATGGCAATTTTTACTATATTAATCCTGCCAATCTTTGAGCATGGGAGATCTTTCTATCTTCTGAGGTTATCTTTGATTTCTTTCTTCCGAGGCTTGAAGTTCTTGTTATACAGATCTTTTACTTGATTGGTTAAAGTCACACCATGATATTTTATATTATTTGTGAGTATTATGAAGGATGTCTTTTTCCTTTCTTTCTCAGCCCATTTATCCATTGAATAGAGGAATTTGTTAGACTTAATTTTATATCCAGCCACTTTGCTGAAGTTGTTTATCAGCTATAGGAGTTCTTTGGTAGAATTTTTGTGGATTTAACAGGTTGATTTCCAGAGGTAGAGGAAGGGGGGACCTGGGAAGGAGAGGAGAAGGGAAGAAAAAGGTGGGGGCAGGATCAAGTACATGAAGGGACTGGAGAGAGGTACAGAGGGTCAGGAAATTGAATAAAAATATGTAGCAGTGGGTAATGAGAAACTGGGGGTACCCACTGGAGGGTCCCAGACACCAGAGAAGCAAGAGCCTCCCAGAACCCAACAGGGATGACTTTACCTGAAATGAAGAGCAAAGGGGAGATAAAACCTGTAGAGACTTCTTCCAGTAGATAGGCACATCCCGTAGACAAGGGATGGGGCCACCCACCCATCTCAAAATTTTTAACCCAAAAATGTTCCCATCCAAAGGAAAGACAGGCACAAAAATAATGGAACAGAGACTGAAGGAAGACCTATTTGGGAACTACTCTACCTGGGGATCCATCCTGTCTGCAGACACCAAATATGGATACTGTTGCTGATGCCAAGAGGTGCTTGCTGACAGGAACCTGGTGTGGCTGTTCTTGGGGAGGTTCTGCCAGTACCTGACCAATGCAATTGCAGATGCTTGTAGCCATCAGACTGAGTTAGGAAACCCTGTGTGGGAAACCCTGGCAGAAAAACTTGAGGAGCAAATGGGGATTGCAACTCCATAGGAAGAACAATGCTGGCTGGTTGAACTACCATTCAAGGAATGTACAGGGAAGGATCCATGGCTTCATGGAAAGGGAGGAGAAAACAGATGTAGGATAGGGAGATTGTGGAGGGATAACTGGGAAAGCAGATATTATTTATCATTTGAGATGTAAAGGAGTAGAATGATATATATATATATATAAAGCAGGCTAAGCAAGCCATGTACAGCAAGCTATTGATCAGCATTGTAAAAAAAAAAAAAGAAAGAAAGAAACAAACAAACACTGTATTTTACTTTTGATTATTGGTATGTACATGTGTATACAGGACAGAAAATGACATAGGTTCTCTTAGAACTGGAGTTAAAAATGGTTGTGAACTTCCAAGATGATGCTGGGAATTGAACGTGGGTCATCTGGAAGAACAATAAATGTTCTCAACTCCCAATCCATTTTGGGCTTTAAACAGACACTGAGTCTTATAAAGAAACTCAAATTAGGTTGGATGTTTATGTTACACTATATTTATTATTGTGATATTAACATGACATATTGGGGATAGACAAGAAAAGAAATATTCTAGCTTAAAAGTGATGTATTTATGTGTCAAAATAACAAAAGGTCAATTGGTTAGCTGGTTAGATTTTTGTTTGTCAACTTTAAAAAAAAACAGACTCATTTTGGAGGAGGAAAACAAAATTGAAAATTCCTCTATCTGATTGGCTTATAGCCAAGTCTTTAAGAAATGATGAATGGTTAATGTTGGGGGAGTTCAGGCCACTGTGGGCAGTGCCACCCCTGAGAAAGTGTTCTAAGACTGTATAAGAAAAATTGATCAAGCCATAAAAGCAAGACAGGAAGCAGTGTTTGTTCATGGTCTCTGCCTTGGTTCTTACCTCCATGTTCCAACCTTGACTTTCTTGAATATGCACACACATACACAGTTCAAAAGAAAATGCTTTAAAGCACAATGTCAGTGAAAGATCATTGTTTTGACGAAATTTAAATAGGGTGATTTAATGGATAATGTCGACATAGATGTTTGTCATTTCTAATAAATAATTATTCTGCTTAGGAAGGTGTTATATACTAAGAGTGTGTCTGGTATAAATAACTTGAGAAAAGTCCCAGAGAATTTCATACTCACCACCTTTTATGTACCAGTGACCCTAGTGTCCAAAGCTCCAGAATATCTAACATATTACCAACAATCTGCTATAGGGAAGGCCTTCGGGTAACCAATGAAAGTGTGAATGATTCTTCAACTATAAGCTAATAATGTGGTGTAAGACAGGTTTAATTTGTATTCATTAAGAAAATAGAAGAAATGTGTTTTGTACTTATTGTCACTCTAACCAAAATATCTCCTGGTTGTTTGATAAATATTGTCCAAATAACCTACCTCAAAGAGATATAGTGTTTTACACCAATTACTTTCCTTTAGCCAAAAATGAAGCATTTGTACCTAAAGCACATTTTCTTTATATTTGCCTTCTGTTTTAATGTTGTTTCAGATATTATTTCCTAAAATTGTGCAAAAATATTCTTTTCCTACTAGTCCACTGTATAGATTGTTTTCTAATCTTGAAGTTTGTCTGCACGTGAGCACTTCTCTGAAGTCACTTGCTGTCTGTGCTCTTCTCATTCATTGACAAATATGAAGAAACACAGCATTTTTAACTTAGTTTCAGTAGAAATTATTATTATTTACAATGGAATTAGAACATAGCTACTTTACTCATAGAGATATTTTGTTTAATGGGAAGAGATTAAATACAACATTGATTTGTTCTTTAACTGATTCAATTGAAATGATAAAAAAAAAATCTCATTTATCATTTCAATGTAAAAGTTCCTAGAAATGCATATCAATGGAATAGTTCATCTTGGATATTTCTTAGCTTTTAACTTTGCTTCTGAGACATGATCTCATTGTGTTGCCCAGCCCATTATACACAATTGCCACATTTCCTGAAGTAGAATATGTAGTGTTTTCCTAGGAATATGTCCAGAAGCATCTAGTTCTGTGGATGAGCGTACTGTTGGCAATGAAGAGAAAGCAGCATAAAAACTCCATTGTCACCTTTCAGCAACTCTTCCAGGAAGAGGAATACCAGTATGCATAGTCAGCCATTGCAGATAGAACTTTCTCTAGGTGCACAAGTACACTTGGTAGATTGTGTAGTTCTTCCTTCTCTAGCAGGAGATTATACTGTCATATTGACTGCACCAAGGATCTTCTTTTACAGGTTTTTCAGATAATTAACTGAACCTATCCAACTTCATTCTGGATTCATGAGGCATTTGGGATAAAATAATGATTAAATCAGAGGCTTATATTCCAAATTGTAATGAATAAATAGTAAATAAAGATAAATTATAATTGTAACTGAAATGCTAATAGAAAAGTTCAAGTTGATATAAAAACCAACATAAATAAAATAAATAAATAAATAAATAAATAAATAAATATAAATAAATGTATTTGACATGTCTTGTTAAAATGTATGAACAGAAGAAAGTTTAACTGCAGTCTAAAAATGAGTAGAAAACAGGGAAGAGAAGAGCAGCTAGAGTTCTGGTAACATGTGTTCAAAATACTGTGTAAGGAAGATCACAGTGAAACAGTATGGTAGCTTGGTAAGAATGGCACCCAGAGATCTGTAGGTTTGAATACTTGGATCCCCCAGTTGGTATAACTGTTTGGTAAAGATTTAGGAGGTGGCCTTTGATGGAAGAGATGTGTCACTGGAAGTGGGCTCTGAGGTTAATTTGCCACAATTTCTGGTGTGTCTATTGTCTTTGCTTATCTGTTGCTTGTCCATCAAGATGTGAGCTATCAGTCGTTACTTTGCTTTGCTATCATGGACTGTAACATTCCAAGCGTATTAAATATTCTCTTTGATATGTTGCCTTAATAATGGTATTTTATTACAGCAATAAACAAGTGGCTAAGACAATGGGAAAATAGAGACATTTAGACAAAAAGAAAATACTATTAATGCAGAACCAGAAATGAAAGTAAGCCTGAAAACCCAGAGGTTAGCAGGATGCCTAAAGAGTTAATGACTCATAGAATTATGGGAAAAGTTCTGTTATTTTGAAACTTGGAGGAATTCATTGATTAGAAAAAAGTCTGTGTGATGACTTCCTTTGTACAGAACATATTGTGAGTTTGGAAATTGAATTATATTTTTTCTACTCTCTTAAGTTTCAGGTTTTAGTGATTTTAAAGTGCTGCAGCTTCTCTATGGAGACAAACTCCTCAATTTGTCAGATCAGTGGGATCTGAATATGACACATTCAGTCACCCCACTGACACTCTTGAGTCACCCCAGATTAGATATCCCCTAACTTGCTTATCTGTTGCTGCCATCCTCCTCCTTTTCTGACTTCAAACTCTTAGCTGGTATTTTACTTATAAGACACCAGTTTTAAATGCACTGTTACATGCCATCTGACAAGCTTACACAGTCATAGAGCCACAGTCATAGTCTGGACATAGGTCCACTTAAAAACTAAACCAAATGCCACCACTTGATAATTTTGAAATGGAACTCTTAACTTGTATTTATTCAGCATATACAAAGCCTGAGAGCCTGATACAATTCAGTTTTCACAGCATTTCTTTTCTTGGCATTTCTTATAAAAGCAGACCCATGATGCAATAATCAAATAATCCTGAAGAACCAAAGCAGCAGCTCCACAGTGACAGAGGTTGCCTATTGGCTTACCATAAAATTGTTCCAGTAAATGGAAGCACCACAATGGGATACTGAATGTTCATTTTGCACAATACTGCAAGCAGCAGAATCTTTCTGCTTAAAAAGTTTGTATCAATATATATTAATTACACATAATAGCTTTGTTTGCGTTTCCCCCACCCCCAGTCTTTTATGAGGAGGTAAGAGTTGCATCATCTGAGAAACTTGAAGCTTAGGGGAAGAAACAGTTTTTATAACGGGCTGTTAGCAAATCTAATAACCTTTGCATGACTGATGAACAGTGATTTTGTCATACTGCGCAGTAAACAAATCTGTTCTCAGGTTGGGAACTGCATTTCCTTCATTTGGTGGCAGAAAAAAAAAAATCTGCAATAAGTGAAGAAATGTCCTATAGGATTATCTCCCAACACTGAACTTCTAAATATGGCTAACAGTGCTATGTTTTTATTTCTGCTATGTTCATATGATGAACTACATTGAATTTTTTCATTATTTAACAATGTGAAGAGTGGCATTGATGTCAGTAATATATTAGTGCACTAGACTATGCTACTGTATACCCAGAGAAATGCCAATTCCATACTGATGAAGAGACTAAAGTAACTTTCTGAGACATCTACCATCAGGCTCAGAAGTTATAGTGACCCCAAAGGTCACAACAAGAATATTTTCTGAGACAAATGAGAATAGTCACATTCAAACATATACAGACAGTTTTCTGTAACGTGTATGAAATCCACCCTGGGTACACTATAAGCAGTTGCTTTCTGAATTTTGACTAGTTGCAGTTTTCTGTGATGGTCTCTAGTCCATCTGCTTTCTTGATAAGGGGTAAGAGCTATACTTCTCTATGGTATGTAGAATACAATTGGAGATTTTACTGTCTTATGAAAGGGGCAGTAGTAGGTTTCTCTCTAGGTTCCATGGACTCACAAGCCATGGATAGTAGGCTAGGTTGATAGTATCAGACTTGAATTTTCTATTACTGAATGGGCCTTAAGTACAGTTACACAGTTGTTGATTATCCCAAGGTATAAGTATCTCTACTGAATCTTTAGGGTTGTCTTCCATGTTTGTTATTGTTATAAGCATTACAGCTGGATATGACTTCTTTGGTTTTGGTTGTTGTTTGACACATGATTCCTCAGTGTATCTCTGGCTGTCCTGGTACTCTCTTTGTAGACAACGCTGTCCTCAAACTCACAGATGTGGCCTGCCTCTACCTATTGAATGTCGGGATTAAAGCCATGCACCAATATACCTGGCTTTGGATATGATTATTGATTGCTTTTCTTCCTTAACCACTTACAAAGCACCTTCTAGTATTATGAAATCTAGTCCTGAGGGGGAAGACTTTCAGAAAACATTGATCTTGACCTCTAAGAGACATGATGCCTTTAGCAATAGGGACTTATCTTCAATTTCTGGGAGGCAACCAGAGGCAACAGAAATATCTAATATTATTTTGGAAACCACTTGGATAACTTTGATCAACAAATAGAATTTGTCTCATGACTGCTACTGTGAATTTTCTTAGATATTTTATGGCTCTTAAATAACAAGATACAGCTTCTATGAAGGGAAAATGAAAAATGGGAGTGAGGCTGCAGTGCTTAATGTGAGATGAATGGCAATACCAAGGAGAAGGTAGTGGGATGTAGTATCTTTTTCATTCTCTTAAAGTTACCATTGTATAAGTGTTTTTAAACAAAAATTCAATTGCTTGATTTTACCAATGAAGACTCAGGATTCAGATGCTGGGGCCAAAGCCTGATAGTTCAGAGAGACAGATAAAGTACCCAGCTTACCTCCCTACTCAGCCAACATCCCATTAAAAACACCTCTCTCATGATATCTCAAACAAACCTCCATCAAACTGAATGACTCTCTCTTCTCCCTCCTGTGTATCTCTCTATCCATACTCCCTACTTCTTATTCTCTATGATTTTTTTCTTAATAATCTTACATTCACTTCCTACTAATAGTTGTTTGCTCTGCCTCTTGACCTATGGTTTACCTTATTTAATCCTGTTTAAAATATTTAAGCAGAAAGCTCCTGGATTAATGATGTGTGCTAATGCTGAGATTCACCACAACTAAAACAGGTTTTTCCAGCAAATAACACAATCTAATATTTTATTGTATCTATACCTATATTTTTAATATTTGTTTTTTTGTTCTCTCTCACAATTCCTACCTATTCCAATTGTGTCTTTAAAACTAAATTTTCATACTCTTTAATTGCATGGTCCATTTCTCCTTGTTTGCCTTTGAGTATTGATATTCTATCTCCTGCTTGATCTGTTGTTAAACTTATATGGTTCTCCTCTGAGATTTTAATTGAATTATTGGATCTTTCAGTTTTGTCCTCATTTCAGCTTAGGTTCTCTCAAATATAACTACACATTGAATTCTGTTCTAAAACTTTCTATTGTCTTTGCCATTTCATTCAGCATCATGCTGTGTTTTCTTGGGTAACATTCATATATTTATTATCTTTGAATTCATTCTCTTTATGTTCCTCTGCTGGGAGCCTGCCTGGCCTTTAATGGACTTGAAGTGGGACACAGCATCAGATGTTGCTTTAAAGACTGATGGTCTCTGGACTTCTAGCTCTCTAACTATACTGAATATTTGATGATAACTTCTGAAACATTCTAAAAACTTTCATGCTTATTTTTTACATTTTTATTTTAAAACCACTGGCTTCTTTTCAATTTAATTTTGTGCTTTATTTAAAATTATAACCTTTTGTGCTTTATTTAACTCCTTATACTTAAATAAGCAGTAGGTAAACTTCTTTCTTACTATTCCATGCTAAGAACTTAACTCTTTATTACATGTGCTTTAATAAGCACCAATATATATCAATTAACACATACTATTTAGGAGCATGGAATTAAGTGAAAGGATTTATTGTTGATGTTCCTTCCTCTGCTGAGTCAGCCAGAAGCCTCTCTTGCTAAGCTGGTTAACTCATTGTGAACCAGAGAGGAAGGAAAGGAAAAGAATTAATATGCTTTATACAGGCAACTATGCACAGAACACATAAGCATTCAAACCTTCATACACCCACACGATGACTGGGTCCGACCGTCTGTCACAATCATCTCCACAAGTATTCATGCATGTTTACATATATACACATATACCTATGCAGAAATATATTGACAAACCGACATACGCATTTGGATGTATGTATGGATGTATGGATAGATAGATAGATGGATAGATAGGTAGATGGATGGATGGATGGATGGATGGATGGATGGATGGATGGATGAATGGATAGATGGATGAATGGGGCAAAGCTCCCAAGTTAAATCATTCAACCAAAAACTTAATTTCTTTCTCTGGTCTTTTTATAACTTCTTAGACAAATAGCTCTTTAGAAAATTACCTCAGAGATAAAATGTAATGTAGAATGGGAGTTATAGAAGGCTGTTGATATTACATTCAAAGCAAGGTTTCATTATAATATACTCATTAAAAGTTCAAAGCACCAATATTTACATGGCCTTGCCTTAATAAAGTACACACCTGTGACATTATCCTTGGACCTAAATACTTTTTCCTTTAATACAAAATTGTCCCAAGTCTATTTCTCTTTTTTGTATAATTATGAAAGATCATTGTATTTCTTATTATGTAGCCTTTACTGACTATTTTGAAAAGTGGAAACATTCACATAATTCTAGCAAATACGATCATTTCTCAAAACTTTATTCCAAAAATTATTTGAATGAAATCAGGAATTCTATAGAATTATTATCTATTTGTCAATATAACATCACTACAAGATAGTACATCTTTGTAAGTCTGCAGAAATCTGATAAAAAGGGTGGGTCAATACCTAGTGATTGCTATATATTTAATAATAACAGGAAAATAATATTAACAGCAGGAATCTTTCTTCAGATATAATTTGTTTGGCCTTTCCTAAAGAAGCAAATCTGTCATTAACTTTAGAGTCCATGATTGAACCATTTCAGAAAGATCACCAGCTAGATTTTAGCTTCTCCTTAATGGCTCTTGGCATTTCTTCAACTGTGTATGCTTGGCTCCTTGAATTATTTGATAAATTTTATGATTGTGCATTAAGTTCTGTCATCTCTTGTTCTCTAATTATCTGTAATTCTCATTAGAAAACATTCATGTAGGACTGGATTTGGGATTGAGGCAGGTACCTTGAATTTTCATGTATTTGTGATATGACCTGAGCATATAGACTAATTTGTTGTGTTGTGTATCTGATGTATACATAGTAGGCTGAACTGGTACTTAGGATATGCTAACTGATTAGAACATAAGGGCTATAAAAGGTCTATTCACATATCATCATGCTGCTTTGGGGTCCTGATAATAGGATCTAGCTTAGCTGTTGGAATTGGGGAGGATGTAGGTAGAGTAGGATATACAAGTACATTGTCTGGTTAAAGCAACAGTTTTCAACCTTCCTAATGCTGATGTTGTTGCTGATGACTAGGGATGCTGAACACTTCTTTAGATGCTTCTCAACCATTCTAATTATATCTTAATAGATTTAATATTTTTCCTCCTTTTTTTCTTCCTTCACCCAGTTTGATCAGGGTGTTGTTTGCTTTCCATAAGTTTGTGGATAGCATCCATTAATATTCAGAGTTATGATTGAAAATGTATATTAATACCTGTCATGTTTTTGTTTCATGGTATCTTTTTAAACATCTTTTGATTTGTTGGTCTATAGGTGTTTGTTTCCTATAGCTTCTTGGGCATATTTAACCTTCTCAAACCTACATATTTGTTTGATTACCCATTGCAGAACTGTTTTAGTAATCATAAATCCTTAAATCTGTTTTTAACATGAAACATTTTTCTCTTTTGATTATGACTGATCGTTTCTCTGAGTGCAATACTCTGGGCTGGAATTAGTTGTCTTTCAAATTATTGATCATTAGTTCAACCTCATTTGGATTTCATAGTCCGAAATCAAAATAATAGTAGAAAAATAAAGTGTTCTTTGGATGAGCCTGTCTTCATATGTGACTTTATTTTTCTCTCCTTTTACTTTTAATATACATTATTCTGTCCACTTACTGTATTTATTGTTATATAGTATGGTCATTTTTTTCTCATCCTCTCTATTTGATGTTCTATATGCCTCTTGGATCTTCCTAAGCATCTTTCACATAAATTAGGAAAGTTTTATCCTATGATTTTGTTTAAAATATTTCCTTTGCCTTTATTTTATGTTTCTTCAATACAAAAGTTATGAATAAATATTATCATAGGTTTGATATTTTGATACTGTCCCAGAGTGTTCAGCATAGTTCCCTCTTAGATTTCTTTGGATTTGAGGTTTTCTTTGACTGAGTTGTCCAATTTCTTTTCCTTGTCTTCAAGACCTGATACTCTTTTTCTCCTTGATCCAAGATATTGATAATGATTTCCTTTACATTTTTGTTTGAATCCATGAATTTTTTATTTTAAGCTATGTTTTATGTTGCCTTTTCTTCTGCTTTCATTTATTAGATTATTTTAATTATTTCATTTAGTAATTTGCATTTTATAATCTTCATTCTCTAATATTTTCATATCATCTTTGAATTATATGATCATGATTACTATTGCTATGTTCAGTTCATTTTTCCTGTCATTCAAGTCACTTTTTTTGGAAGAAATTACTATGGGAATACCAATGTCTGACAGAGAGTTTTCTATTGCTTATTCCTCTTTCTGTATTTGAGATGGGATCTGTGGTGCTTTGAATGAAAATGATCCTCATATGCCCAGAGGGAGTGGCACTCCTAGGAGGTGTGGTGTTGATATGTGTGTCCTTGTTGGAGGAAGTCTATCACTTGTTTTGAGAATTCAGAAGCTCAAGCCAGGACAAGTGTCATTCTTTCTTCCTTCTTCCTGCTGATCCAGATATTAAATTCTAAGCTATTTCTACAGCACCATGTCTAAGTGTATGCTGCCATGCTTCCAGTCATGATGACAATGGATTAAATCTAAGACAGCCCCAAGAAAATATTTTTCTTAATAAGTGTTGTTGTGGTTATGATGTCTCTTCATAGCAATAAAACCCTAAGACAGGACCTATATATCTGGATATTAGCTTTCTGTTGGTGTTTATTGATATGGAAATTTTATATCTCTTTTGTTGAATTGTTTTTTAAAGCTCTGTTTCCTGTTGCTCCAATATTGACCAGCTCTTTTGAATGTAGGGTTTGGTCTTTGGGTAATTCATTGTTGATTTTTGAATGTTCATAATTAATCTTGGATTAGTTCAAAATGAATTTTGCAATCCCCAAACCAGACCATCTATAGAGTTAGAAAATTCTCATAGTCAGTAAGTCATGTAATCTAGAGGTAGTCCTCAGAAATGTTTTTCTTTATTTCAAGCAATGCTATGGAGTTGGCAATGTTAATCTTAATCCCTTCCTGAAGAGCAGGGACTAGAATGGGGGAGGAGGTAATCAAAGGCAGTTTTAGGTTTCATGTTCTTCAGGGAGGTCATGGAAGTGGGCAGAGTTGCTAGTGTAGGTCTAGTAGACTCCTGAAGAGGAACAAGTCTTTGGTCTCGGGGATAGCTGGAGTTGTGGCATATATCTAAACTATTATCTTCCTCAAAAAGGGGCAACTAGAAATGGAGCAAGTAGCATAAGACTAATGATCTTTACATGCTATGTGTGTATCTTGCAACCCTGATGAATGAGTTTATCAGCTGTAGAAATGTTCTGGTAGCGTCTTTGGGATTATTTATGCATAGAATCAACATCTGTGGATAAGAATATGTTGGTCTTTTTTCTTTCCTCTTTGTATCCACATTTGAAATAAAAATTTAAATAAACACATAATATTCAATAAGATAGATGCTATAATTTAGAAATAATCCCCCAACTAAGAAAAGTTCTGGGCCTGATTTATTCAGAACAGAATTTTAACAGAATTTTAAACAAGAGCTACCACAAATATCTGTCATATTAGTCACTAAAATCGACAATGAAAGGACATTTCTTAATTATTGCTGCAAGGCCATTATCACTCTGACAACAAAACCAGACAAAGATCCAAGATAAGAAAAATTATAGGTTAATCAATATCATTGATGAATATAGACTCAGAATTTCCTAATATATTTCCAAACAGAATTTAAGAACAATCAAAATATTTATCTGGCTTGATTAAGTTAGCTTCATCCTAGAGATTCAGGGACAGTTTATTATATGTTAATAAGAAAATTTAATCCACCACACAAGTAGATTAAAAGACAAAAACCACCTGAATAGGCTTTTGATAAATATCTAAAATCCTTTTATGTTCAATGTTTGGGAAACTGTAATCCTACAGAGTTGATCTTTTAGAAATCTTTATTTGTGCATTTTTCACTGCTTTATATTATCAATTTCTGTAACTCTCAGTTTTGTCATCTATTGGATGGAATGAAATGATAAAACCTATTGTGCAAGCTACATTAAAGGTATAAAGATATCGTTGACATCATCCATATAGCCAGAGTGTTACACTCTATAAAATAATAGCTACTGTGCAGCAGAATACAGGGTAAAGAAAAATTTTCCTTAAAGAAACACATAGCAGGCTGGTTAGGCAGCCATGTTGCCTTTCACCTATGTCTGTTTTGCTCAATTTTTAATAATCTACACTATTATAGCTGACTCTAATATTCTCATTAATGTGAAACTAGTGCTTTACATACTTTTAAACTAAGGAGCTAGAAGGGCACATTGTATTGGACATCTTTAAAGCATTTGGGCTAGAACAGTCCCCTGGTGCATATTTACAAAATAAATGAATAAATGGATGGAATGTGTAGCTCTTTTCAAAGTGCTTTGAGGAAACAAAACTTATCAGCATTGGAATGGATACAGATGCTCTTCCTTGATAATAGAATGCATCTTACATTGAAAACCTGAATGGTATGAGAACACAAAATTCAAGCAAATCATGGAAAGCAATTGATGAAAATCCCTAAACAGGATTGCCTAGATAAGTGTCTAAAGGATACCTGTCTTGGTAGGGTAATCATTATGAGGAGATATTTCATTAATAAATCATGAAAAACTAACTTATGAATATATTAAAAATTCTGTTCATTCATAACAAAAGCACATAGAATCAATTTTCACCTGTATTTAATACACTTGAAATTGATGCTTTAAAAGTAACCATTTATGATGCAAAACGTGTTATTTTCAAGATGTTTTTATTCTTGCTACTGTTTTCCATTATGTGCAAATATTTAAGCAAGTAAAGTATAAAATTATCACTCATTTTAATGGATTTGTTGACTCTATCCAGTTTTATCCCTCTCAATCACACTAAAAGCTTCATATTGAATCATTTGAAGTAGCACAGAATGGTTATCCACTGAGTTGCAATCATGCTTGGAGAACATGCATAAACAATGTTTTGGCCATATATAGCAATTGGAAAATACAGACAAATAACTATAAACATATCATTAAAAATCAAGGAAGACCACAATGACTTGAGAAATCAAAGTCACATCAATAACAATAAAGTTTTCTTGAACAAAACGTAACACTAAGATAGTTCAGTGCAATTTAACAATGGACATGCTTCTTTCAAAGGTGATTGTTTTTAACTAAAGCACATTTATTTGGTAAAGTTATTCTTTAAATTTTGCCCAATGATTCTATAAATTTTATCCTGTTCTATTTTATTTATAATTCTACAAATATATTTTTTGATATTATAGCACTGGAAAAATAATTTTTATAAAAATTTTCAATTTAAATATTTTATTACAAACACAGCAAACAAAGCTAAAAATATCAAACTCCTGTATATATGAACATTAGAAGCCCACATAGAAAAGTATTATCAAAATGTCATGAAATTTTCTGAGTGTTTCTAAAAATAAACTAAAACATTAGAATGTGCCCTAGGAAGCTTCTTCATCTGAATACTTTTCCAAATAGCAAGTTAAAATATGTGGAATATATTCACTACTAACCCCTTTTGTTTGCAGTGTACACACAATAGAATTGGGCTTTGCTATTGAATAGAATTATTTATAACATCATTGGAATATAATTCTGTGAGCTACACTTAACCATTTGGGTGTTTTGCTTCCTGCAGAGAAGTCATAATGGCGTAGTCAAATATTTTGTTTGTTTACATATTTGGTTTCATTAAACAGAGAAAATCATCCTTATTAGTTATGTTTTGTTCTACCTTCCAGAGTAATGTCCAATCACACATCTTCATAAAAAAACAAATAAAAACACTATTGTTAATATAATTGCACTGTGTATACTTAAAATATATTATTAGATAGATAAGAAATCATAAAGGTGAAATCCAGGTATTAACCATCGAATTTAGTCCCTTGAAGGATCTATAAAATTATAATTACTGAAGATTATAGATAATTAAATAATTATACATTTTGATTGAAAAATATATGTAGTCCATTAAAATAAGGATTCTGACTCAATTTCTTCAGTTAAGTTCTGTACAGATACCAAGTCTAAACTTTAATTAGAAAAAAACACCAATATCAACTTTACTACAGGAAATCATTCATAATAATGATTGCATACTAATCTATTGAGCTTATAAAACTAGAGTACATGACATATGGCATAGGGCAGGCACCTGTGTAGTCTTAGGGGACTGACGTGGTGCATATTAGCCCCTGGAAAATAAAATATGTTTTACTTTGAGAAAAACTACCTCAGTGCTTATTGGCTTAGGCCATGAAAGGAACAAGAAAGAATACTGTTAGGTTCTGTGCACAGTCATTAATGTTTTCTTTGGGTGAAGGAAGTCAATCTATAGCATGTGTTCTAATTCTTGCCTAAATCCTGGAAATAACAAATTATAGAGTAGTCATGCATTTCTTTGGCTTTGCTGAGTACATTTTGGCTTAAAACCTTAATATAACTATTTTGTTTATTATAAACTTTAAAACTGTATATCCAAACACATAGTATAACCAGAAAAATTACAATGGGAGTCCTTAAATCTGCCTCAGTTTTGTTCTTTACTCTTAAAATTTCTATCCACTTTGAATTTTGGATTATACACGTCTTTATGAAACTTGTCACTCACAGCCAGCCATGTTTTGGATTCTTGACAGCCTCTATGCTAAAGGCACTTTTCGTGCACATCTTTGGAGGATAAAGTAAAAGTATTATGTAATGAAACCTCTAGGTGGTTAACAGATTCAACATTTATGTTGATTAGATGGGTCTCAAAACCACTTCTTCAAAAAGGAAATGCATTCATACTATTCCCTGGTGGGGAGGGGAGAAAAGAAAGGGAATGCCTTGCTGGGCAGTGGTGGCACACGCCTTTAATCCCAGCACTTGGGAGGCAGAGGCAGGTGGATTTCTGAGTTCAAGGCCAGCCTAGACTTCAGAGTGAGTTCCAGGACAGCCCAGGCTACACAGAAAAAAACATGTCTCGGGGAAAAGAAAAAAAAAAACTAAAAAAAAAAAAAGATAAAAAAAGAAAGAAAGGGAATGCCTAATACCATTTCTAAAGTGTACCCAGAAAGAAAATAAAATATATTTCTGAGTGGACATGGTGGTGACTATCAACATTCTACATTATGGCTTGCAATTTTTCAAATTTATATCACTTCAAATTCAAAACCTCATAAAACAATTCTGTTCAACTACAGGACATTCACACTTGATAGGGTCCTACAACACTCTTTTAGATTTTAGAACCGCAAACTCTAATGAGCTATATTTTAGGTTAGCAATTTAAACTCGTGCTAGAGTTCTGAGTTTGAAAGCATAGCTCAGTAAATACTTGTTTTCCCATCCCTAGGCTAAATTCCCAGGCCTGCAGAGCAACACATTGGAAAGTAATATATTGGAATATGCAAAACCATTTCCCTTTTCCTCAGCATATGTATTGGCAGTTTAAAGTATTTCCTTTCTATTAAGTGGGCCAAGGCACACTTCAGGAACATGTTAAACCAATGAGATAGCAATGTGTAATCTTCAAGGGGAGCTTAATTATTTCAGGAATTAATTACATGTACTACTGAGTGTCTTTGGAGAACATTAGTGGATACTTGTACCAATTTATTCTGCAAATAATTTATTTTTTTAATCAGGCAATATCGTGATTTGCAACTGATAAAATTGTAACAAATATTTTATTTTTTTGAGTTTGAAAGCATTTTGAGTTTGAAAGCATAGCTTATCTTTCTAGCAAACAAAATTCTGACATGCTATGTAATTACTTAAGAAGTTGAGGTTTAAAATTTGATATATAGCTTTATTCCTAAATCAATGCATCTGTTGTTTTCTAAATGAATTGTACAAACATTTGGGATAGAAAATTATATTAGTGGATTCTGCCTTGTTTCACAACTTGAAGCCTAGTTGTCCTGATAGTATATCTGATTATCTTTGTTGTTTTTTTAGGTGTTTCAGACATATATATATATATATATATATATATATATATATATATATATATATTTGTATATGGATTATAGCCATTGAATATTATGTATGTTGCTTTGTAATTATTTTGCAGATGAGTGGCTCCTATCCAATATTGTTGATGACTTAACTGAGGCTTGTTGTAGGTATAAGGTACCTCAAAATATTACATTATATTAGTTTTCAACTAGAAATATTTGTGTTCTCTGTAACATAAGGTGTAAAGAAGTCCATGGTGACATTACTGAGTCCCTGGAGAAGAAATAAACAACACAACATTTATTATTATTATTAATCTCAAAACTCTGAAGATGTCTCATTAAACCTGGTTTCTTCCTTGTTAAATCAGTTGCTGTATACAGTCAACTAGGGGAAAAAGTAAACCATGTCTAGTCAAGTGCTGCAGTAGCTAGCATAAATGTTAGCTACATCCTACCATTCTTTTACAGATAAAACAGGTCATCTCTTGTATTTACTATATTTTACTTGAGGTTTATTTTATTAGTGTGTGAATGTGTATATGTGATGTCTTTGAAGACTAGGAGCAGGGAATTGGATCCCTTACTGCAAGCAATTATGAGCTTCCTGACACATGCTGGAAACTGAATTCAAGTCTTCATGACTGAGTTGCAAGCGTTCCTATCTGCTGGACCGTCTCTCCATCCACTTGTTTGCAGTTTTAATGATGGCATTTTGAAAAAAATCCTTGGAATCCATCATTAATGCGACTTTCTTTTATTGTTACTTTAATGAGTTTCAAAAAGATATTTTATCAGGATACATGATTAATATAGATTAGATAGAAATCACTAAACTAGATGCTATCAAATCTGAGAATAAATATTCTAAATTCTCTTTCCTCAAATTTCACATCTCAAACAAATATTGTTGATGTTTCTAGGTAACAGGTCCTTCTGGTATATTTTCCTTAACATTCTTCTTCCTATCTTCTGGTGTCATATACAGTCTTCTTCAAACTTTGTACATTTTGCCCTGATTTTCTGGGAACATTTTGTCAAGTATATTCAAAGCATGAGCTTGTCTGGCATTAAAATCATTTCCCAGCTCAAAACAGCATTTGACTAGGTGGCTAGTTTCAACTAATTTGCTGGAAAGGTCATCTACAATTCTGTCTTCTTGGAAAGAGAACAGTATACACTAGACAAGAATATTGAGAACCTGAAAATCTGGGTGGCTCTAGCCACTCCCTGAACATATGCCTATGTCCACAATTTTACATTCATCTTGCTCAGGTATCACTTATGCTTTGGATAGTGATTTTATGATTAAAGGCAAGATTCTTGACTTTGGTCTTGATTGATTGA
The DNA here is from genome assembly GCA_021653895.1 of Mastomys natalensis. Classification (NCBI taxonomy): domain Eukaryota; kingdom Metazoa; phylum Chordata; class Mammalia; order Rodentia; family Muridae; genus Mastomys; species Mastomys natalensis. The sequence goes on along the minus strand of JAJTUV010001334.1, from coordinate 19,538 downwards.
CAGGCTCTCTTTTGTCTCTCAGATAAGGAGTAATATACCCATACACCCAGCCTAGATACGGACTCACAACATCTTTATTTTTGGAAGTGAATTTTTTATGACTTACTCCCTCCTGGGAATATTTCTATATGAAGTACTTTGAGAAGTACTTGATACCTAGATGTCTGGGTATCAGTTTGAATGGACTACTGATTCACCTACTACTTGTTACCACCTGGTTCAGAATGATATCTACTAGAGAGTTCTGCAAAAAGTTAACATGCTATGCATCTGAAAATGTTTTAAGACAAGCATGTCAGAGCTATGATACAATGTTGTAAGATATCAGAGCTAAGTAAAATCGAAATGTGAAGCATCATCTTTAGGATTTATGAACATTTGTTTTAAATGTAACTTAAAAATTTTATATGATCTTTTAAATGATCTAATAGAATATGCTAGCCAGGAGTTAAATGGTTTTTAGTGAACAAATACAATGAATTTAAAAGGAAGAAATACAGGTCTCATATGTAATTGGTTTACCTATGTACATAGAATTTCTACAATCCTAGATGGTGGTTTTCTGTTCTCAATACTTTTTTGAATTGTACTAAAACAATGTAGAGATTTGATCTAAGATGATAATCTACCAAATTCAACTCAACACTACAAACTGCATAACCTTTGACTCAGTATGAAACACCCTTTGACATAGAATTTGACTCTCTTGCAGTATGGGTATTCTGACCCCCTTTATTCTGCTGATCTCTGCAGATAATAGAGAAGAAACAGTGTTGGGTAGGCAGTGTAAAACCCTCTAGGCACCTTCCCATTCCCATTCAGTAGTGTGGCAGAATATTCTCAAGCAAGTACAGTTAAAATCATTACATTAAATACATGCATTAAAACATTACAAGATATTTCATTACAAGGTATGAAAATGTTTGTACATAGGCACTTCAGATAAACATGTACTTCTGCTTGAATTATATAATTTATTGCCTCAGTTCACTGCTTTGAGAAAACAAACATTACTAATGGTGGGAGGAGATGACCTTTGTCAATCATTTAGCCAATGATGATTAATTCATTTCCCTTGACTCTAGATTTCTTTTTAACTAACCTTACTTTTATGTTCATCCTAAAGAAGTAAAAAAGACTTAGATAAGCAGGGAAGGGTACAGGATGGCAATGTCAATTGTTTCAGGATTGAAATAGTTAGGGGCTGTTATAAGAACTATTATGATGATATACTTCCAAAAGGAAACTGCATTACTCAATAAAAGAAAAAAAATTTTTTAACAAATCTGTTGTAAAAAGGTAGGATAAAAGATTTACTTCTCCACAACTAAGCAGAATCTTCTAGTCTGGAGGGACTAAGGATTATGGAGCTACTGGTTGACAAAGCCAAGATACAAAGTCCCTCACCTACATGAGAGAACTGATCAGGCTCTAAAGCACTCCAGTTTTTGATAGCTTAAGTGGCCTGCCCATTTTCTGTTTTCAGCTTTGCCTCTAAAGGATAACAAAGAGAGATGTTAAATTTTCTTCCTGAATTTAGAGTATTTGTTGACAAAACAAACAAATGTTTTATAATAGAGTTTATTTTGCCAGTTGTATAAAACAATACTTAATTGTATTTGGTAATATTTTTGATTTTCAAAGACAAATTATGCCATTTTTTCATCAGAGTCATATAGTGTTCTGTTAAAGCCACTCTAGTGCAAGAGGTTGTGAGGAAGATGGAAGGAGAGGCAGCTGTGTGTGGTACTCCTTTAGCACAGTCACTATTTCTGTAATTCTATCAGAAACCACAGAAAGAAATGTTCTCTCCCTTGTCAAAGAATATCACTGCTGAAGTTCATGTAGCATCAACTGAGGTAACTTAACGGTTTCAAAACTTGTCACTTTGAGAAGAATTTGCATTTAAATTGTTCCATCTAGTTTCTTGGGAATTTTCTCCTTGGAATGTTTATGGCTCTCTCTCTTATTTTTTTTTCATTATTACTTACAAAATACAATTTCATAACCAGTGCATTACTACATCTATTTGTGTTGAGAAGACAGACTTCATTTTATAAAATAGAAACATTCAAAGTGGTTTGGAGCATCAATCACTCATTCAGAATGCATTGTGTCTTCAATATTGAACAGATACTTGCAAAATTATCTGAAACCTTAGTAGATCTCCATGTCTAACAAAGTCCCTGGAGGTTTCATCAGAGAGAATACTGGCTTTCCTCCACATTCTGTCCACAGTAGTGACAATGCCAAGAATATCTTAACCTCCTCCCAACCATTTTATTTCTAAAAATATGGCATATTTTTCTGTAATAGATAAATCTTAAGTACTATTTCAGTAATTGTTGTTACATACTCCAGTGGAGTTATAAGAAAATATTTTAAAAGTACAAAATGTTCTTCCTTATGTACATTAAAATATATGCTGTATAATAGCTTTAAACTTCAGGGAGGTCTGCAGTGACAACAAAAACCAGCAAAACAGACAAACATCTGGTCAAATTAGAGCTTTTCCTATTACAATTGTAAACAAACTTTGAAAAATTCTGAACATTTTTTCAGTTCTTTCCAAGTAAGACACTCTCAAACACATCCAATCCTGCTTTGAAGGAAAAAGAGCTGAATTAATGCTATTCAGAACATTAGACAGGGCCTCTTGCAATGTCTCATTTGATGTCTGTGGATTGCAGTGCTCCCAAGCCTCCTTAAGGATGGAAAACTGGCTTGTCTTCTCATCAAGATGGTACAGGATGTTTCTAAAAGAAATATGGATATGTAAATGTTTTATATACAACTGTATTTCCACATCAAAGCCTTCTCAGGAATAGTGCCAGAAAGCAATAATGTCTGCCCAAAAAATTAAAAAAATTTTGCAAAAGTACAGCATTATCATTTTTAAACTCATAATGAATGAATGCATAGACATACAGTTCATTGGTAGGATCAGAGGTCATCAGGTAGTAAATACTTCCTGATTGAAGCAAACAATGCTATGGCATAACATGAAGGTGTTTATGAGTGAGATACTTGCAAAACATCTCAATCTAATTACCAGAATACATGGGGAACAGAGTTGTTAAATGATTTACTATAGTAGAATAAATCTGTGCATTTCATAAATCAAAGGGAGAATTGGCATAGCCAGAACCTATGGCACAGAGTTACTTGGCCTCATTCGATCAGCACACTGGCTAGACAATGTTTTGCTGTAGGATATATTCATGGCATCCCTCTGGTAATGCTCAGTTATCCAGTTAACGACCTACAATGTAGTCACCTGAGAAGAGAGTCTCAGGAAGGGATACCTAATTCAGGCTGGTCTGTGGGCATGTCAATGTTTCAATTATGTGAACTATCGTGGGAACGCCCAGCCCTCAGTGGGAGTCAGCTTATTCTAAATTTAAGTACTTAGAATTCATGTTGCCGTGGTGAATCAGTGATGGATTTTAACCAGGAATTGTGATATAAATCCTTTCTTTCCAGTATTGCTTCTTATCAGAGTATTTTGGTGCAGCAACATACCTGAAACTAGGACTCTCTTTTTTAAAACTTATAAATATCTCAAGATTTTCCATAGTATTTTTAACAAAGGAAACATAACTCCAACTGCAAATAAAATATTATGTGTAGAATTTGGTCAAAAATAATTGGAATGGACATAGGACCCAGGAGTTATAGTTAATACATGAAGATTCATGTTGATTGTTAGTGAATAAATGTTGAACATGAATAATGAAATTATGCTATTCTCCTTTCTTTTGCATGTGCTTGACCTCTAGAACATTTCTTTACAGCTTTGAAATGTGTAATTAGGCAGTGTCTTATAACTTAGCAAGATATTTTAGATAAAGGAATTGAATATGGTAAATTCTAACAGCAATGCTAATGGGCTTTCATAATGGAGTGTGATCCTATTGCTAGTATACTTAGGAACCTTAATGAAATCAGTAATCAAGCAGATAAAACATGCATTTTATGCTCATATTACAAGAAAAACTGATTAATAATCAAGTCATTTTAAAGATAACATTAATGGATTTGTTTTATTCATTTGAAACTTACTCCTTTGTATGAAACTTATGTTACTTTCATAAAAAGATTTTATAATATTTATAATTTTTAATCCTCTCCTTTTGCTCTGTTAATTGTATGTTTAATTATAATTAACTCCATTCAAACTAATTTTCATCATCTAAAAGTTTAGGAGAAATTTTCAGATACCACTATTAAATATTTCCACTCATAGAGATCACATAGTTAAATGTAAGCAAGATGTTGCAACATCATATTATGTGGAACAATAAACATATACTCCACAAAGAACTTTCATGTCTAAAGTATCAGAAATACAAGTGATCTCATTAGATTTTAACGTTAGAAAACAACACACGAATATCTCCAAGACTATCACGATGGGATCAATGTATGTCAATAGTTGCTTTTGTTAACTCTTGAGAATGCACAACCTGCCTTTATAATGACAGTAAACATGCCATGTCAACAGAAATCTTCACTTGAGTTTAAGAAATTCCACAAGAAGCAAGACTCATTTTGATATGCTATGTAATTCAAGTAGGAAACGTGTAATATTATGTAAGATAAACACTAAAATCCAATTCTACACAAATTGGATTCAAATCAGAATAGAACTCGGGAACTGAGATTCTAGATGAATGTAACTGACAAGTGCTCTTTCATCTTAATTTGAAGGAAAACTTTCAACGTAAGTAGGTGCTGATGTAAGCTAGTGAAGTTTATCTCTACTATAATAACAGAATACATCTTCACCTTGTTCATTATATTACTTGGAAAACAAACTGGGAACAACCAAACAATCTTAAATTTTCATTCCAAGTATAATTTTGCTTAGTGACTTTAAAGTAGCTTATATTTTCCAATTTCTTTTTTGTGTATAAAAGCTATTTAGCTTCCAGCTTACATAACAAATTTCTATATTGCATTCTTATCTGAAAAGTTGGATATTATCATTTTCTTTGGAATATTTGATTAAGGCTAAACTGAAATCCAGGCTAGCTTTAGACCCATGACTATATTTTTAGACATTTCTTAATTCTGAAAATTTTCTTACATATTCAACCATTAACCCTATATGCCTAAAATGAGCAAAACTACTATTGTATCACTTTCATAAGGAAATGCTTCACACCTTTGAAATGTTTCAATTATTTCAATGGCTTTAATGGAAGCTTTTAAACCAAGAGCTATTTATGTTCCCATGCAATCTCACAGAAATTGGAATTCAGTCAAATATAGTTTGCAAAGCCTGTCATGTATCCATGACCTCAAATTTCTTTCCTTTTGAGTTACAGATTGATACCTTTCACATTAACAAATCTGAAAATCAGCCTACACCTTGTAAAATTCACATGTAGAGCAGGAAAATAAGAGTAGAAAAAAGTGGAAAACTGTATTTCAGAAAGTTTCCATAAATTACAGTCTCTAGGTTACAATCACAAGGATTTATATCTTTTAGTCTACACTGATCATAGACAGGGTTGCTTTAGTCCCATACGAAAATGATTTCATGTCGAAAAAATGAAATCTCATACCTAAGCCTAACAAAGACCCAACAAAGAAAGAGAATTTCAGACCAATCAATCTCCTTTATGAATATCGATGCAAAAATACTCAATAAAATTCTGGCAAACTGAATCCAAGAACACATCAAAACAATCATCCATCATGATCAAGTGGGCTTTATCCCAGGAATGCAGGGATGGTTCAATATTCAGAAATCCACCAATGTAATCCACTATATAAACAAACTCAAAAAAAAAAAAAAAACAAACAAACACATGATCATCCAATAGATGCTGAGAAAGCATTTGACAAAATTCCACATCCCTTCATGGTAAAAGTCTTGGAAAGATAATATACAGCAAACTAGTAGCTAACATCAAACTAAATGGAGAGATACTTGAAACATTCCACTAAAATCAGATACTAGACAAGGCTGCCCACTCTCTCCTACCTATTCAATATAGTACTGGAAGTCCTAGCCAGAGCAATTAGACAACAAAAGGAAGTCAAAGGGATACAAATAGAAAAGAAAAAGTCACAATGGATAGAATTGAAGACCCAGAAATGAACACATACACGTATGGTCACTTGATCTTTGACAAAGGAGCTAAAACTCTCCAGTGGAAAAAGGACAGCATTTTCAACAAATGGTACTGGTTCAACTGGAGGTCAGCATGTAGAAGAATGCAAATCCATTCTTATCCATTCTTATCTCCTTGCATAAAGCTCAAGTCCAAGTTGGTAAAGAATATTTACATAGAACCAGATACACAGAAAGTAATAGAAGAGAAGGTGGGGAAGACCCTCAAATGCCTAGGTACAGGGGGAAAGTTCCTGAACAGAACACCAATGGCTTACACTCTAAGATCAAGAATTGACAAATGGGACCTCACAAAATTGCAAAGCTTCTGTAAGGCAAAGGATACTGTCCATAGGACAAAACGGCCACCAACAGATTGGTAAAAGACTCCAGACAACAAAATAACCCAAATAAAAAATGGGTACAGAACTAAACAAAGAATTTTCAAACTGAGGAAACTGGAATGTCCTAGAAGCACCTAAAGAAATGTTCAGAATCCTTAGTCATCAGGGAAATGCAAATCAAAACAACCCTGAGATTCCACCTCACACCAGTCAGAATTGCCAAGATCAAAAACTCAGGTGATAGCAGATGCTGCCGAGGATATGGAGAAAGAGAAACACTCCTCCATTGTTGGTGGGATTGGAAGCTTGAACAACCGCTTTGGAAATCAGTCTGGCAGTACCTCAGAAAATTGTACATAGCATTATCCAAGGACCCAGCTATACCACCCTGAGTATATACCCATAAGATGCTCCAACATATAACAAGGACACATGCTCCACTATGTTCATAGCAGCCTTATTTATAATAGCCAGAAGCTGGAAAAAAACCAGATATCCTTCAACAGAGGAATGGATACAGAAAATGTGATACATTCACACAATGGAATATTACTCAGCTATTAAAAACAACGAATTTGAGAAATTCTTAGGTAAATGGATGAAACTAGAAAATATCATCCGGAGTGAGGTAACCAAATCACAAAAGAACACACATGGTATGTACTTGCTGATAATTGGATATTAGCCCAAAAGCTCTCAATATCCAAGATATAACTAACAGACCACATGAAGCTCATGAATAAGGAAGAACAAAGTGTGGGTGCTTTGGCCCTTCTTAGAAGGGGTAAAAAAATACTCATGGGAGCAAATATGGAGACAAAGCATAGGACAGAAACTGAAGGAGGGGCCATCCAGAGACTGCTCCAACTGGATAGCTATCCCTTGTGCAGTCACCAAAGGTAGACACTGATGTTGATGCCAGGAAGTGCCTGCTGACAGGAGCCTGATATAGCTGTGTCCTTAGAGGTCTGCCAGAGCCTGAAATAAACAGAGGTGGAAGCTCACAGCTAACCATTGAGCTGATCATGTTGTTCCCAATGGAGGAGTGAGAAAGAAGACTGAAGGAGCTGAAAGAGTTTGAGGCCCCATGAGGAAAGCAACAATACCAACCAAGCAGAGCTCCCAGGGTCTAAATCACCTGCCTGGGAGCACATAGGGAGGGCTCATCGCTCCAGATATATATGTAGCGGAGAATGACAGTGTCAGACATGGATGGGTGAGAGAGTCCTTGGTCCAGTGAAGGCTGGATGCCCCAGTGTGGGTGAAATTGTGGGTGGCAGGTGAGAGTGGGAGGGTGGGTGGGGGCACATCCTCATAAAAGCAGGAGGAGGAGGGATGAGATAGGGGGTTCTTGGGTGGGGGGGAAGGGGATTACATCTGAAATGTAAATAAAATATCCAATAAAAAAGAAAAAGAGAAAAAATGATGGTGAACATTGCTCTAACTCAATAAATCACTTCCATATTTGCATAGATAAAACCTGTATGACAGTATAGCATTTACAGGTGTCAGACATATTTAAAATATTATCTATCTGAAAATGTTTTCATAGTTATTATGTTTAACATAACATTAATAATATTTTCATGTCTATCTTCTATCATATGTAACTATTTGGATCTTATAAATGTAATTCATGCAATTCTGCTGAAGCTCCCTTCCATGCATGCAAAGAAACTTATAAAAGGAAAATGTAAATGTAATGCATTATTGATGGCAGTAATGAAATTATAACACACATCACTCATTTTAATGGGTCTGTTTCAATGACACATCAGAATAAGCAGGAGAGAGTTGTACCAAATCAGACAACTAATTAATAACTCCTGGCAGTGTCAGCATAAGACATGAAGTATCTCTACTCAACCGAGAAATATTTCCCATTCAACTTAGGTCAAAGAAATGAGTAGAAAAAAAGGAATTTTGAGACAAATGCTTTGAAATTTTTCATGAACCATGTACACTTGTGGGAATTAGGAAATTAGTAATGGAAAGATATAAATGATGGCTCCCTTTTAAATGTTTCTTCTTATATAAGGAAATGAGAATTGGGTGCACCCCACTATCAACCTGAATTAACATTCATTTTACTACACTCAGTATAATAGGAACTTTTAAATTGAATTATACTAAATAATAAGGCATGTCTTTCAGAACTGATTAGGTATGCACACTAAAGCCAGAAAGAAAGTCCAGTTCAATTGTGTATGACGGTTTCTAATTCATTCATGGACCATACTAACTGCACCCATCATGGAGATCAGGTTACTGTATTAATATTGACATGAGAATAGGTCATTGAACACAGATACTCTATGAGAAGTCACAAAATATGTCGCCATACTACAAAAATATTATTTAAGATATACTGAATATTATATGCTCTAAAATTCTCAGGGTAATAAGTAAGGCAATTATTAATAAGGTCAAGTCATAGTTTTCATTATACACTCAAAAATTTGTAGGAAGAGATGCCTATACCTGGACTGGGAATACAGTAGTTGCTCAAGGTATTCATGCCCATGTAGTCAATCCCCAGCATCAAGAACAAAGCAAAACAATACAAAATACACTGAAACAAAAGGATATAATTTAAATTTCTCCTTCCTGTATGTAGACAGCTTTAAAAAATGATTTCTAACTCATCAGATGAGAAGTAACATTCATTTCACAATTTTGAACACTGGAATCTGGTCTAACCTCAATATTTGGTTTTTCTTTTATCTATTTTTTATTGATTATTTTATTTACATTTCAAATGTTGTCCTCCTTCCCAGTTTTCCCTCCACAAACCTCTCATCCCATCTTCGCTTTGCCTCTAAGAGGGTGCTCCCCCAACCATCCAGGAGCTCCTGCCTCACTCCTCTAGCATCCCCCTAGCTGGGGCAACAAGCATTAACAAGACCAAATGCCTCCTCTCCCACTAATGCCAGATAAGGCAATCTCTGCTACATATGTAGCATAGACCCATCCATGTATACTTTTTCGTTGGTAATTTAGTTCCTAGGACCTCTGAGGGATCTGGTTACTTGATATTGTTGTTCTTCCTTCAAGGTTGCAATTCCCTTCACCTCCTTCAGAACTTTCCTATCTCTTCAATTGGGGTCTCTGGCTCAGTCCAATGATTAGCTGTGTGCTACCAGAGCCTCTCAGAGGAGATCCCTACTGTACTTCTGTCTGCAAGCAGTTCTTGTCATCAGCAAAAATGTCCCGGTTTGGTGTCTGTTGATGGGATGGATACCAAGGTGTGCCAATCTCTGGATGGCCTTTCCTTCAGTCTCTGCTCCAAGTTTTATCCCTGTGTTTTCTTTAGACAGGAACAATTCTGGGTTAAAAATTTAGAGATGTGTAATTGGTGCCTTCCCTCAACTGGATGCCATGCTTATCTATTGGGGTTTGTCTCTTCAGGTTCTATCTCACATCTGTTGGGTATTTCAGCTACTGTAATCTCCATTGGGTCCGGGAGTCTCTTGTATCCCTCCCATCTGGGATTTTCTAGTGATTCCCCACCCCACCACTCCACTGCTACATATTTCTTTTCATCATGATTGCTCTGTAGTATAGTTTGAGGTCAGGGAGGGGATTCCCCAGAGATCGTTTTTTGTAAAGAATTATTTTCACTATCCTAGGTTTTCTTGGGTTTCCATATGAAATTTAGAATTCCTATTTCAATGTTTCTAAAAAATGGGTTGGAATTTTGATGGGGATTAAGTTGAACCTGTAGATTTGCTTTTGGTATGATGGCCATTTTTATTATGTTAATCCTGCCAATCCATAGGCACGGAAGTTCTTTCCATTTTCTGAGCTCTTCATTGAATTCTTTTTTTAGGAATTTCAAGCTCTTGTCATATAGATCTTTCACCTGCTTGGTAAGAGTTACTTCAAGATCTTTTTTAATTCTACTTGTGACTGTTAAGAAGTGTGTTGTTTCTCTAACTTCTTTCTCATCCCATTTATCATTTGTATAAAGGAAGCCTACTGATCTGTTTAAATAATTTCATATCCACCTACTCCGTTGAAGCTGTTTATCAGCTGTACAAGTTCTCTGGTAGATGTTTAGGGGACTCTTATGTAGAGTATCATATCATCTGCACATAGTATACCTTGACTTCTTTTCCAATTTGTATCCTCTTAATCTTCATTTGTTGTTTCACTGCTCTAGCTAGAACTTTGAGTACTATATTTAATAGATAAGGAGTGACTGGGCAGCCTTGACTTGTTCCTTATTTTAGTGGAATTGCTTCAAGTATCTCTCCATTTAATTTGATATTGGCTGGTGGTTTACTGTATATTGCTTTTATTATGCTTAGGTAAAGGCCTTGGATTCCTGATCTTTCCAATACTTTTAATGTGAAGGGGTTTTGTATTTTGTCAAATGCTTTTTCAGCATCTAATGAGATGTGATTTTGTCTTCAGAGTTTGTTTATATAATAGATTACATTAATGGATTTTCTTATATTGAACCACTGCTGTATCCCTCTGATGAAGCCTCCTTGATCGTGGTAATTGATGGTTTGGATGTGTTCTTTGATTCAGTTTGCCAGAATTTTATTGAGTATTTTTGCATTGATATTAATTAGTAAATTTGGTCTGAATTTCTCTCTCTTTGTTCTGTTTTTGTATGATTTAAGTACCAGAATAACTGTGGCTTCATAGAATGAATTAGGTAGTGTTCCTCATGGAATAGTTTGAGGAATGTTGGTATTAGGTCTTCTTTGAAAGTCTTGCTGAATTCTACATTAAAGTCATCTGGCCTATTGCACTTTTGTTTGGGAGGATTTGAATGCCTGTTTCTATTTCCTTACGGATATGGGACTGTATTGATAGTTTACCTGCTCTTGACTTAACTTTGGTACATGGTATCTGTCTAAAATGTCATCCATTTAATCTAGAGTTTTGTTGAGTAAAGGCATTTATAGTAAGATCTCCCTTTTCATTTTTTATTTCATTAATTGAACACTGTCTCTGTGTTCTTTAATTCTTTGACTGATATGCAGAGTAAGGTCTATCATCTGAGAGCAAATAATTGTTGGCAAAGGTTTAGGTTAAATTGTACTTTAAAACATCTACTGATTAAGCTTGTGTCAGATTTACAAGGATGGTTGTTTATCTTGCTCAATAGGATGTAATTTCACCTTGATTTCTAGTGGATAAGGTCATGAACTAATGTTCTATACATTAGGTGAGTTGTGTTGTGTTTGATTACCCAAAGGAAAAGAGGTCAGTATTTAATAGACTCTTGCAAAACAAATGGTGCTTCTCTATGATTGATCAGTCCATCTTCTTGGTAACCATGCATGGATTTATCAGTAATTGGTTATGTTACCAAATCAACAAAATTAAGATAAAAGTCAGGATTTCTTTGTTTTTCTGTTTCAGGTGGAACCATCCTAGTAACTTGTTCTAAATTTTATATACTAAATACTTTGGATACTCCTCTGGTCTTGATATGAATAACTATGAAATTTTCCATTTACTAATCATACTAGACTCTGTGTTTTGTAAGAAGTAGGCAAATCTATTCTTAAATAACTTAAACTACAAAATAACTAAATACATGTCTATTTTAGTTAATAACAATATTTTAGAGATACTTGGGAATCTGTTTCATAAGATCTAAGGGAAACTAACTCAAAAATCAAACAGTTGTATGTTATTGACTTCTTCAATTAATAGAATTCTTCTTGTCTGAAATCTTATTTCTTAAATTCTAATACTAATTCATGCACTTCTGGGTTAGACGCTTTGGAATTGTAGATTAAAGCTGAGAGGAACAATGTTAATGAATTCTTGAAATAGGCATGTAGGTACATGTCACTTGATATTTGTTCCTCACTCAGTGAATCTGGCAGACACTTTAATCCAGTATTCCCAAACCAATGCCATTCAGTGAACTGACAGGTATGCAAAGATCAAGACCCCTTGGAGCAGATATGTCCTCAGCCTAAATTATATAAGTGTCAGGGAGTCTGTGAGATAATTTTACAATCTCACTAAATATAACACAATTGTAAAGTTATAAATGCAATATTTAAGATACAGGACTTTGATATTTTTATCATATGGAGAAGAAATATGAAAGAACATTTATATTTGATAGCAACAAAAGAAAAACATAGTTGCATCTTTCTCTCAATCAGAAAGAAAATTGGGGATGGGGGGATTAAAAACATGGTTTTTGGAGAATCTCTTTACTAACCTCAAAAGACAGAAAATTTGGGGTAATTTTTATCATAGGATTTGAAAATTGTTTTTCAATTCCCAAATGCAGATGTGGTATAGTTATAACAAAAGCTATTGCTACTATTCAACAGCTGTGAATAAATAAAGTCTTTGAAGATAAGCTACACATGCTTTGCCCTCCTGTGGTTTTATGATCACATAAAGCATCAGTTTCGAGAAGTCTTATGACTGTCAGCATGTGGGAACTTGTTCTTATTCATTCTTGCTATTTTTGTTTTTATTACTTGTATATACATTTTAAGATATATACATGTATGCATGGTTACCTGTTCAAATTTATATATACAGATTTGCATGTGTCATACAGAGACATGTATACAAAAATAGATACAGCCATTTAATACATACACACCTATACACACATTGTTTATATAAAAATACAATAAACTATAAGGAAAAATTGTAAATATTTTGTCTCCTTCAAATCCAATAGCAAACTAAAAGTTGATTATTCTACTGCAAAGTAGAGTTCAATGGTGATGAAAATCAATAAAAATAAATCCATTCCAAACTAAGCAAATGTATTTTATTCTGAGAGATAAAGTACTAATTATGTTGATGCTGTAAAGACACCAGAATATTAAGTGATCTTGCCAAGTTCCTTATAACCCAGAGGCTTTAGAAAATTCTCTCTGATGTCTGTCTAGGTACTTCTCTTTAAGTCCTCATATTATCTTTTCTGTTCAAAGAGTACTCTTCAAATCTTTTTTTTTTTTTTTTTTTTTTTTTTTTTTTTTTTTTTTGGTTTTTTTCGAGACAGGGTTTCTCTGTATAGCCTTGGCTGTCCTGGAACTCACTCTGTAGACCAGGCTGGCCTCGAACTCAGAAATCTACCTGTCTCTGCCTCCCAAGTGCTGGGATTAAAGTCATGCACCACTACCACCCAGCTTACTCTTTAAAACTTAACTTATCAAAAAATCTGATAAACAACTTCAGCAAAGTGGCCGGATATAAAATTAACTCAAACAAATCAGTGGCCTTCCTTTATAAAAGTTATAAACAGGCTGAGAAAGAAATTAAGAAAACAACACCCTTCACAATAGCCACAAATATTATAAAATATCTTACAGTAATTCTTACCTAACAAGTGAAAGATCTGTATAACAAGAGCTTGAAATTCCTGAAAAAAGAATTCAAAGAAGACCTCAGAAGATGAGGAAAAAAAAAAAAAAACCCTCTCAGATTTATGGATTGTTTTCTAACAAAGAGATAATTTATCTCAGGTATTAAAATTTGTCCACCCATCCTGAAAATTTAAATTCTGTGTATCTTGCAATGTAGCATATGAACTTGAACCAGTAGAAGTTGTTCATGAAGATAAAGACTTTGCTCTGAAAGCAAGCACAAGAAGAGGAGGAAGAGAGGTAATGACAGGAATGGAACTTTATGGCCCATATGACTTACACACATGTGTTCTCTCTGTATTCCTTTCTCACTAAGAGTTTCCTACATTGTTTGTCTGTTCTGATAGATGAAGAAGAATAAAGGAGCAGCATTAATTATGATTTTTTTGTCACCAAAAGATTTAAGTACATTTTCTGCTCCTATAACAGAATATCACTACGCAGATGATTATTAAAGATAATAAATTAAATGCTCACAATTTTTCTATGCAGCCCACAATCAAAGGGCTTAATCTGCTCAAGGCTTTCTCACAGTCATAACAGGGCAGAGAGCTTTGCAAAGCCAGACAGTAAATGAGACATGACATGATGAGAAACAGCTAAATTTTATAACAAAGCCTTAATACTAACAAAATCACTTGAAAGAGATAGGGTTCTGTGGGGCGGTGGGCTGTTAGAGGCAGCTGGGAACCTGATTGAGTGCAGGGCTTGAACACCAGAGACCCTAAAGGGATGGTTGGTGTTTGGCCTGGCTCCTGGGCCCTGGTTCCTTTCACTTAGGACAACCCTCTACAGCCTCTCCCAAAGAGAGATTTGTGTCAAGTAGCACAGGTAGAGGGCATGACCACAGGCCGCAGAGCATCAAGAGATCTCCATATTCATGTTATATGAAGTTATATAAAGGTCAGAGGGCGTAGCCAATTAAGCTTTTCTTCCTAGACCCTCCTCTTACTTGCAAAAGGTATTTAACCTCAGGCCCACCCAGAGAACACGGGGTACAGCTTCATCCACTTTCGTCCATGACAATAAACATTTTATGATCATAGACTTCCTCTCGTACTTGGGGCCAGCTGTGGAGGACCACAGAGGGGGCCTTCGACTAATGAGCCACAGCCTAATCTCCCACTGGAGAACTTCTCTATGTTCCAGTCATGGAGGCCCACAAATCCAAGAAAGATAGCCAAGCCAGCAATGACACAGCCAAGTGAGTTGCCATGACCAAGAGTCTCACTACCCCACGGGCCACCACCAGACCTTTTTCCCCTCACCCGTTTCAGGTGTAGGTCAGTCCAGCCAATATGCACTCCCACCCCACATCTTGGTCCTTCTGCAGCCTCCCAGCAGCACCTGGGAGCCCAAGGGCTTGAGACCAGTAGGTTCCCAGCCAGCTGCCTTGGCCCAGGGACCACCAGCCCAAGAGCTGAGGTCCCTGCAGGACTTCAGATTGTATTCCTATGGCTTCCCATAGAACAGCATCCTCCTGGTACCACATGGAGTGAACTCAGTCAAACTCTCAAACTTCTGCCCTCTGAGCCACAGCTCTAGCCATCTAGGGTGGCAGACACTTGGGACCCACATCTCAGCCCAACAGGACCCACTCCCACGCATGGGCACTACAACCCCACAGGGTTCCTTTTATAAATTTTATAAATTGTTTCCAAGCTAATAAGTTCTTAACATTGTCATATTCAAGTGTAATTATAGCAGAAAACAAATTTTAATCCAAACATTGTAGGGACCTTCTAACCATATCAAATAGTTTAGAAGGTATTTTTGAATACCATGTCTTAAAATTAGAATATAAATTAAATCTTTTGAATGTTGACTTTGAAGAAAAGATGGTTCATATTTTAAAGGGCACAATGAATAGATCAAAGGTAAAAATGTTTTAAAAGTAAAAAAATGCAGAGTGGGAAAACTGACAGCCAAATTTGTTCACTTTACTGACACTGAAAGATAAAATTTCCAAGTAAGACTAGAGAGATAAAATGATGTTGGTGCTAAGAGAAAGATCTCTGATAATGATGTTGCAAAGTATGTGAAAGGGAAACAAGGCCAAGACTGAATGGATGAAAGAATGTGTAGGCTTGGAAGTATGATGTGAAGGAGTTTACACATGCCTTAGTGCAATGTGTTTGTAGAGTGGAAGTCATAGCAGAAGTTGGTGGGTACCATGCAGGAGGAGCCAACGTGGGCAAAGTGAGCTCTCTGGACATGGCCCACTGTTTTACATGGCTGTCCCAGGATTGCTTCTGGCTGCTGATGTGCCTTCTCATGTTTGTCATTGTATTCTTCATTCTTCTGACATGGTGTGATTGGGCAAAGAAAGAACCTTTTTGTTTAGAGGCTGTTATGACAGATTTCTGGGTATTAACCCACCCTGTTGAGTAAATTTCATGCAGATCAATATGAAGATAAACTTTCATGAAACAATGCTGTTTTAGTTGAAGTAATGATTCTATAAAATTCCTGTTTTGATTCAAATAATTTTAAGAAATTAAGATAGTGGATAGAAAGTTTAAAGTTATAATCAGAAGTAGAGTGTTTCTCTCCCTTGCAGGTACCATAAAAAGGAGTAAGTTTTCATATGTTACAAGTATTTAAATTACACTAGGAACAAAAACAAGCTTGGAAAAAAAAAAACAATGATCAGAGAAAACATTCATTCTAGGTCAGGGCCAAAGATGAGGCTACAGGTGTGCTCCATGCTAAACTAAGCTCATGAACACAAAAACTACTGCTTTTGAATATATAATCAACAATCCTGCTGTAATTTTCTCTTATATAACATTTTATCTGTCTCTGAATGAGGTAACTTTTCTTTCTCTGTGCAGAAATTTATATTAAGGTATACACAAAACACTAAAGGAAAAATAAAGATGTTGGAGTTTATTCCATCTACCAAATGTATACATTTATCTATGAATAAATGTGTAGATGTTTTTGTGTGTATATATGTATAAATGTATATAATGTATACATATATATAATATATATGTATATATGTATATGTGTCTAAATGTAGATATGTATATTGTGCATATTTCATAATAGCATATATGTACACATATGCATATATGTATACATGTATATATGTATATGTTCATAAGTATACATATACATATAAATATGTATATATGCATATGTGAATATATAAATATACACATATGTGTATATCTGTATGGATGCTCTGGTATGTGTGTATTTGTAAATTTGGAGTTTGCTCTATCTACCAAATATGTATATGAATACATATATGCATAGGTGTATGCATATATGCATGTATATATGTACATATATATTGACATATGTGTATATGTGTATGTGTAAAGTTGCTGGGGTTTCTCTCCATCTACCAACTGTGTGAATATGTTTATTTATGTATTTATGTATATATGCCTGTCTTTATATATGTACCTATAATTTTGTGTGTATAAGTGAAATTGATGGAGCTTGCTTGTTGGAACCCACTTGTATAACCTGCTTTGTGGCATCCACTAAGTTTGTTTTTGTGAGTGTATGAATTTCCTTTTTTTTCCTCATTTGCCCTCAAAGAGTTCAGAATTTCTAACAGATCACAGAGAGTACTGGCCCTAGACAATTAAGTTTTGTTCCTGTCAGCATGACCATATAAATTGTCTGCCCCTGACAGTGGTAGGAATGGGAGAGGCATGGTCAGCTCCTATCAACATAGACCCCCAAACATAAACTCCACAACTCACTGCCTTTCTCAGTTTATCTGTAGTGTCAAAGCTGGTCTTTGACAAGAAGTCAAAACTCTTTACAAATGTACAATTTCTGGAGGGAGGAGGATTATAAAACCCAATAAAAGAAATGAGCAGAGAAATTGCTGAGGTAGAAGGAAGAACTGGGTAGCTTTGGAAAAGGCCACCTTCTTTCTTTTTAATTTCCTCCTCTCTCTCTCTCTCTCTCCCCTATGTGTGTGTGTTTGTGTGTGTGTGTCTGTGTCTCTGTGTGTGTGCTTGCATATGAAGTCCAGAAGTTGATATCAGATGTCTTCTATCTCTACTTTCTTTTCTGAGACCAGGTCTCTTACTGAACCTGGAGCTCAGCAATTCATCTATGCTGTGTGGAGAGAAAGCTCTAGGGTCTTCCTGTCTTCATCTCTTTAGTGCTAAATATTACAGATATGCTGCTATGCCTGAGGTTTTACATGGGTTCTGGGTATCTCACATCAGGTCCTCATGTTTATGTACTGGGTCATCCCATCAATACTGGAAAGATCATTTCATAGACATAAAGAAAGGAGATTAGCTACACATAATAATACAGTTAATCATGAACAGGTAGCCTAGTGACTGCTCTGTAAGCTTGCTTAAACTATTCCAAACTTAATTTCAGTCCTTGCTTGCTGGTGTTCACTCAAAGTCCAGGTTGTGAGACATCCTGCTCAATTTGTGCTCCTATCTCTCCTTACATCATGTCCAAGATGCTGATATATTATTACTTCTCAATAGACTTTAATGGCAACTTTATATATGACATTTAAAAAGAAACTAAACTACCAGTCAAAGAGTACACAGAGGGTACCCATGGCTCCAGCTGGAAATGTAGAAGAGGATTGTCTTATCTGGCATCACTTGGAGGGGAAGGCCCTTGGCTTTGTGGATACTTGATGACCCAGGATATAGGAATGCTAGGGTGCTGAGGCGGGAGTGTGTGGGTGGGGAAACACTCTTATAGAGTCAGTGGGAGGGAGGAGGGAAATAGGAGACTTGTGGAGGGAAAATGGGGAAGGGGAAATAACATTTGGAATATAAATAAATATAATAACCAATAAAATTTAAAAATGAAAAAAAAAAGATAGCTTCCTCTAATTCCTTCTGTTGGGTACCTCAAGTTCACCCATTTTTGCAGACTTCAATTAATGCAGTCTAGAAGATGCTATAAATAAGGAGAAGAATGTGACTAAGATTTCCAATGGAAATAAGTATTTTATCTTGGAATCACCAAGCTCTGGGTGTGTTATCTAGAAGAAGATAGCAACAGGACTATTCACAACATCAGTATGTCCATATATAAAGCAAATGGTCAGTGAGTGTAGTCATGACTTCAGAAGTTAAATAGTTACATAGTAAATATTAGATACAATCCTATTAGCATCATGATAAATAAATTCAACTCAAAATATAGTATATTGACTTTATCTTATCCACTATTTTAGGCCAACACATTTTCATTCAACTAAGGTACTTGGAGATTTATTAGGCTTCTCTTTTCATCTTGTTAGAGCAGCAAATAAAAATTATTATGGATGTTGATGATCACTTTTTTATTTTCAAGAATTCTCTGTTGTATATTTACAATCTACCCTCAACATAGACAACAGTAGCTTTACCCACTATGATTACTGGGGATGAAAGCAATTTTTATTTTATTTAAAATATGCAATGTAACAATTTTCTTATGAAATTCTCACACATGGTGTAAGCTCTTTGGTCCTCTTCCCCAAGTCTCCTGTCCATCAGCCCACACTCTTCCCCTGTCTCCCCTCTGTCAGCCCCCACTCCTCTCTGTCTGTTGCTCCCACCATCCTCCGCATTCACCTTTCCATGCGGATGTCACTTCTTTCATACTTTCCTTATCTTTCTTACAGCCCCTGTTTCTAGTTTATATTATTTATATATACCACATTTTCATTTTACATGCCAATTCCCTGCCCAAAAGATGCCTCAGTTTGCTTTG
>JAJTUV010001333.1:0-364651 GCA_021653895.1 Mastomys natalensis | reverse complement strand
CACTTAGGCAAAGGGAGAGATGAAGTAGCTGTCTTCACAACCAGAAGAGGCATCAGATTCCATTACAGATGGTTATGAGCCTGCTAGAATTGAACTCAGGACCTCTGGAAGAGTAAGCAATCAGTGCTCTTAACCACTGACTCATCTCTCCAGCCCCCTCAGATGGCTTTTAAAGCAGACCTTATGCTTTGGATTTGTAGCAGAACTGAACAGAAATTACAGAAATAGCTTTGCACACACACACAAGTTCTTGTATATTATAGAAGCTTCCTGCACCAGGAGATACATTTATTAAAACTGATGAACCCATAGTGACATATAATTACCACCACAGTTTATGTTACAGGCTTCACTCTTGGACCAATGTAAATAACATATATATCTGTTACTAGACCAAATCAATCAATCAACCAGTCGATTAGTTAATCAAAAAATCTTGTTAAAGAAGTGGGTGATACCATCCCTGACCTCAAGCTGTACTACAGAGCAATAGTGATAAAAAAAAAAAACAAAAAAAACTGCATGGTATTGGTACAGAGACAGGCAGGAAGATCAGTAGAGTAGAGTTGAAGACCCAGAAATGAACCCCACACACCTATGGTCATTTGATCTTTGACAAAGGAGCTAAAACCATCCAGTGGAACAAGGACAGCATTTTCAACAAATGGTGCTGGCTCAATTGGAGGACAACATGTAGAAGAATGCAAATCGATCCATTCTTAACTCCTTGTACAAAGCTCAAGTCCAAGTGGATAAAAGACCTTCACATAAAACCAGACACACTGAAACTAATAGAAGAGAAGGTGGGGAAGACCCTTGAATACCTAGGCACAGGGGAAAAGTTCCTGAACAGAACACCAATGGCTTTATGCTCTAAGATCAAGAATTGACAAATGGGACTTCATAAAATTGCAAAGTTTTCTGTAAGGCAAAGGACACTGTCAATAGGACAAAACAGCAACCAACAGATTGGGAAAAGATCTTTATTAATCCCACATCCAATAGAGGACTAATATCCAATATATACAAAGAACTCAAGAAATTAGACTCTAGACAACCAAATAACCCTATTAAAAAGTGGGGTATCGAGCTAAACAAAGAATTCTCAAATGAGGAAATGTGAATGGCCGAGAAGCACCTAAAGAAATGTTCAGTATCCTTAGTCATCAGGGAAATGCAAATGAAAACAACCCTGAGATTCCACCTCACACCAGTCAGAATGGCTAAGATCAAAAACTCAGGTGATAGTAGATGCTGGTGAGGATGTGGAGAAAGAGGAACACTCCTCCATTGTTGGTGGGATTGCAAGATGGTGCAACCACTATGGAAAACAGTCTGGTGGTTCCTCAGAAAATTGGCCATATCACTACCTGAGGACCCAGCTATACCACTCCTGGGCATATACTCAGAAGATGCTCTAACATATAACAAGGACATATGCTCCACTATGTTCATAGCAACTTTATTTTATAATAGTCAGAAGCTGGAAAGAACCCAGATGCCCTTCAACAGAGGAATGGATACAAAAAATGTGGTACATTTACACAACGGAATATTACTCAGCTATTAAAAACAATGAATTTGAGAAATTCTTATGTAAATGGATGAAACTAGAAAATATCATCCTGAGTGAGGTAACCCAATCACAAAAGAACATACATGGTATTCACTCACTGATTATTGGATTTTAGCCCAGAAGCTTGAAACACCCAAGATCAACTTACAGACCACATAAAGCTCAAGAAGAATGAAGATCAAGGGGGAAGGAGAGCTTTGGTCCTTCTTAGAAGGAGTAACAAAATACTCAGGGAGCAAATATGGATACAAAGTGCAGGACAGAAACTGAAGGAGGGGCCGTCTGCAGACCATTCCACCTAGGTATCCATTCCATGATGCAATCACCAAAGTAGATGCTGATGTGGATGTCAGGAAGTGCATGCTGAAGGAGCCTGACATAGCTGGTCCCTTAGAGGTCTGCAAGAGTCTGACATATTCCGAGGCAGATGCTCACAGCCAACCATTAAAACTGATCATGTGGTTCCCAATGGAGGAGTTAGAGTGAAGACTGAAGGAGTTGAAAGGGTCAGGACCCCATGAGAAAAGCAACAATACCAACCAACCCAGAGCCCCCAGGGTCTAAATCAACCAGCCTGGGAGCATTTAGGGAGGGACCCATGGCTCCGCTATATATGCAAGGGAGGTATAGGTGGGAGAAGAGATCCTTGGTCCCATGAAGGCTGGACGGCCGTGTGTGAGGAGAATTTGAGGGTAGGGGTGGGGAGGTGAGGTAGGGGGTAGGTGGGGCACACCCTCATAGAAGCAAGAGGAGGGGAGATGGGATAGGGGGTTCCTGGGAGGAAAGGGGGGAAATGGGGTAAGGGGAGAACATCTGAAATGTAAATAAAATATCCAATTAAAATAAATAAATAAATAAAATTAAAAAAAAAAAGAACTGGGTGATAGACTTGCTGAAAGACATCTGAATGACTGCCAAGTTTCAGCAGTTTTGAATAAAGCCCTAAACATTTACCTATGGGATTTTGTATGAGCATGTTTTTGCTTAGTGATTACTCTGAATTGAAATTTCTAGGGTCTGTGGTAAGAATGTCTTCTGTGTTGTAAACCTCTGCTAAGCTGTCTATGCCATTCCTTCTAGCAGTCGAGGGGAGTTCCTGTCCATCTCTCTCAGCTTGGGTGTCTCTGTTGAGGATCTGAGCCATTATTCTAACTGGTGTGTCATGATACCCAGTTGTTTGAAAATCACCAAAGACACACGAGTCTAAGTATCCATCATTCATTTGCCATCATGTCTTCTTTGACAGTCTATCTTTTGAGCTTTTTTGTTTGTTGTTTAATAAGACTTACTGTCTCATTAAGTCTGAGGAGTTATTATCCATTTTGGGTACTCATCTTCTATCTTTTCTCATGTTTCCACACCCTGAAGCTCCCTAAAGATATTTCACTGAATTCTGCTTCTCTTCCACATTTTACTCCTGGTTTGCTGTATCTCAAAACTTGCAGCCGTGATAGCCCACTTTCTCTGTTTTCTTTTTCTTGTCCTTCTTTTACACAGTAATCATCGTAAGGGTGAATTACCTGTATACACAAAGCAGGCCATGGCCTGGCTGATTGGCTACTCTATACACTTCAAAGTAGCTGCTGGTACGTCTGCCTGGTACTTTGCTCTTCCCTGAGTTCCCCTTGGGAAGTTAGCAGGCTAACTTTTTGTTGGTGGTATTTTTCACAATGCTTAAATTTTTGCTTCTTTCTCTCTTAGTAATCATTTACCATTTATGTATTTGAGGTCTAGGTAAATTGCTCTTGGTAGCTTTTATCAGAATAGAATTTATCTTGTTTCTTCACTCTGGAGCACTTCTAAAGAAGAAGAAATAGTTTGGTTGTCATGGCCTTGTTAGTTGATTTTTCAAATGCATTTTTGACATTTGAAATTTGGTATCAATTTATTCTGTGTTATTAAGCACAAATAAAATTGGCTAATGTTTTATATACTTAGATAATATGTATTGACATAATTAACCAATCTGGACATTTTGTTCTGAAACTTATTCTTTGAGCAATAGGATGTTTGATTCAAAAGAGCAAAATGCAGTTTTGGTTTCTTCTTTTTTCATTGAGTAGTGCAGGTGTTTCTGTTGTGACATCAAAAGAACATCAACAATTTCACTACAGTCAAATCTGTGGAAAACTCTACTAGCTGTTTGTCCTGCTGGCTTATAGGAGAGATGACTTTGTGTGCTTAATAATCAAAACATCTTGTTAGCGAAGTTTAAACGTGCCTAGTAAAGAAAGCAGAATGGAACACACAAATAGTGGGTAGCAGAGAGATGCTTTAAGAGATACGTCATTCTCACCTCCCTGTTATGTGGTGGACATTTGTGAGACAGTCTGGAGACAGACCATTTCTCTGCTGTCGCTGAGAGATGATTTCATTTACAGAGACAAGATGTATGCGTGTCAAACAATAGGCTGATGTGATTGCAAATGACACATTTGGGTTCCAGGCAGGACTTGTAGAACGGAAGCTTTAGGGAGCTGGTGACAGATTGTTTATGTTTGGACCAAAGACAGAGACTTCAAAGGGGAAACAGGCCTTCCTTGGGATGCTTCTCAAAGATGAGTCATATAAAGTAGGGAGGGCACAGGGATGGCAGGTCACCTCAACTGGGTGGAAAGCCACGGCCTTCCAAGAGAGCCAGTGTGAGTGGAGTAGAGTATGGGCATTAGTCCTAACGTGTGCAGCAAGGTTTGTGGATAAAACAGGACAGTCGGACGGTGACTACTCTCTGTGGGTCTGTAACGGCAGGTGCGGTAGCAGGCACTTTGATTGCCTTCCTTTCTGTACTTAACCTAATAGTCTCATTTGCAGGTGCAGAAGCATATGCAGAGTCTGCATAACTCTTCCAGCGGGCATAAGCATCAGCAGCACCACAGGCTCAAAGGCGGGTCTTGTTTTACTGCAAGATCTGAATGCTTTTGCTGTCTTTATTTGTGGGCCATTTGCCGAAGCCTATAGGATCTGCTTTTGCTATATGGTGGCATAGTGATACTATGCTTTAAGATGGTTAGTATAAGGACTGTGGACAGAGAGATGGGAGCAGAGATAACTGAGGTCAGGAGGGGCAGCAAGGATCTCCCCAGCAATGATAAGCAACAGATATCTAGAGAATGAAGAGGAACCAGAAACACTGGTTATTTAGAAATGAGTAGACTGCAAGGTCAGAGGATGAGGAGAATGGTATTGTCACAAGAAAAGAATCCTGAAATTACTTATTTGTGTAAAGGGACCATCTGAGCCCTTTGTTTGTGTGTGTGTATGTGTGTGTGTGTGTCTGTCTGTCTGTCTATGTGTGTATGTCTTATATCTGTGTGTCTATGTGTATCTTTATGTGGAAGCATATTCATATGTGCATAGTGTGTATGCATGTTTTATGTGTGTTGTATATATTCATGTTTTCATGTGTGTGTAGTACATGCATGTCCCTGGATCACAATGTGTGACTGAATCCCTTCCCCAAAACAAACAAACAAATAGAAAGAAGAAAACAGGACAGAATTGACTTTTAGGTATAAAGGTAGATCCTAAGACCAAGCATCCTACCCAAGTTCAGCGAGTTTCAGGCTGGGGCTTACCGGGTTTTAACCCAGCTCTGTGGGATCTCATCCTTGGGTTTCCTCGGTAAGGACTGTCAAACGACCTGGTGCTGCTGCTGCTGCTGCCGCCTCTGGGAGAGGGTCTACCCCCACCTCCCTTGCTTGGGACTCTGCTGTTAGCTCTGCTGTCTTCTATTGATGTTAGCAGGTGAGCTTGTGCTACCAGTGGTGAAAATCAAGAGTTGAGAAGGAGAGACCCTTTTCTTGTGGTCCTTAACTCTGTGTTGGAACTGTAAGGCTCTTGGTCTGCCCATGTGTCCCCTACTCCTAGGGACACAAGAGCTAGAAACTATACTCTCCGAGTGAAGCAGAGGTTAGTTGATTGCTAGCATTTTGACATGTTCACACTTCCTGATAAAAGCAGTGATTGCTCAGGAACCCTCCATTGTTGCTTGCTTTTGTTACTAGCTAGTTCCTACCTGGCTCCAACCTTGGTTTGTGAGACCATACTTCTGTCTGTCTGTTTTGGAATCTTAGCCTTCTGTAAAGACTTAACTCAAACCTGGTCCAGGCTGTATCCCACTGTAAAACAACTGGACTTTTACTTTACTTTATTGACAAAAGGGGTCAGGCAAATTATAATTTATTTTTAGGTGAGAAGCAATGAGTTTCTTTCAACATAAAACATTTTACTAACTCCCTCTCTCTATGGCTTTACAGTACTGATTCACTGTAATAGTTGATTTCTGTCAACACTGGGGATTGAACCTGGGATCAAGTGCTTGCTAGGTATATGCTCTCATGCCGAGGATAGCCCTTTATGTAGTCAAGGCAGACGCTTGAACTGAATCTTCTTGTCTAACCTTCTCTACCACCATCCCTGACAGTCATGGTTAATTACTAACCTTGCTTTAGGTACCAGGAACCTGGGGGTGGGGGTCAGGGGTGGGGGGGGGAGGCTATGATACACAGTTAATCACATATTGCTCTCTTCTTTAAGAAATGTTTAAATGTAAAACAAAAAATGTCTTATGTGAAAAATTAGTGAGAAACTGCAAAATGTAAAGAATTAGTGTCTAAAAGGTCTAAGTTCTGTTTAAGGGGCAGGCTACTGAGAGTTTGACCATGCTCCAGTGGATATATAGGTAACACAAAGTGGAATTGGCTTTGGTTTTTGTTTGTTTGTTTTTCTTTTTTCTTGTTTTTGTTTTTGTTTTTACTTCTTTTTTCAGGGGTAGGTCACAAGGGGTGGTGAATATGGAACTCCTGGGAAGAGATTCTGATTGGGGTACATGATGTGAAACTCCCAGAAAATCAATAAAAATGTTGAGGGGGGGGCATGGGTAGAATTAGTGTCTAGAGTCACTGAATACATACAAATGAAGAAATAGGTATTGATTCTAAGTCTTCTAAAATTACTAAAGTATAAAATTACTGGCTACTTTCCTAATAAATTTCTGCAACACTCTCAGTCTCTAGAAATGTAAATTTCATCGGTGGCTTTCCCTGGCAGTCAGTCGTCTTGATGAGTCACTAGACTACACAAAGCCCAGAGCACAGTGCTCCCTGTGCCTTAGCCCAAGTGGCTCTCCTCACAGTTCTGCACAACTGCCTGTGTCCTTTCAGACCTTTCTAAGTTTACTAATTTTAAAAAACTGTTTTATGTATATGATTATTTGCATTCGTGTATGTGCTTCATGTGTGTACAGTACCTGTGGTAGCCAGAAGAGGGCATCACATCCCTGGAACGGAATTGAAGAGCTGCAGAAGCTAAGAAGTGAATCAAGATCCTCTGGAAGAGTAGCAAATGCCCTAACTGCTGGGCCATCTCACCAGCCCCACCCTTTCAGGGCTTTTCTGTTTACCTCCATCTAGTGAAAACTTCATGCTGTGTCCTGTATTCTGCACCCTGCAGCTTGATACTTGACACACATGTTTATTATCTAAAATTGTCGGTATTTTATGTATGTTTTACTTTGAAAAGTTGTATTCAGGATTAAGAATGCATATATTTTTCTTTGCTGGAATTCATAAAAAAATTCAGAGTACTAAGTAGACCTTCACAAAAAATTGTTGGTTGTTTTTAAAGTTTGGTACCACAGATCTCATTGGCTGACAGCTAGATTTGTGAGACTTAAACAACTTCTTTGTTCAAAAAGACTTTTTGTGTTTCAAAATTCAGGTTTAATCTCCTGAGAAAATAGATGCATTCTACATCATGCAGGGAAAGAAAGCATCATTATACTTTATAAGTATTTTCTGGAATATGTTTCCAACAGTAATAGAAACAAACAGAACAAATGTTTCCTTAAAAGTAATTATTTCCCAAAGCAATTAGGTTTTCAAATTATTTTAAAATCAAGGTTTTAGAGTGCCCTTGGCTTACATAAATCCGAATGAGCTTTTTTTGTTAATTGCCTCCTAAACGTTTCATTCGGGCACAAGTCTGTCGCTGGAATTAATTTGATTACATAATGTATGAAAAGCTGCTTTTGTTTTTCTGTTTAATTTAATACAAAAGAAAGTGGATCAGAAGGTGAAGAATGGAGGCCGTTCACTTCCGCTAGGGCAGAGCTCACGTGTACGTTCTGTGCGGCTCACCTTGGACATCCTTCGTGCACAGCTCTCAAGTGCATCCTGTTGTACAGTTAGTGGTGGGAGATGAACTGTGTACCCGAATGGTGTGCGAGAGTGTGGATTAGACGGATTTTCCTCAGGTCTCACTGAGAACGGTCAGCTTCTCTTTACAGGGTTACTTTGTCAGTGTTTGTTTCTCTACCCTTCTCCCAGCCCCTTAAAATTCCCTCTGTGCTTGTGAACTCGGCCTTTGCTTGACAACCCCCACCCAGGAAAAGGAAGGACACGATCCCACAGAGCTGGGTGGCAAGCCCCGGCCTGTAACTTGCTGCACATGGGTAGGATGCTTGGCCTTGGGATGTTGTTGTTGTGAATGATGAGGTTTTATTTATTTTTCAAAACTTTTTATTGATTCTTTGTGAATTTTCACATCATGCACCCCAATCCTACTCATCTCCCTGCCCTTTCCATGTCTACCCTTCACCCTTGCAAACCCGCCCTCCAAAAAAATCACCAAAAAATAAAAATTAAAGAAATGAAAAATAAGAAGGAACATCTCACCATGGAAGCTGTGGTGTGTCACAATATGCCACACAGGACACCTTTTCATCCACACAGCTTTACTGGGAAATGTTCATTGCAATGAGTGACTGGTGTAGTGGGAGGCCTCCGGCTTCTGCTACACCATTTATACTGGTCCCTCACTGGGAATCCTCTCAGATATCCCGTTTCTGCGGCTTTGGATCTGCAAGACCACCCTTCACACATTCCAGCAGTTCCCAGAAGGGGTAATGTTAGGGTGGGCCAACTCAGAACCCTGCATCTGGGCCTGGGTGGTAGCTGAGGTGGTCAGCCTGCCAGCTCTCCTGTGCCTACACCAGAGCCACTTTTCCTGCTTTGCCCAGTTGAGGGTGTGGGGCCAGCTCATGGGCTCCTCCTACCTACTCTACTGTGCTGCCCAGGCTAGGTGCCTGGCTCACTCTCACAAATACTGCAGGCAGTGAGGGCCAACTCTCATACTCTCATGGCCTCAGGGCCGTAAGATCTACCTTTTATATGTAAAAGTGAATTCTTTCCTATTTACTTAACTCTTTTTGTTTGTGTTTTGAGACACAGTCATATGTTGTGGTTCAGGGAATGAAATGTGGTGATCCTCCTGCCTCAGCCTAGAACATTACAATGGAAGGATACTACTTGAGAGGAGGGTTGATAAATGAATAATATGTTTCATAGATTATATATATAATATATAATTAATATGATATCAGTATATGACTAGTTAATTTTAGATACTTAGCACACAGTTAGTTGGGCTGAAAAGATAGAACATAAAATTTCCTTAAGTCATGTGATATTAAAAAAACCATAAAATAAAAATATAAAAACTATACATTAGGTTCTTTAAAAGCAAACGTCATAAAATTTAAAAAGAAAAAGAAAATAATATCTTTTCTTGCTCTCTCTTTCTCTCTGCTGTGTGTGTGTGTGTGTGTGTGTGTGTGTGTGTGTGTGTGTGTGTGTGTGTGTGTGTGTGTTTGTCTGATTCTGGTTAAAGAATACTAAAATGATATGACAGTTTACTGCAATGTGGAATTCTAGATAGATCTACCTTGGTAAAGAAAATATACTGAAAATTTCACTACTGAAATACTTTGATTATGTTTATTATGCTCTGGAAATTAGAGAATATTCTACCAGTCTAAATTTGGGAGTGTGATAATACCTTGGCCTTTGATATTAGAAGATAATATTTGAATGTATTTAGGAATAGTATGCACTGGTAGATAAAATATATTTTAAATTGGTTCAGAAAGGAGAAAATTGTATATGTGCATCTCTCTCTTCTCTCTCTCTCTCTCTCTCTCTCTCTCTCTCTCTCTGTGTGTGTGTGTGTGTGTGTGTGTGTGTGTGTGTGTGACATGCACACCAGCGTGCCACCATAGCCTAGGATTTTCTTCTGACCTTCCTTTCGCATTCGATGGTACTCGGTACCGTCCGTGTGACTCCTTCTGAGTTGTCTGGCTCTTGGTACCGCACTGTGGCTCCTGCCTCACTGTTGTTCCTTTGAGCTCATTCTCATTTGCGACCTCCTTGTTCTTTGCTTTTCTTTTGTACACCTCATCTTGAGCTACTTGTGATTAATCTGGTTTTATAAACAGTTTTTGCTCTGTTTTGTTTTTTCTTGTGCAGTGATTAAAACTGTCACTGAAGTAATGTAGATGGTGTAAATACATGGGACTTCTTATCCTCAGTGGAACTGCCAAGAAAATCAGCAAGGAAATTTGTATAATTTCATACCTCCAGAGGAAAGGAGCTTCAAATGTTTGATTAATATGCCTTTACTAAGGCACGGAGCTAATATTTAGGCTCCAAACTATAAACTATGCTACAAACAAATAATATTCCCTAGTAAGCTGTTCAGAGCTCATTGGAAATGTTTAAGAATTAGAGAATTATCTTGGATAATTTGTGAAAAATTTACATTTGAAGCTATTTCAAGAGTATTATCAAATATAAATCAGGCAGCGTGTTATCATTCTAGAACAAATAGAACAAGCCCTCATGGCAAAAGTTGAGTTTCCTTGAGAAATTTGTGTTTTGACAGTATTATTTAACTCCGATGTTGTATGTCCGGGTTGTTGACTGGTCTCACCAGAAGAATATAAAACTTAAATGTGGAGCAGAGGTGGCAGAATCCCTGCCTACTGGACACAAGGCCCTGGTTCAGTCCCCAGCACATTTTGCTTTTTTTTTTTCCAGTAGGTTCTATTTCTCCAAACTTGACAAGGCCAGCAGACACAATGCCACCCTTCACCCTTCCGCCCCTACCCCCTTCTGCCCTTTGCTGACAATGTTCACACACCTCGGTCTAGAGCCCACTGCCCTTCACAGGTGCTGACAGGGTTCATGCACCTCAGTCTGGAGCCCACACCCCTTCACAGTGTGTCTGCTTATCCCCTTTGTATCATCCTCCCCCTGTTTCTTTAGTCTCAGATTCTCTCTGTGCTTCTTCTCTAACATTTGAGAAAATTAAAAGATTCTGATTGTAAAGATTCATTTGATGGGTCACGTTGGGGGTAGGGTACATTAGGAACTAGAATTAAACCGTTATATCTAAGAAGAAATTAATCGAAGAAGTTAATAGAAAAAAATAAAAGCCCTCTCCCTTGCTTCATTGATAGAATTAGTATTGTAGGAATGGCTTTACTGCCCAGACCATTCTTCTGGTTCACTGTATTCACCACCAAAATTCTATAGTCATGCTTCACAGAAATAGAAAACAAATCAGATCTTAAAATTCATATGGAAACACAAGAGACTCTGAAGAGCCAAAGGGCTCCTAGGCAAAAAGAGGTATCGGCTCTTGGCTGGCAGGTCCAGGCGAGAAGAGAGAGATCCCATCCCAGCGGTCTCTCTGGGACTGAGCAAGATGGTGTGTGTCAGCAGCCCAAAAGAAACACACCTGGCCAGGAGCCTTATAGAAGCAGGAATTCAACTTTAATGTAACAACCTCTTGTTTATATAAACTTGGAGCATAGGAGGAGGGGAGTTTTAGGGTGGAGTGACAATATGATGTAAGGTGGTTAGAATGGAAGACACGGTTGTGAGCATGGAAGGATGACGTCTACTAAGGTTGGCCTAAGGAGAATGAGGTGGTTGAAGGAAGGGGGGTGCGAGTATCACTATGTCTAATTTGAGGTTATACTGTAGAGCATAGTGACAAGGCTGAAAGATCCCCAAAGGGAGACCCTCACTCAAGTCCTGGGACTGTGCACACCCAAGAATGCACAAGAGACCATCTTGATGCAAACACACAAGGCAGTTTAATGGTGGAGCTCCAGGTCGACACGTATCTCACACAGGAGACAGAGGAGTCGACCCAGAAGCCCAAAAGCGTGGGGTTTATATAGACAAGGGCAGGGAAAGCGGAAGCTTTGGGTCAGTCACACATGATTGGCTACTTTAAACATTTGAACAACAGCAACTTTTGAGGAGAACACATTCAGGGCAAAGTTGAACTAATCTCATGAGAACAACCCTTTGTTCCTGTCTTTCCTGGAACTCGTGGGCGGATGTTTATCTTGTTAGCATACCATCTGGTTAATTTTAAACTACAAGTCCTTGAAACTTCATGTGTGAGGGCCTGGGGGGTGTGTCTGAAGCAAACATGTTAGGCAAACATCCTGAGACAGGATGAGGGGGATGGTCTTGGCCTATTACCACATTACTCTTTCAATCATGTCCGGCATATGTTCTTCTCAGGAATTTGTCCTTGTCTATCCTCCCTATCTTTATGGCCAGCTAATTCCTGGAATTCTCAGTAGTCCTTTGTCTCTTGGCCTTGCATTCTTTGTAACTTATATTGGGGCCTAGGGCTAAAAAGCCCGATGTCCTGCAATTTTTAACTACATGTGCCTATGAGTTAGAGAGCCCTGCTGCTCTGATCGTTTAGAGCTCAACTAAAAATTTTCTCTCAAGGCCAAGTGGGATACTAAAAACAGACACACAGACAAAGAGACATAGTAACAGATGCGAAAACCATGTGGCTGAGTTTTGACATTGGAGAAGACAACTTTTTTAATAAATGATGCTGGGAAAATCCACATGTTAAAAGAATGAAATTCACCCTGCACAAAAATCAACTCAAGATAGATCAAAGACTTTAATGGAAGATCTGAAACTCTAACATTTCAAGGAAAGAGAGAGTAAAGTAATTTGGCCTATGGGCCTTCTGAATAGGAGACTGCTCACTCAAGAGATAGTATCAGCTGATAAACAGAAACTCATGGATGAGAACACTGCTGCCCAGCAAAGGAAACTTCACTGAGTGAAGAGACCACCTAACAGGAAATAGGAAAATCTTTACTTGCTATACACCTGATAGGATTAATACCTAGAATAAAAAATAATAAAAAATACCAACAAAGTTAAAGAGCAGGAAATTAAAGAATATAATCTATAAGCTATTGAAATTGTCCTGTCAGCGTTCTGTTGCTGTGAAGAGACACCATGACCATGGCAACTCTTCTAAAAGAAAGCATCTAATTGGAACTGGCTCACAGGTTCAAAGGGTTATTAGTCCATTATTATGTTAGGCAGACATGGTGCCAGAGAGGTAGCTGAGAGTTCTACATCTGGATCCGCAGGCAGCAGAAAGAGAGAGACACCTGGCCTGGCTTGGGCTCTTGAAACCTCAAAGCACACCTCCAATGAATCCTTCCTCCATCAAGGCCACGCCTCCTAATCTCTGTCAAGTACTGCCATCCCCTGATGACTAAGCATTCAAATATATAGCCTACAAGACCATTCTTATTCAAACCACCACAGAAATGAACAGAAATGTTTGACTTCACTACCCATGAGGGAAATGCAAGCTAAAATGACATTGAGATCCACTTTTACTCCAGTTAAGTATAGTTACAGAGAAACAGCATACTGGAGGATATGGACAGAAGAATTCCTGCACCCTTGCATCCAAAGTATTTGTTAATTCTGTGTGCTTGATAATAACCATTCTGTCTGGTGTGGATGGAATTTCCATGTTTTTAAAATTGATTATTATCTTTTTTACATGTATGGTTATTTTGTCTGTACAACATGTGTATGCATGTTTGTGTACTGTGAATATGCCTGGTGCCTGTGTGTTGCGTGTAATTTTAAAAATGCATGCTTGCTCTGGCTAAACTCTGTGATCAGCAGTTGCCTGCCATCCAATCAGCCCCCATGGCCAGCTAAGTGCCTTCCCAAGATCCCAGCTATGCTCCTAGAATGGCCACAGCCTGTATTCCCACACGTTCCTCCATTTGGGAAATGGCCATCTCACCGAGATCCCACAGCTGTCTTGCTAAGCCTCCCAGCACCCATCCCTCCCAGAACACTTTGAGCTACTGCTCCCACTCTACTGACTGGCCACTGCCCTGGTTAGCTCTGCTGACCACCCTAGTGGTTGGCTCCGCCGACCAATGACCGCTGTGCTGTTATGCCTCTCTCTTGCCCACCTGAATCGTTATGAATGGAAAACACCAGACAATCTTAATATTTTAAAATCAGCTAAATGACACAACGCTTGGAATCTATTGTCCTAAACTCATTGGCTAGTCTATATCATCATTGGGTGGTGGAGGCTGCCACCAGATCTAATAGCCCCTAGACCTAAATGGTGTCCGTTCTATCCACTCAGCCACTTGGTCCAAATCCCAATCCTCTCCATCCCCTTTTCTTCCTCTCCAGCCCAGAAATCTTCCCTTATCCTTTGCCCAGTGATTAGCTTCTGCCATCTTTATTGACCCAATCAAGAACCAATTAGGGATCTAGATTTTAATTATCAGCTCCTCCCCCTACACCTGTGGAGGCCAGAAAAGAAAAAACAGCCTGTTGGATCCTCGGGAAACAGAGTTGCAGATGGTTATGAGTGACCATGTAAGTGTTAGGAATTTTATCCTGGTTCTCTGGAAGAGTAGCCAATGCTCATAACCACTGAACCATCTCTCTAGTCCCTATAAGAATTTTAAAGTATCATTTAATATGGTATGTGTTCACTTATATGTGGATATTAGCAGTTAAGTCTTGATAAAAAAGCTACAATCCATATAGCCATAGAAGTTAGGTATATAGTAAGGGCTTAGGGTGGTGAGAGATCACTCTAAGGGAAATAGAATATATAGTTATGGATGGGTGAGGAAGTGGGGGGTTAATACAACAGAAGGATGAAATAGAGAAGGGAGGGGGAAGATACATCAGGGAGGAATGCAGGGAGGGACAGCTAAAACTGAGGATCATTTGAGGGGTCATATAGAAACTTAATACAGGAGAAGCTTCCGAAAATACATAATAAGTGAAGGTGATCTAAATGGAATCACCAAATAACAAGGGAGATAGAGTCCCCACTGGACATTTCTTGTCACCAAATGAAGCCTCCACTTCTGGGACTGGGTTACATCTAATTGAGTTGTCAGCAAAGAAGACCCATTGAAATCCCCAAATGACCCAAGCTATTTCCAAGTCTATTGGTCACTCACCATAATCTGATGGTAAGCCTTCATTGCTGAACACCCACATGTCTCACTGAACAAGAAAATGTCCAGCTGGCACCTAACTAGAGCCTTCACCTCCAATGACTAGTGTTCATGATCCTGGAAGGTGCTTCAACAAGTCACCAGAGGAAAAATGTAAACCTCAACCCAGCCACAAACTACAGTGGTGACAGGCTTACATGATAGGCTGGTGCAATAGTGGTACAAATGTTAGAGTAACCAACCACCTGATTAAATCTGATTGGAACCCATCCTTGACACTGCTTAGATGGCCAAGAACCTGCTATTAGATAGACTAGGGACTTGGGGAAACAAGATACTGCATTCTTCTTAAGGAACTCAGCAGTAAAATGATTCCTAACAACATTCTGCTATGTTCATAGATCAGTGTCTTGCTCAGTCATCTTCAGAAAAGCTTCCTCATGCAACAGATGGGTCAAAAATACAGAAACCCACAGCTGGACAATGTACAGAGTGTCAGAGACTTTGGGATCCTCAGTCCTAAATGGATGTCTCCCTCAAGTTTCTCCAGAGCCTCAGAGCTCAGGGAATCCTACAGAAGACTGGGTAGAAAGTGTGTGAGAGCCAAGGGGATGAAGGACTCTAAAACAAAACAAAACAAAACCATAAAACAAACAGAACCACCAAGGCCCTCCAAGTCAATCTGATCTACACACATATGAAGTCATAGAGACCATGACAGCATGCACAGGTCTGGGCCATATGGGATCCTATAATGACAGAAGTGGACACTCCCCACTCCCTACCTAGACGCTATCTCCAATTGACAGCCATTCACAAGTGGACAGTTTGTTTTCTCCAGTGTAGTCTCACTGGGTATAGAAACTTCTCTGAAGGCCAGACCACAGATGGATCACACAAAACAAACTCAATGGCATTGTTGAAGATTCTTTGACTCATAATGCTTTGTAGGGCCTTTATTGTTTGTTTCTTCTATTTAATTTTATTTTTTTTACCTTAGAGGTCCTTGTTTATCTGTTATGGTTTCCAGTTCTATATTTCTATGGGTTGTCTGTCTGTAGACATGTGTGACATTGTGTCTATATGTGTTTCTTGCCTGTTTTCTTTGACTGCTTTTCTTCAGTCTGCAAATGTTTGTGACACTGTGTCTACATATGTTTCTTGTGTGTTTTCTTCAGCTGTTTTTCTTCTGTTTGTTTGTTACATTATATTCTGGTTTGCTTGTTTTTCTTTATCATTTTATTTCCTTCTTATTTTTTATGCCTGTTTGTGTTCTAGAGAGAGAGAAAAAGGACAGATGTGGATTTGGGTGGGTAGAAGAGAGGATGATCTGGGAGGAGTTGGGGAAGGGAAACAGTAATACCAGAATATGTTATATGAAAAAAATCTATTTTCAATAAAAAAAATGAAAACTGTTATAACAGTTTCATTATTTACTGTTATACATATTGTATACCTTTTAAAAATCAGGGTTTTGAAACTATTTTAAAGATACAGTAGTATCGATCTTTCAGATGGCAAAGTTGGCATTAAATCTATTTATCAAGCATAGATAAAAGTTACTGAAGGCCAAAACATATCAAAGTATTTGTTTACATATTTATGTACTTGTTTATTGTATATGTGTTCATGCCACTCTGCATGCATGGAGCTCAGGGGACAACTTGGGGCAGGGAGTCAGTTTTCTCTTTCTACCATGTGTGTTCTTGGAATTGAACTCATGTTGCCAGGCTTAATGGCAAGCTCCTTTAATCTCTGAGCCATAGTACTGGTCTCCACTTTCCTGAGAGCTGAGGATGTTAAAACACTTTTCTCATGTACTATACTTATTGGCCATTTGAACCTTGAGAAGTATCTATTCAGATCCTTTGACCGTTTATTAAATGGATTATGTAGCCTTTTGCTGTTGGATAAGTTGAGTTCTTTATATATTCCAAATATTAATTCCTCCTGAAAGTACAGCAGGCAAAGATTTTTTCTCATTCTGTATGTTGTCATCTCTTTTACTCAGTTGTTTCTTTAACTGTTCAAAAGCTTTTTGATTTAATACAGACCTGCTTATTGATGCTTACTATTATTTCTAGAGTTATTGGAAATCTACTTTTTTTTTCTTTAGGTTTTTCAAAACAGGGTTTCTCTGTGTAGCCCTGGCTGTCCTGGAACTCACTCTGTAGACAAGGCTGGACTCGGACTCAGAAATCCACCTGCCTCTGCCTCCCAAGTGCTGGGATTAAAGGTGTGCACTACCACTGCCTGGCTGGAGATCTACTTTAAAAATGCCCTAATTTGTGTATTCTTGCATCCCTGGAATGGAAGCTGACTTTAGTTAATATGTTAATACATTTTGCTTTGGTGAGTAGCTTTTATTATGAATGTACTTTTGGGGGCAATGCATATACTTTATTTCTGGTTAGATTTTCAGCAGGAACATATTGATATATTACCAGTGTATTAATAGGATCAGACTGTTATGATAAAACTCCATAAACCTGTGTCTCACACATCAAGAATTAATTTTCTGTATGTGACAGGCTTTTCTTGGGGAGACACAACACACACATACACACACACACACACACACACACATACTCATTCCAGAAAGGAACTTGTCGCCGGGCAGTGGTGGTGCACACCTTTAATCCCAGCACTTGGGAGGCAGAGGCAGGCGGATTTCTGAGCTCGAGGCCAGCCTGGTCTACAGAGTGAGTTCCAGGACAGCCAGGGCTACACAGAGAAGAAACCCTGTCTCAAAAAAAATAAGGCTGATTTTAGGCCTTTAGTGTATATGTTGGGCTGTTCCTGACATCTCCTCCCTTCTCTAAGTATAGAAGGGCCTTGGTGATTCTATTCTTGCGAAGGCGGGGATAGAGGCCTGACCTCCAATAATTGAAGGGGACCTTGTAATGGCTCCGGTCCTCCTGTCGTTGTCCAGTGAGGCATGAGGGCCATACCCATCCCGATGTCTTTTTCCTGGAGAGGGGATACTTTTGACATCAAACCCTATGCAGTCAGGCTTGTCCCTCAGGGAACCCAGATAGATATTTTAAACTTTTATTTATATTCCCTTGCAGTGCTTAGCCTCACAGACTAAGCAAGAATTCAGATCGCCAGACAGAGAGGCTTCTGGGTAGCCCCTCTCTGCTTGGTCTAGGGGTGGAAGTCTCTTCTTTTAGGTTGGGTGGAGATGGGTTTGAGGAACACCCTGTATAAAGTAACAACCTCATCTTGAGTCTCGTGGTCCTCCATAGCTAACTTATGATAATGTATCTGAATAGGTTTTGCTACCAAATTATCTATCTGTTGTATCGCAAAGTTAGTCAGCCTATTTAAGGCCCGGGACTAAAAGAAATCAGCAGAAATAACCCAGTTAATGGTCCCAACATGGGAGGAAGTGGGGTTGACAACCATGGAGAGGTTGAAAACCAGTCCTTGTACCAGCTCTCATCTTTCTCTTTCTCTCTTTCTCTCTCTCTCTCTCCTCTCTCTCTCTCTCTCTCTCTCTCTCTCTCTCTTTCTCTGTCTCTCTCTGTCATTTCTCTGGGCCTTCTCTGACCTTTTTCATGTTCTCTTTAACCATCCCTGTCTTGTCTATGTAAGGGCAACATTCTTCTTTAAGGGCTGTACACAGTCAAGAGCTGTACACAGTCTTTTCTATTATAGAAGAGGAAATCAAGTCCAATAAAGTCCTTTGCAGTTTTTGGAGATCAATTCAGACATCGAAACGAGGGATTTCTTCAGATTAGTGATGTCAATCTCTAGCTGTTTGGTGTCCTTGTCAATGGCCCATCAAAGGTCTGAGTAGTATAAGTCTGGAGGCCAGCATCAGGATTAGAGCTTCTACCAGCAGACATCACGGCTGTTTCCTTTTTACCTGTTCTCAGGCTGGAGGTTTAGACCCTGGGAGCTCTGGTTGAATCTTTTGATACTCATTCTAAAAAGGACAAAAGCACCCACACTTTGGTCTTCCTCCTTCTTCTTGAGTTTCATGAGGTTTATGCGTTGCATCTTAGGTATTGTGTGTTTTGGGGCTAATATCCGCTTATCAGTGAGTGCATACCATGTGTGTTCTTTTGTGATTGGGTCATCTCACTCAGGATGATATTTTCTAGCTCCATCCATTTGTCTAAGAATTTCATGAACTCATTGTTTTTAATAGCTGAGTAGTACTCCATTGTGTAAATGTACCACATTTTCTGTATCCATTCTTCTGTTGAAGGACATCTGGGTTCTTTCCAGCTCCTGGCTATTATAAATAAGGCCGCTATGAACATAGTGGAGCATGTGGCCCTGTTGCATGTTGAAATATCTTCTGGGTATATGCCCAGGAGTGGTATAGCTGGGTCCTCAGGTAACGCTATGTTCAATTTTCTGAGGTACCTCCAGATTGCTTTCCATAGTGGTTGTACCAGCTTACAATCCCACCAACAATGGAGGAGTGTTCCTCTTTCTCCACATCCTCGCCAACATCTGCTGTTACCTGTGTTTTGGATCTTAGCCATTCTGACTGGTGTAAGGTGGAATCTCATTGTTGTTTTGATTTGCATTTCCCTGATGACTAGGGATGCTGAACACTTCTTTAGATGCTTCTCAACCATTCGAGTTTCCTCAGTTGAGAGTTCTTTGTTCAGCTCTGTACCCCATTTTTTAATAGGGTTATTTGATTGTCTGAAATCTAGTTTCTTCAGTTCTTTGTATACCTTGGATATTAGCCCTCTATCAGATGTAAGGTTGGTGAAAAGTCAGCAATAGTCCTCCCATACATGCATGCTAACACCAAGTCTTGGGTCTCTGTGGAAAAACATTGAAACAGCAGGCTATACGCTATTTTAAACAGGCGGCTTCTGTGGAAATTTACCAGCCCAAGTAGTCATAGGTCTTATAAATAGGCAGCCTCGGTGGACAGTACTAACTTAGATAAGGACAAGTGAATCATAGGCAGAGTCATAGTGACCCTGTCCCCTGAACCTACACACAGCTGATACCCTGTTTTGAAAGGTATCTGTACTTCCCCTGAACACCTATGCTCTGGTGCCATTCCCTTCCCCACATCCTGCCTTTTTGTGTTCATAACCCCTGTGTAAATAAGTAAATTACAATGTGATTTAAATAATTAAATAAATAAAAAAAAGGAACTTGTCAGGGAGCAAAGTGTGACTCATTTTTAATTTAGATTTGTAATGATGAGTGTGTGTGTGTGTATGTGTGTATATATACTTATTAATGCAGATGTATGCACCCATGTGTGCAGATGCTCTTACACAAGTGTGCATATATGTAGAGGCTCCAAGTTGAAGTTGGTGTCTCTCCTTGATGGCAGGGTCTCTCACTGAGCCTAGAGCTCATGGATTCCTGTAGGGTGGCTGGCCAGTCAGCTTTAGGAATCCACCTGTCTCCTCACCCTGTTCATTTGAATCTTTATGTATTAGACTCTTCTTTTAAAATGACCAAAACCTTCTGCTTTGCTCTAGTCATCCTGACAAGTGGACTTCCTTTTGTCTTTCTTTTATTTAATTTCTTTTCTTTCCCTTTCTTGTTCTTTTTCTCTATCATTTTTCCTTGCTTTTTGTTTTAGACAAAGCATTGCTATCCCTGACTAGTCTGGTAGTCCACTGTGTAGTCCAGCCTGGCCATAAGTTCATGGCCATGTCTTGGCCCTAACCTTTTGACTCTAAGGATGAGTGGCGTGTACTACCATGTCCACCCCAGTCATTCATCTTTTTTTTTTTTTTTTGATTTTTCGAGACAGGATTTCTCTGTATAGCCCTGGCTGTCCTGGAACCCACTCTGTAGACCAGGCTGGCTTCGAACTCAGAAATCTGCCTGCCTCTGCCTCCCAAGTGCTGGGATTAAAGGCGGGCGCCACCACAGCCCGGTCCTGTTTTTTTGTTTTTTTGTTTTTTTCCTCACCGGTCATTCATCTTAATGGCTGCTTGGGATGGGATAAAGGCAATGTTTTTCCACATCTCACACTAAGTATGGTTTGCTACGGTTTCTCCATTCACCACAACATATGTGGATTTCTTCAGTGTCTATAATTCAGCTAAATTCTAACATTGTTCTCTTGAAGGTGACATTAAATTTCAAAGACCCTTGTCTGTCTAATGTTCACATGATCACTCCCACCTCAGGTGCCCCTGGGAGCTCCAAAGCAGGTTCTGGAGCTCCCTCGGACTGGAGATCTACTGCTCCCTAGTCCCCTGTGGAAATACAGAGGCACAGCCCCAGTCAGGTTTAAATTGCTTAAGTGAGTTTTCAAAGTACAAGAGAAATTAGATCGACTGGACTACTTTAGAATACAGCAGATTTTATTCATCGTCAATAAAATAGTTTTAATCCCCTAACAAAAGTCAACTATAAGGGATGTAGAAAAGGGAATTTTTAACATCTGTATATTTAAGTAGATCCTTTAACACATAAACAGGGCTCTGGGGAACCCTGGTACCTAGAGCTCCGTGCATTTGACTTCGAGTTAAGGATATGGTGCAAAGTGACTCCTTACCTGAGACTCTCCTCCTCCTCTCTTCTGTAGCCCCCACTATGCCGTCCTGGGTTGTGCAGAGAACTTTAATCCCAGCACTTGGGAGGCAGAGGCAGGCGGATTTCTGAGTTCGAGGCCAGCCTGGTCTACAGAGTGAGTTCCAGGACAGCCCGTGCTACACAGAGAAACCCTGTCTCGAAAAACAAAAAAAAAACAAAAAAAAAAACAAAAAAAAACAAAAAAAAAATGAGAGGGGGAGAAAGAGAAAGACAGATAGACAGACCTACAGATACACACACAGACAGAGACAGAGAAACTGATGACTTTCCATGTAGTCCAAGATGGCCTGGAACTCACCGTATGTGTAATGACTTTGTATCCTTCTGCCTTAATCTCCTGGGTGCTGGGATTGTATGTGTGCATTTTTGCAAATGAGTCATCTTGAATGTTTTAAAATAACAGTTTAAGCCTATGCAAGGATAGAATCTGCAAAATGAATCAATCTGTAGGTACAAAAACAATATTTAATAGTTATTAGAAATAATATGTGTATAGAAAAAAATCAAGTCAAATGAAAGTATTAGCTTCAAGATGTAAAAGACTATGTGCTGAATTCTTCTCCCTTCTTCCAAACCATGTAGGTAATATATGCTTTGAATACTAAAAATGATGAGCACGATTCCGCGATTCAGGCCCTCAAAGATGCGCACGAAGAAGAAATCCAACAAATCCTTGCAGAAACAAGAGAAAAAATACTGCTATACAAAAGCAAGGTGACCGAAGAGTTAGACCTTAAGAGAAAGATTCAAGTTTTGGAAGCGTCTTTAGAAGATCACGTGAAGATGAAGCTGCAGGCTTTGACAGAGTTTGAAGCCTATAAGCGCAGAGTTGAGGACATGCAACTTTGTGCAGAGGCCCAGCACGTTCAGCGCATCGTAACCATGTCCCGGGAGGTCGAAGAGATCAGGAAGAAATTTGAAGAAAGGTTGCGGAGCTTTGGGCAGCTCCAGGTTCAGTTTGAAAACGACAAACAGTCGGCCCTGGACGATTTGAGAACCACTCACAGGCTCGAAGTCCAAGAGCTGCTGAAGTCACAGCAGGACCACAACACCTCGGTGAACCTGGGCCAGGAGAAAGCTGAGGAACTGCACAGGATGGAGGTGGAGGCCTTGAACAACACCCTGGAAGGGCTGAGACTCGAAAAGAAAGCGCTCATTGAGGAGTACGAGGGCAAGCTGAGCAAAGCCCAATTATTTATGAGCGTGAGCTTGATAATTTGAAAAGGTCGCAGCTCTTCACGGCTGAAAGCCTGCAGGCCAGCAGAGACAAGGAGGCCGATCTTCGCAAAGAGTTCCAGGGGCAAGAAGCCATTTTACGAAAAACCATAGGCAAATTGAAGACAGAACTGCAGATGGTGCAGGATGAGGCCAGCAGCCTTCTTGACAAATGCCAAAAGCTGCAGATGGCGCTGGCCACAGCAGAGAACAACGTACAGGTGAGAGAGCATGGGCCATGTAGGGTTTGTTCTTTCTTTACATGTGCATGGTGTGTGAGCATGCGTGTTTATGTGTTAGTGTGGTGTGCGCCCACATATGTGTATGGAAACTGAGGTTCACATTGGGTACTTTCTAGGATTGCTCTCCATCTTCTGAAACCAGAGGACTTCATTTGTCATTTCAGCTATTAAGGCTAGCCAGTGTGCTCCAGGCTAGCCAGTGTGCTCCAGGCTAGCCAGTGTGCTCCAGGCTTTCCTAACTCTTGCCTCCCTAGCTCTGGCTTTGCAGGCAGCTGCCTTGCTCCCCTGGGTTCAGGAAATTTTTTGGATGGTAGACGGTTAATGCCTTTAAGAAATTTATTCTGGATTTATCTTATCTTATTTTATTTATTTTATGCATATAGGTGTTTTACAAAACCCTATGTATCTGTTGTGGGTGGTTGTAAGCTACCATGCGGGTGCTTGGGAACTGAACTTATGTTCTCTGCAAGATCAGCAAATAATCTTTACTGCTAAGCCATTGCTTAGCCTTCTCTACTTTTCTTTCATGTATCACCTTTTTATGTATTAATTTGCCGATTAGAAAAGCAGCCTGCTGGCTTTAGCATTGGCTGTTTATGTTCATACCACTCTAAGCCCCTTTCTCAATTTTTTTCTTTGCCTTTCTGAGGACAAATGTGGAAGGAGTTATTTTTATTACCTTATCTATTCAGTTCGAAATTCAGATATCAAGCACCCAGAAAGATAAGTTTAAGACCCTACTGATACTATACATGGATTTCTTTCTTTCTTTCTTTCTTTCTTTCTTTTTTTTTTTTTTTTTTTGGTTTTTCGAGATAGGGTTTCTCTGTGTAGTCCTGACTGTCCTAGGACTTACTCTGTAGACCAGGCTGGCCTCAAACTCAGAAATCCACCTGCCTCTGCCTACCAAGTGCAGAAATCCGCCTGCCTCTGTCTCCCAAGTGCTGGGATTAAAGGTGTGCACCACCACCGCCTAGCATACATGGATTTCATTTAAACAGCTTCCTGGTATTTCCACCAGTGGCTTGGGAGAGTGGAAATATTGAGCTTAGGGCTTAATTGTGCTTTTCTTTTTCTCTTTATTAAGGACGTCTGCCTCATTTTTTGATATTTACACATTGAACAAAGAAATTATTGCTCTTAAAAGTGAAATTTGTAAGAGCTAGCCCACGTATAGAACGGATGTCAAAAGTCTCCACAAGTGTTATTGCACTGGCGCAGAAGGCTTCCTGGCCATGTTAGTATCTGCAGAGCATTTGAATGCAGTAGGCAGGGTAGAAGTAGGCTTCCTTCATTGGGTCATATGACTTAAAATGCCAGGTTGTGTTACCTCATCTTGCAGACTTAAAACTGAGTAGTCCTAGTTTCACAGAACTTTCTGGTAAGAGAAAGGTGATGCTTTTAATTTAAAGAAAACATTTCAGCATAACAGCATGCTTGCATTTTGATTATGGCTATCTGATCTTCCTTAGGTTCTGCAAAAACAGCTTGACGATGCCAAGGAGGGAGAAATGGCCTTGTTAAACAAGCACAAGGAAGTGGAGAGCGAGCTAGCAGCTGCCCGGGAGCGATTGCAAGAGCAAGCTTCAGATCTTGTCCTCAAAGCTAGTATGTCTACCCATAGCTTGGCGCAGTGCTCCGCAAACCAGAGGCTTCACTGTTCATTCAAAACAATATCTGAATATTTTGACAGTTCTTCTAATTTAATATTTACCATTCCTCCTGGTATTTTGAAATCGTTTAGATTGTGCTTTTTTATTTTAGAAGTCTCTAATATGTTCGGAGTGATTATAACATTGGAATGATGGGATCGTCAACGGTTGTGGAGCACAGTTTCCTCTCTGCTAGCAGACTGTGGGGCTCCTAAGGAATCCCACCAAGGTTAAGCTAGGTCTATGACTTCACTGCAGACAGGATTCTCAGGATGAGCCAGTTTGAAGCAGAATTGTTTGCCTGAAGGGATTTTTTTAAATATAGCTACAAACTCAGGGTCAACAGAAAATGGGTGATCACTGAATAATACACATACTTGGCCCCAGCCTTCATGGGAGACCTGTATTTTCCTGTCTTTACAGCAGCCATGCTTACAATGTTGGTGGGTTTTCAGTTGCCATCTTTACAACTGTCATGCTATTTGAGGTTGAAAGGGAGTTCCTGGAGTGTTCCAAGCCAGGATTTTTTCCAGGGTCACATCCCCAAATCACAGGAAGCATTTACTGTCAACTAAAGTTAGTAGCCTAGTTTGTGAGATTCCCAGAAAAAGACTGAATTCGAAGTTAAGTATGCTCAGTCTTTAAGCATGGCATGTTGCTGCTTTTATGTTTTTATTTCTGAATCATGGTAACTGCACGGGGATGCTTGACTTTGTGTTGGTGAGAGACCTCACCTAAACTTAGGACCAAGTGGTTCCTCTCCTTCCCACGTCCCCATCTTGTCCCCTGTCTTTCTGTCCTGCCTCAGGATGCCTCATATTTTTTGGCCTTAGGAGTATATTTTATAGAACATATTCCTGATGCATGAAATGAGCCATTTATTCTTCTCTGTCCTCCCTTCCTCTGTCTGTCTGTCTGTCTGTCTGACTGGCTGACTGTGAATTTGTATGTAGGGAACAAAGGTGAGTTCACACACACAGCTGAATCACCCATGTGAT
Source organism: Mastomys natalensis (assembly GCA_021653895.1). Lineage (NCBI taxonomy): Eukaryota > Metazoa > Chordata > Mammalia > Rodentia > Muridae > Mastomys > Mastomys natalensis. The sequence goes on along the minus strand of JAJTUV010001333.1, from coordinate 339,302 downwards.
GTGGCGGTAGTCTTTAGTTCATCGCCCTCAGTAGACAGATGCTGATCCAGGTCAAATCTGAAGCTGATTTTTGTCTAAGTGGATGATGTATCGTACCCAGTGAAGCTGTTTCAGGAACACCTTTAATTTTGATTGGCTCACTGGCAAATTTTCTTGCCCATAAACCAGTCATTTTAAATGATCTCCGCCATGCATTAGAGTCATTCAGGCTGTTGGTGAGCCCACAGATGCCAGGCAGGCCTACCCCCAGGCTTTCCCTCTCACTGGGCTGCAGCAGGCTGTCTGACTAGAGTTCCCGGTGAGTCTGCTGCTGTTTGTCCAGGGTTCTTTGAAAACTGCTACCTTTAATGATGCTTTCTCTGCAAACCTGTTCGCACACTCAGGTCTCTCCCTTCACCTGTACCCATTTTAAATAAGTCCTCTGTTTATTCTTTCAGTTTCAGACATGTAAACAGTGTGTTGTGGTCATATCCAGCCCAACTACTCTTTCCACACCCTTCACCCAGTTTAACTGTTGTTTAGTTCGTCTTTATAATCTTGCTCTTTTCTGCCTTTCAGTCTAGTCTTTATCTAAAATGAATTCAGTGGAAACTCAGCTGCTACCTTTGTTCCTTGCACACAAATTTTCCCAGAGAGAGAGGAAGAGGGACAGGAAGAGGGTCAGAGAAAGGGAAAGAGAGAGGGTCAGAGAGAGGGAAAAGGAGAGGGAGAAGGAGAGGGAGAGGGAGAGGGAGGGGGAGGGGGAGGGAGAGGGACAGGGACAGGGACAGGGACAGGGACAGGGACAGAGAAAAACAGAGTGGGTAAGGAGGGGAGGAAAGAATAGAAGAGAATAATCGCCCCGTTTTCATTTCATAGGATTAGTCAGTGTGCCCTCTTTCCGGAGTTGCTCCCAGGGGACTTCCCCACAAGGTCCTATGTTAACTTGTTTACCTTGCAGCTTCTCCTTTTTAAAACATCCAGATGGTACCAGGGACCATCAATGGTGTAAAACTGGACTTTGTATTCTAAAGGAGTCTAACTGGGTAAGACATTCCCATGGTGATTATTTCCCTTTGTACAGCAAGGAAGCCAACGAGACAGCTGGGGACCACTGAGGCGTGAAGTACAGTTGTGTCACTAGAGGCACACTTTCCTAGCGACAGACTTAGAAACTAAGGAGATTTTCTTTGTGGGGGACGGTTTCTAGGTCATATTGGAATGCTTCAGGCAACTCAGATGACCCAAGAAGTTACAATTAAAGACTTAGAATCAGAAAAATGCAGAGCGAACGAGAGAGTGTGTCAGCTGGAAGAGGAAAGAGCTTTTCTGCAGAGCAGAACGCAGAGTCTGGATGAAGAACAGAAGCAGCAGGTGCTGGAGCTGGAGAAGGTACTGATGGATGGATGGCAGTGGGGAGCAGAGGAAGGGAGGTCAGGTCCAAGTCCTTCTGCATGGGGGACATACATTTCTTAGTCTAGTTTTTGTTTGTTGTTGAGGAAATGAGGTTTAAAGGTATTCTATGCAATTTTATGTATGCATCCCAAATATTTGGGTAATAATTATAAAAAAATTATAAAAATTATAAAATAATATTATAAAAACCTAAGAATTTCTATTATTTCAAGCCAGAAATTGAGTGGGATTGTATTTTACTATAGATCATATTGAACATACTTTTTAAATAAATAAAATATGTTCTTGCATATACTCCTAGAAATCTTTTTCATTTCATTCTCTCCCTTCCTCCTATTTCTTTCCCCTCCCCTACTTCCTATCTTTCTGGTTTGGGATTTTTGGTTTTTTTTTTTTTTAAGGCCTGCAACCCAGGCCTTACCTGTACTGGGAAATGCTCTCCGCCTCTGGACTCTGTCCCCAGGCTCTTCTCACTTTGTATTGTGAGACAGGGTCTCTTTAAGTCTCCGCTAAGACTGTCACTGAACTTGTAATCCTCTATGCCAGCCTCCCCAGTATCTACGGCACGGTGTCTGGATCCTAGGGATTTTTCACAAAAGTAAAAAGAAGATGACAAACAATCAAGTTGTGAAAATTTTTACAGCGCCATTGGGATGGCCATAGCTGCAGCTTAACTTATGGACAGTTTTATAGAAAGCCAGGGATTGTTTCTCCCACAAAACAAGCGTGAGTTTGGGTTATCCTCTCCCTTTTCCTATCGATATTTAAATATATTTAGAAGTGTCTGCTGCTGCTGCTCACTCCGTAACTTGATATTACCTCCTCTTACCACCATGCTACTGAAGCTAGGTTTGCCTCAGTTCCCCAGTCTGTAGGTGTCAGGAGACTGGGTGCATCATACACTGTACTGTTTGTACTTCCCTGATCCCAGCGGTAGAGATTTTCCTAGCAATAAAAATGATATAATTGTTTGAGAATCTCACACATGAATGTGTTATAATTCGCTTTGATCAAATCTTTCCCTCTCACCTCCTCCCAGATATCTACTACCTTTCCTCCCAAATTCATGAGCTCTATTTAAACCCACTACGTACTGATGCTTCCACTATGTGTGTGGGTGTTGGGCCATCCACTGGAACTTGGGCAGCTAGTTAGTAAGAACTAAGTCCCAAGAACACTGCCTCTTTCCCCACTAGCAGTCATTAATTCCCAGTAGCTCCTCAGCCTGAAGTGGGATTTTTGTGAGCTCCTTGCACTCATGCTGGGACTTTGGCTGGCTTGGTCTTGTGCAGGTCTTATGCATCTGCCATGGCCCACTGTGACTTCATGATTGCAAGGGTCCTATAAGGGCCACAAAACACTTGTTTCAATTCAGTCTTCTTAACCTTGGCTCTTTCCATCTTTCTGACTCTTCTGAGTCGATTCCTATGCCTCATGGGTAGGGAGTGTGGTACACTGTCTGGTTTAAGTTGAGCACTCTATAGCCCCTTTATTCTCTGCACTCTGACCAGATGTGAGTCTCTGTAGTAATCTCACCTACTGCAAAACAAGACACTTCACTGTGAGAATTGAAAGCTGCATAAACTTACACGTTTAAAGTACATGGGTGACAGTTTAATACAATGTTAATTGAACAGAATGATAGTAGGTTTTCCTGCCTATGACCCACCCAGCCACAGGTTTTTAGCCCAGATGGCAGTACCAGACATTCTGCCAGTATACTAACAGTTCTGTCTTGTGAAATGAGGTAGCAATTGGTTACTGTCTTAATTAAGGTTTCATTGCTATGAAGAGACACCATGACCACAGCAACCTCTTTCAAAGGATAACATTTAATTGTGATTGCTTATGTTTTAGAGATTCAGTCCTTTTTCCTCATGGTAGGGAGCACAGTAGCATGCAGGCCGACATGGTGCTGGAGATGGTGCTGAGAGTTTGCAGGCAGCAGGGAGAGACTGTGCGACACTGGGCCAGATTGAGTATAGGAGACCTCAACCCCCCCCCCACTCCCACCCCAACAATGACATCTTTCTTTCAACAATGCCACTCCTACTCCAACAATGCTACACCTCCTAATGTGCCACTCCCTATGGGCCATGCATTCAAACACACAAGTCTATGGGGGCCATTCCTATTCAGACCACCTCAGTTACTCCCAAAACATTCCTGCCGTCATCCCTATTGGTCCTAGTTGTGTTCTAGAACTTGATGGTAGTAAGACCTTGCTACTGAAGACATCACAAGCTGAGCCACAGGGTGATGGGAAAGCAAGCTGGTGCTCACCAGGAAGTTTCATCCCAGCTTTCACAGTGCCAGAAAGTGCTGTTTGCCACCAGGGGAGCAAAAGTAACCATGCACATGGTACCCAGCTCTGAACCCTGCGAGCTACAGTAATGACCTTCCTGGCAAGATGAGCCCAGGGTTCTTTCTTATCCCACACACTCATCTATTCCAGTAACAACAAGCACCATTTGTTCACTGATAGTTGCAAAGTCGTTTCCCCTGAGTCTTATATATTCAACTTTCCACTCAATGTCTCTATTTATGGTTCTGATAAACATGTCATTGCAGTACGCACAGAAATTCTCTCTCCTTAAAACTCTGTTTATTGTATTCCTTACTTGACCTAGTCAGGGGAAGTATTCCCCATGTCTTTTCTCCAATCTCCCTTCATATGTTTCTATAACATCCTCTTCTCTTCATTCCCACTCACAGATTGTAAGTTGAAGTAGGTATCATTGCTTTTCTGGACGGTGGTGACAACAACTCCTAAGCTTTTCTCCTTAACCTATTACAAAGATGAATGTGTGTGTCTGTGTATGTGTGTGTGTTGTGTGTGTGTGTGTGTGTATGATTTCTCATCCCCTCCAGAATAAAAATCTATTTAGCATGAAGACCCCATTTCATTATTTGACTTGTGCCTGTTTCTGAGCGCCATCACTGTTCTCTCAGTATTCGCAGGATTATGTGGCCTGTGGTAACTTGTGTGCATTAGATTGCATTAGGCCTTCCATCTCCCTGTGTCTTTGTCCCCTGGTTAACTACTTTTTCACCTTTCAAACTGCTGAAAGGCAATGGAAATGGTTTTGAATCCATGCTTTTGACATGAGACAACTTTGGATGCCTTCTGGGCTTGTGAAAGTCAAGTGTGAGAGCATGTCATTGCCAACTTGGTATTTTCTCTTCCCTGATTGAATTGATTCATTGTTTGCCTGTCTGTCTGTCTGTCTCTCCCTCTCTTCTCTCTCTCTCTCTCTCTCTCTCTCTCTCTTTCTCTCTCTGTATGTGTGTGAAAGAGAGAGAGAGACAGACAGACAGAGGTTACATCCCTTTTCTGTATACTCTAGCAACATACAGTAGACACCCTTTCATACAAGTCATAACACTGCATTGCCACTGTCGTTTTACTTCCTCTCATCACTGGCTTGTGATTGATGAACAGGCGTGGCACTGACTCCCCAGTTGTATTGGATATTATATGAATAGTTAGCGGCTAAGCCATTCTATGTACTGCAACAGGTAAGCCATTCTGTGTACTGCACACAAACCTTCATCCTTTACGGTTGCTATTGTACCAACCCATGTTTGCTTCTAATGCAGCAATGTCTTATTTCGTTTCTTGATTTAAATGATTTTATTTTTGCCTCATCGAACCTTGTGACTCTCCGAGAACAACAATGGTAAGGTTTCAAAGTCTAGGTTCCAAAGCAATGAGTTCATTCCGGTTTATATACATCTAAGATACTCAGACACTGACCACATTGATAGAAAAGCAGATGCCAGTTCTTAATCTTAGTTTTCATTCCAGAAAGTAAATGAAGCAACGAGAACTCAGCAAGAATATTATGAAATGGAGCTTAAGAACCTGCAGAATCGATTGGAAGGAGAGGTGGCCCAGTTAAACGAAACCCATGGGAAAGACTTTGGAAGAATTAGCGAGGAAACACCACATGGCGCTTGAGGCTGTCCACAGCAATGCAAGCAAAGATAGGATAAAGCTACAGACGGTGAGTGCAAACTTTCGAGAGTCTGTCGGTGGTCCTATCGTGACTTGTATTGTGGGAGAACAGTTGCTGGAGTTTCCTGGCTCCTGTCTTGTCAGCATGCCTTAAATCATGATGCCAGTAGTGATATGCCTGCCTTACGTTAAGTCCTGATAGAGGCCTGCTTTATTAATGCAGACTACTTAATATAAACACTCTTTCACCTGGGGCTTCTTCATCATGAGATAACTGTCCATCTCAGGAAGCCTTAACTCACCAACACACATATTTCTAGTAGATGCCTTTCTTTCCTGGGGTATTATTTGTGCATGCTTGTGTGTGTGTGTGTGTGTGTGTTGTGTGTATTTTCCCCTTCCTTTAATAATCACCCTATTAATGGTACTATATGATAGCAATATTACGCAACAGAAAATGTAAATTGTCTGACACAATTGACACCTTTACACATAGCACTGTGCTTGTTGGCTGTGTGGGAGGGACCCTAAGCTGCACCTCTGACACCTTCTCTGGTAGAAGAGGATGTACTATGTCCTACAATGCTCTTGTATGGAGCAAGTGTTGAGTACAACACTTGTTGAATGCTACTAGTGTTTGTTGTCATGTGCCATACTGCGGTTACCTTTGATAGTTTTTTCTCTGTATCCTGACTGGTCGTTGCACCTTGCTTACTGATAAGGGGATGTGCTCAGTCCCCTGCAATCTCTAAGACTTACTCAGACCTGGGTCTGGGTCTGTAAAACCATAAACATTTAATTACCCTCCTGCAACGTTTGCTAATATGAGCTTGAATGTTTTATATCGTTGCACTTTACAGTTTACAAGTGATTTTTCTGTGATATAGCCCTTGATACTCATGACTCGAGATTCATGTCACAAGTGTTACTAAGTGGAATAGATAGAGTGTAAATTTAGACTCTCTGCCATAGTATCCCTGTATGTTATAGCATAAGTACTGGGATATTTTAAGATGTAAAAATTAGAATTTTTTTCTTAGACTGTTACTTCTATCTCAACTATTATGTGTTCAGAGACAAAATTTATGGCACACTCTCGAGAGACTGATTGCCATTTTCTCCATGCCAGCTCACGTGTCCCCTCCTTGTGTAGTCCTGTGCCTGCTTAAAGAGGTGACCGTGCTCTGCTCAGGGTTACACACCAATGCACACCCTGTACCCTGCGCACCCAGCACACTGCTGCTTCCCTGGCTATTGTTTATCACTTTCATTTACACATCCTTTTTTAACTGATGGTGTCCTGCTTTGAGATGTTACTTTAGCAAGAGTCTTCACCATATTACTCCCAGTCATCTCTTACCAGTCAATTTACCAGTCTAATTTTTGAGTTATTCTTAAACCTGCCTTAGCCCACTTACAGTCCTTTTAGAAATAATTCAGATGTGTTTATTTTTATTTTATGTGTGAGTGTTTTTGTACCACATGTGTGCCGGGGAACACAGAAGCCAAAGGAGGACATTGGTACAGAGGCTATGAGCCGCCATGTAGGTGCTGGGAAACCCAGTCTGGGTCCCTCTGAAGAGCAGTCGGTGTTCTTAACTCCTGGGCTGTCTTTCCAGCCCTCCACTTATGGCGAACAAGTTTGCCATCAGAAAGATGACTTGGCCTTTCCTGTATGAGAACACATTCAAAAGCTCTGTGTTATGTTAGAGGTCCCTTGGGGAAGAAATATACACACCTACTCACCCCAGAAAGAGGCTATAACAGACCAAAGTAACAATGACGTCAGTGTGCGAGTTGGGGAAGTGATGAGTGGTTTGGAGTTCCTATTGGGAGCATGGATGAGGGGTTACTTACAAGGAACAGGAAGGACTCAGAAGCAGCTGCATCTACAGAAAGCCCACATGGGCGACAGCTCACAAGCGCTCACATGGATACAGGCGGCTAGCTGCACAGGTCTGAGAAACTCAGGCTCACAGCTGGGCTGGCCAGAGCCCCTCCCCCAGCCATTGCCTCCTGCTTCTATGAAGCTGGGGACCAGCCTTTTGGAACCCAGCAAGTTTTCCCTTCACCACTCCTGTGACATTTTGCTTTCCTCCTGGGGCTCAAGCTCCTGGAGAGAGTGCTCCTGTTTGTAGGGGTTTACTACAGAGCCCTCTGGGCTGCCTTCTGGGTACCACTTGCCATAACAGCTTGCTTGCTTCTTACCTGCTGCCGCCCCCTCCCCTTGTGGCTGCCCAGTGAATATGCTAAGGATGTAAGCTAAAACTAGCTTCTTCCAGAACCCTCTTTCTCTAATGTCAAAGTATTTTTTAAAGAGGATTTATGGGAAACAGATCAGTGCCCTGTACAGATGCTTCCCCTACAACAGATGGCATCAAATAACAGCTGGATGCTGTGTAGAAGGAGACCTTGGAACCCTCAGCCCTAAATGGGATGTCTCCATCAAATCCCTCCCCTCAGGGCTTAGGGATTGCTCCAGAAGAGGAGGCAGAGTCTAAGAGCCAGAGGAGGTGGAGGACACTGAAGGAACAAACAAACAATGAACGGAGCCCAAAGGAAGACACAAGAAGCAGAGACTCAATACTGGCACACTAAACTGGAATCCATAATATTTATGTGCATAATATAGCACAGACCTCCGCAGGCCCTGTGCATGCTCCTCAGTCTCCATAAGTTCTTTCTGTGTGTTGACCATGTTGATTCAACAACCCCTCCATACATTGTTTGTTTGTTTTGTCCTATTCTGAGGTGTGTGTGTGTGTGTGTGTGTGTGTGTGTGTGTATCCCTTAGAATCTGTTTTTCTTTCCAATGAGACAGAAAAGGAGTGAGTCTAAATGGGAGGGTCTGTAAGGAAAAAAATGGGAGGAGGAGAGAGAGGAAACTGTAATCAGGAGGGAAAAAATCTATTTTCAATAAAAGAAAATAAAAAGATAAGAATTATCCCAAGGGACTTAGTGACTAATAAAATGTTGATGACAGGGACAAAATAAAACAAAGTTTAGCTAATATGACCTCTCTTCTCCTTATTTATTATTTACTGTAACTATAGGGAATTTACCATCTGAACAAATGTACAGGGATAACCTGTGTAGAAACGATCATGTAGCCCCCAAGATTGCTCTCCTGGACGGGTTAGCCTTTGGACCCTAGGAACTAGGGTTTCAGAAGGGTGCCATCTTCTCCTACATAAAAAGCTCACCTGCTTAAACTGTATGTCCCAATAGTGTCATCATGTAGACCACCTGCCTTCCTCCTGGAACTTCGGAGAGAATGCCTGTGCAATGAGGCCCTAGTGAGAAATGCTGGGCTCCGGTTCTCGGGAACATGTGTACAGACTTTACTTCATACTGCTGTCACAGCTTGCTAGAACCCAGCTAACAAGTCAAGTGTTCAGAGCTCCTGAAGTCAGTGCCTGTTCCCCGGGAGACTCTTTAGTTGCACCTTTCCCTCTGTAGATTGTAATTTAAATATTTTCACCGTACTAAATCATAGCCGTGTGTTAGTCATATATTAAAACCAATGGCTACTCTCCGAATACCATCCAACTCCACTTTGTCATGGAGGTCCCTAACAACCTTCCCACAATTTTCCCCGCCTTATACTATAGAAACAGCACTTTTACCACGCTGTGCATGTATGTGCACCTCCTCTGTGTTCAAGCATCCTTTTCCCTCTGCCTGGGATGCTCAGTGCCCCTCCACTCTGCATTATGTTTAACTGCCATGCTTTTCCAACCATGCTTAGTGTCAGGTCCAAAGGAAACTGCAGGTCTCCAAACTCCAAAAGGCACTTCATGCATCCAGAAGTGAGCTCAGCCTAGATTGAAGGAGAACCTCTTACAGTAGGGTAAAAGGTGGGATTCCTCAGGAACCAGTGAAACTGGCTCCCCTCTACCAAAAGGAGTCATCCCTTACCTCTGGCAGAGGGCGTGGCTGCCAATGGCACCTATCAGTATATCAAAGCTCATGCTGGCCTCCAGCCTCCCTCAGAATCACAAGTACCTGTTGCACATTCCAGAGTCCAAGCTAGCATCTCACCCTCCTTTCCTCCTCCCCTCCCCTAGGTTCCTGCCAGCTCATGGGCTTCCCTTCCCCCAGACTGCTCATTCTCCTACAACCCTGCTCTTCGTGCTATGTTGGTTCTCTCTATGCTCTATCTCTGTTTCTCTCACCATGCTTTCTGTATTCTCCATCTCCTGCTAATCTCCTCTCTCTCACAGAAAGCCATATACAGTCAACTTGCCATGGCCAGCCTGTTTCTTTCTCTGTCTACCCTGGACTTGTCCACATGCCCCTGGCTGTTCTTTCTCTTGGATCTAAAATAAAAACTTTACCATTAACCATACCATCGAGTGGTCATGCCAACAATTGACTTTCTCGCTATAGTTTATCAATTCTCTACCTAGATACTTCCCTCTTCTCTATGTACAGTTAGTTTAATTCTGATGAGTGAGTAGCTCCTTGTTTGCTCCTGTGGTATTAAAGCAGGTGCCTTACCACATCTTATTGCCTATGAGGCCCAGGTATTCAGTACCATGCCTAGAGAGTTGGCAAGTTGTTTAGCAGTCATCAGTTTAACTGATTTTGCAATCTAGTTTCCTTCATTTTGCTCTTGTTGATTCTTACCTACACTCCACCTTTGAACAGTAAATTCCAGAAATGATAGAGGAATTGTACATAAATATAAAAGAATGGAGAATTTAAGAGAATTAGAAAACTTGTTTTTTCAGCCAAATTATCATGCTTTCTTAGTTTTCTACAGTAGCTTAGCCAGTCAAACACTCTTCTGACTAAAAGCATTGACTAACGACTGTATCAGATTGATCTACCACATTAAGCATTAAATGGCATCGCAGTTAACTGTGACCTTATTTACAGGGAGAGCTGATATGAAAAGTAAAAATCTTAGCAGGACCATCTTTATCGAAATCTTTAGGAATATAGTACTGCAATCTTACTAACTTTTACATTTTCCTTCTCTTTCTAAGGAGTTGGAGGAACAGTATAAAAAGAGAAGCTGAGTCTGGAAGAGGATAAAACTCAGCTCCAACTAGAGCTGGAAAATCTAAAGCAAGCGCTGGGAGACAAGCTGACTTCAGCCAATCAGGAGGCAAGAGCTCTTTAGACCTTTCGCCTGCATTACATATACACTTTGTAGTCACTTAATCTGGTGGGAGGGCATAGGTAGGCGAGTAAACCAGCCAAAGATCTTGACTTGGTGCTGGATGTTCCTAATGCCGTGTTTATATCTTATTAGGTAAACATTTGCTATCAAAAACATTAGCCAGCAATGGTTTTTGTGGAGGGATGCAAAGCAACCAGAGCCGAATCTTACTAGGTGAAAGGGTGGTAGCTGATATGCAAAATGGCAGCTTAGTCTCTGCTCCACTGTGCCTCATTTTGAAGAGAGAAACTTTGTAGGGTCTGGATACTAGTTTCTAAGACTAACTGTTGGATGTATAGGAAAATATTATTTAGCTTTGGAAAGCAAAAGCTAAGGATAGAATATAAGAAAAATGCTATAAATAAATAAATAAATAAATAAGTAAATAAGTAAATGAATAAATAAATGTAAACATATATATAAAGATGTTTATAAATCATTAGTTCCTCCTCTGTCTCTGTTTTTGGCTTGCTAAATGCTTCTCTAACATTTATCTTCTTTCTTTCTGGTTTATCCCTGTATGGCTTCTTGGGTGAGCTCCCTCTAACTCTCTGTCTGAGTTCTTGTCTTTACCATTTGCATCTTGCCAGCCTCTCCTCCTTCACTGACCTCATCTCTCCCATCAGCCCTCTCTTGCCATTGCTCTTCCTCGGAATCTGCCCTCGGAACCCCAGCAAAGGACCCAAGTGCCCCTGGGTGGGCTGTAGACTGCACTCGGTGTTCTGGATTGTTTATAACTGTTTATTCAGAGAAAGTAGAGAATCCTACCTTAGAAAGCGGTAGAGGCTAGTGCAGACCCTGATGGCAGCCCAACATTCTGTTGTCCTAGCTAATCCACGCTGACTTCACAAATGCACTCTCATCAATGTCCACACAAGTTACCGTGGCCTGCCCTCACTAGAAGGCACTTAAGTGGCGTCTGTTTCTATGCAGGCTCCTCAGGTTTACTGTCTCAATTCTAAACAGTTCATCTCCATTTTTTTCCAATCTACATACTGAAACTTCTGAGTAGAGTTACAGTGAATATGTAACTTTCTTCTCTCCTGGCTACATTTTCAGTTATGTTTTAGCATCCTCGCAGCGCTTTGGTACCACATTATTACTGTTCCCCAAGAATCTCCTTGGCTTATGGCTCCCCAAGAGTCTCCTTGGCTCATGGCTCCCCAAGAATCTCCTTGGCTCATGGCTCACCAAGAGTCTGCTTGGCTCATGGCTCTCCAAGAGTCTGCTTGGCTCATGGCTCTCCAAGAGTCTGCTTGGCTCATGGCTCTCCAAGAGTCTCCTTGGCTCATGGCTCTCCAAGAGTCTGCTTGGCTCATGGCTCCCCAAGAGTCTGCTTGGCTCATGGCTCCATTTGCTTCTGCTTTCCCTTCAGACTGGGCAGCCTTGCTGACTGAGCTGAGCCTACTGACTCAGATCTCCAGGGACAGGATTCCTACTCTGCTTCCTGAACTTAAAATGAGGGATAGCCACCTTTCCAGTTAACTAAACCTTATATAAAACCCGTTCACAAATCGTTAGTGAAAACAGATTATGACTACATTATTATGCATGCAACTATAATATTGTTAGAAAAAAATGAAACATGGGAGATACCATGGATATTCTAATATATATAAGCGTTTAAAATCATAAAGAGTAAATTTTTAAGAAAGTTAGCACCTATTCATCAGTGACTCTGAATGGCATGCATTGCAAAGTTTAAGAACTCAGTCTCAACTCTCTAAGTCATGGTAACACGTGCCTTGCATGTCTCCTGTGGCCTGAGCATTAGTACATGCTTATAGGAGCCACAGCAGGACCTGTGTGGTCTCTCAGTGAAAGCTAAATCTTCTGACTGCAGAAGAAAACATTCTCTAAGGGTCTAGATATCGCTGAAGGAAGACCCCAGACTCAGTATGCAAAAACAAAGAGCACTTATTCTGCAGAAACAACCAGCATGCTGGGTCAATCATTCTTTGAATTGATGACCCCAGACAAAGTCACACAGGCCTCCTTATAGGGAATGGGGCGGGGCAGAGTGGTGGTGGGGACTTGCTAGAATGATTAGGTAATCTAAAATGTCATTAGTGGGTGCTAGGGGGTCCCAGGTAGTCGGTGGTGGTGGTCTGCATTCCTGTGTCATGACCTATCAACCTGTCAACCATGTGATGAGATAGGGCCGCCCAGCACAGATGGACAATTCTGAGCTATTTTCCCATTTTTGTAGTTATCCCCAGGTTCTTCTTTGGGAGGGGTTTTATGATCTTGCTCTGGATTTTATAGTCTGTTCCTAGAGCTGGTTGGTGTCTTATGACTTAGTTTCAGGTCCTGAAGCTGGTGCCTTATGGCCTTTTTGGAAATCAGGTCTGGTCCTTAAATGGAGACAAATGAGGTTTATGTTGTCCTCTCATTCCCATACACAAAAGAGAAAGAAAAAGGAAGGGGGTGTAAGTGGTTGCTAAATTGAACAGATTCCCAGATTCCCACCTTCACTACCTTGAGAGTGTTTACAAAACAGTTAGAACAGGCACCACTATTGTGTTTTTATAAAACTAAGAGAAACAAGAAAAGTAATTCTAACCTCACTAAATTTAATAGGTAGGAATGAGCAACATGGCACTCCATGACCATGCAATTCATTGTGATTAGAATTGAGGCTGTGCAATGCTGCTGAGTATGTAGACAGATAGCCAGACAGAAGCAGCTAAGGACAATACAGAACTATGTCATTTTCCTGGAAAGAGACTTAGCAGGCTCTGTGGGAGTCTTGGACAGACATGCCCTGTGACAGCAGCTTGAGTCTTAATGTTTGTCACCGTAAGCAAATAATAAAGGGTTATTGAGAAAATGTCAGCATTGTTCGTAGGAGAAATACAGAAATAGCTTTAATTTCCACAGAACTCATTTCCCCTAAAGAAAGGAAGTGTTTTTCGAATTCATGTAGAAGCATCTGTCATCTGTGTCCCTCCATGCTCTGGAGCTGTCTGCATGCCTGTGGGCATTGCCTATTTCTACATGGAGGCGCCATGTGGCCTACTAGTGGCCTGTAGTCACAGGCCACATAGTCATAGTCCAAGATCTAGGAAAGCAGAGGAATTGGGTTTTTTTTTTTTTTTTTTTTTTTTAGACTAAATGCTTACATACTGAGATGTTAAAGAGGTTTTTAATCCCTTAATTATTAAGTATATATGGTGTATCTTAGTAGTTGACTTATTCATTTCTTTAGTAAACATTGAGTGGTTGGTTAGGTACAAAGAGCCCTGAGGTGCTGTGATTGCAGAAATTTCACAAAATGAGGTATTTTTATATGCATTCTGTAAAAGGAATAAGTGACTGACAAAGGCCTTGATGCATGGGACCTTTGTAGATACTATTGGAATATCAGTATAGATGTGGTGCATTAGCAGCTATAGGAATAGCATCCCTTCTGGTCTCCCAAGCATTGATTTGTATTCTCTCCTCTATTCGTAATACAAGCCAGGGTAGGAGATTCTAGTTACTAAGTCACTTCAGAAAGAGAACTTGGACAGGCGGTGGTGGCACACGCCTTTAATCCCAGAATTTAGGAGGCAGAGGCAGGCGGATTTCTGAGTTCGAGGCCAGCCTGGTCTACAGAGTGACTTCTAGGACAGCCAGGGCTACACAGAGAAGAAACCCTGTCTCGAAAAACCAAAAAAAAAAAAAGAGAAAGAAAGAAAGGAAGAAGGAAGGAAGGAAGGAAGGAAGGAAGGAAGGAAGAAGAAAGAAAGAAAGAAAGAAAGAAAGAAAGAAAGAAAGAAAGAAAGAGAGAGGACTTGTCCATACCAGTAAGTGGGTAAAAATCAAAATTTCATTCCAATTGGTATTATTTCGAGCTCAATTTAATCATTGTGACCACAGTGCTTTACCTTTGCAACAAATACAAAGACCAATGAAAAGATTTCTGAGTTAGTTAGAGAGTTTAGGCAGCTCTTAAATAACAGAGGCCCTGTGAAATATTTTGAATAATTGCGTGGCGTAAGGCTGATGCACAAACATGAGGATGCTTACGTTAGAGTCAGGGTTTACACTCATGTCCACGCTAGCCTCTGTGCTTCCACAGAGAAGGGGTTGAATAGATGGAGACTCTAGGGAGGTGATGCCTACTTTCTGTATCCTCTCAGGAGTCAATAACAAGAATCTACGTTGTTCTCTTTCGGTTGCAAAGAGCAGAAGTTTGAATGCAAACCGTCAGGACAGAGGACTTACACTAACCCAAGTGATTAAAATGTCCCCGGATAATGTAAACTTCAAGCAGATTTGATTCAGAACTGAAATTGGTGACACTGGAACTGGTTTTCCTTGTCCTCTTGGATTTGCCTTATTTATGTTGACTTTACTCTTCAGTCATGCATTCCTTGGGGCCTGGTACAGCAGACAAAAGAACGTCACTAGGAGACCCATTTTTCTCCAAAACATCTAAGATCTCTATGAATGATGTGTTTATCCCCATGACTGCTCTTGAAACATTCCCAGTGGCTACAGGCTGAGGCAGCTGTATTGGGTTATACTCTGACCAAGCTGTTATCTGGAGTTGGGCTGAATTCCTAAGAGCACAGAATACCAATTGGGAAGGAGAGTAGATCTCCCATGAGCCAA
Source organism: Mastomys natalensis (assembly GCA_021653895.1). NCBI lineage: Eukaryota > Metazoa > Chordata > Mammalia > Rodentia > Muridae > Mastomys > Mastomys natalensis. The sequence continues at coordinate 324,183 of JAJTUV010001333.1, read as the reverse complement.
AAAGAGGTTTTGACAGTGGCAAACAATAGTTGTTTTCAAACATAACCCATTTGTATTAGACTCATAGAAAACAGTCAGCTATTCTCGTTCCTTACTTGACTTTTGTATTTTATTACACTTAACTATGTATGAGGTAAAACATTTTGCTTTTTAGTAAAAAGGAAAAAAAAGGAAATACTTATTTCCTTTTTAATTAGATTCTTTATTTCCTTAATACGTCCTTTTATTTAAGTGGTACTTAGAATGCTGTTCTTCATATATTTTTAAATATGTTATATTCACATAATACTCATTCAACTGAAAACTTGTTAGATTGGACAAGAATATTTCCATATTATTAAATTTGGTTGTTATTTTTCTTTTAAAATTAAAAAAAAATATATGCATATGGGTGTCCTGCCTACATCTTTGTCTCTGCGCCACATGTGTACCTGATACTGTGGAAGCCAGGAAAGGGTATTAGATCCCCTAGAACTAGAGTTACAGACAGTTGGGAACTGCCTTCTGGATGTTGGGAATTGAAACTGGATCCTCAAGCATCAAGTGCTCTTAAATGCTGAGCCATCTCTTCAGGCCTTCCTTATAGAAATTTTAAGTCAGTATCTTACCAAAGTGTCCAAGCTAGCCTGAACTCACTATGTCACCTGGGCTGGCCTTGAACTTCCCAGGTACTATAATTGTAGACTCAGTTGTAGGCTCATACCTCACTCGGTTCCTTCCATATGGATTATCCTTTATATCTTTTCTAGTGAATATCTTTCTCTATGTCCTTTAATGTGATTATTTACAGTAACCCCACAAGATGGGCATTGTTACTCCTGTTTTATATTGACAGAGCCTGCACTTTAGCCTAGACTTTCTGCTAATTCAATAATCTTCCAGTTGTTACCCAGGTCTTCCTTACTGTAAGTCATTTACCATTGCCATGCACAATTATTCACAAGCCAGATCAGCACAAAGAGTTAAGAAGACACAAATGAACAATATGGAATACAGAATTGGGATGTTAAAACAATGATAGATAAGTATTCCAACACTGTAAGTGGATACTATCTATGACCCTGTCAATAACCTTTAAAATCGGGGATGAATATGTATTTTATGACAATTTGTATTTTTAAAATGACTCAGAGAACTTAAAACAACTGACCAGACCAGTCATAACCATGAAAGAAAATAATTCACCTAGTCACCTAGATACGTCTTAGGTTCAGAGAATAAAATGGATCAAGTTTTACCAATTTTCAGATTCTTTTGCTATGAATATATGTTAGAGCACAGGAAGGGGAGATCTTAAATCATATTACAAAGATTATGACCATTTAGAGACACTAACAAGATCACACTACCACGCCCAGACTCATTTAGCATACACACACAGAGATAAGAAAGAAAAAGAGAAGAAACATTGAAAGAATGGGAAGGCTACATAGAGGGTGCTGAAGGACAGTTTCCTGAGCTTTCTTTGTGGAATCAATATTTGTAAGAAAATATTTGCAAGGAAAACGTTCATGTAGTTTAAAAGGCTTGCCCATTTTTTTTCAAATGAGTTTTGACTTCATAGCATTTTCTTAGATTTTAAAGATCTTTAAATTCATGGATTGTAGCTCTTATACTTCGAGGGTCTCTGTCAAACCATTTAACAAATTGTTCATTTGTTCCTAGTTCCAGTTCAAAGGTTTTCAGGCAACTTTTATATGGAAATACAAATAAAACTTGAGTCTGAAAGATACATGTAAGAGATTCCAACATTGACCTAAGCCTATGCCTTTCTAAATAGCACGAGGACTCGATTCATGATATATAAATGGTTCAATTTAAAAAAAAAAAGCTTTAAAACAGTTTATATTTTTATCTTTAATATAATCTTTATCTCATTTCAGTTCCCTTTTGTAGGTATTTTATTATCTGATATAACCAAGAATTTTCTTTAATCCAAGAGCCCTAGGAAAGATATAGCCATGTCCTTGCATTATAGTCCTGGAAAGTGGAAACTGTAGACATGGAAGTCTAAAAGAAATCACAGATGGTAAAGAGTATCATGGCCAAGTGCTTCTTGCATAGTTGTGAAGAAGGAATCCATTCAGTAAGGTCAAAAATAAGGAGACTGTCTCCGAAGCTGTGGAAATGCCTTCGTACAGCATATTTAAAAACACTCTGTTCACTCGTAGATTGGCCGCCTCCAAGATCTGGTAAGGAAGAGTGAACAAGGTCTTGGCTCTGCCGAAGGACTTATTGCTAGTCTTCAGGATTCCCAGAAGAGGCTTCAGAGCGAGCTGGACCTCACAAAAGGCAGGTTAAAGGAGACCAAGGATGCCCTATTACATGTTGAGGTAATTGCATGATTCTGCTGTAATCTAAATGTCTATAAAAATACAGTTGGGCCACTTTCCTTAAAGCCTCCGTGGGCATCATTGTAAAGAATTACTGTACTAGTTCCTAGGACTCCCATTAGAAAGTAATCCAAATGCTGGGATTTGAGCACAACTGAAATGGGTCATCTAGATGTCTAAGATGAAGGTGCTAACGAGGACATCCTCTCTCTTATGTTGCTAAGAGGAAACTGTTTTCCTTTTGCAGCTTTTTGTAGCCCCAGAGATTGTTTTGCATTTATTCACAGGATTTTCATCTCTGTCTGTCTCCATATTATCATCTCATAAGTGTGCTCATCATACTGGATTAAGGAGGCTGTTGCTGCGATACAGCTTCATTTCAATTAAACTGCATAAATTCATAAACAATTAAACTGTGTGAGCGCTGTTTCCAAATAAGGTTGCATCCTGAGACACGCTGAGTCTAAGGGCTGAGATTTCAGGAATGCTTTTTACAGACACAGTTCAATCCAGGATAATTAGTATGTGCAAGTAAGTTCTTTTTCTGGTAGAAGCTGCGGCTTTCATATATAGCAAACAAGAGCTTCTCCGTGACTTACAGGTCTCAGAAGGCTCTTCCTTCCCCTCCCTCTCTTAAGAAGTAGAGGAAAGTTTCAGAGCCTGTAAAATTCGGCAGACAATAGATGAGAGTTCTTCATGTCCTCCCTCAGGAGCGATCTGGAGTGTGGGCTTCAGTCAGGCAGGACTGGTCCTGTGAGGATTCTGCATCCACCACTTACTATATCACTTGGACACAGCTGCATTTTCCTCCCTGACACTTTAATAAGGCAGAGAGCAGGATAATAGTACTTTTCATATCACAGTTATAATAGTTAAAAGGACTGAGCCATGTACACTGTGGCACTCAGCGAAGTGTAATCACTCGATTGGTGTTGGTTTTGGTAAGAGTATAAGTTTTTAGCTTAGAATTGGTGACACTTCAAATATATATATATGAATGCTTGCTGCACTTTCTATCCTGTGTGTATATAATTGTATTCATGGCTTACTTAGGGAATAATTGAGTGTGTTTTAAATATCAATTGCATTTTATTTTTAAATCTGTGACAAAATAGATGGCTTCTGTTTACCTTTCTCTAGTGGCTATATGATAGAACAATGCTTATATGCCAATAAGTTTGCCTACAGTATATAATGCACTATAATAATATACAATAGAGTTAATGTATATGATGCCATACCTTGTCTATACCCTCATTGGTAGTACTTTTCCACATACAGCTGAATAGGATAACTAAATCATATTGGGAGGTGGTATTTTACATGAACAAAAGTAAATGAGGGAGGAAGGTATTTTAAATTGGTACATCTATTTTGTTGAAAGTTGCATGTAGCGTGCGAGCATATGTGCATGCGTGTGTTTATGACAATATAGTACCTCACCTTGGTATACAACCTATTCCTAACTTTAATGTATTTCATCCTGTAATTTCAGCCTCGGGACATCTGATAAGATACATCTGCCCTCTGAGGCCACCTGCATTCACATGCACATGCCAACACATGGATATGCACACATACATATAATTAAGCCAACACATAGATACACACATACACATAATAAAAAGAAATCTTAATGCAGAATTTCCTTAAATAGGAAATGCTTTAAGTATAATTACATTAATGTTTAGTGCTGCCTGTTGTGGAGAGAAGGCTGAGGGTTGGGCAAGGACAGGTGCCTGAGTTCAGCTTAGTGGTTAGTTTGTTAGCCACATCAACAGTGTCCTGTGGGAGTTTCAGTACTGACTATAACCTTTATAACTGTTATACCCTGTGCTATCAGAAAATGCCCATCATAGTGACCAAAGGCTAGCCCAATGCCTGTTCCTGACAGGTGCTCTTGAACAACCACAGCACTCAGAATGGTCCATAGTTGACACTTTTGTCCACATAGTCACCTCCAGCCACCGAATCCAGTGAATCACTTGATTTATGCCAATCTGCAAGGATTCCTCAGAGGCCATGTCATTATTGTAACATTAAGCCCATGGCCATGTGGCCTCAAGTTACATAAGAGAAACCTCCAGTCAACTTAAACTCCTCATAATCCCTTTAATCACGTTGATGGTACACAGATGTAATGATTAGGCTTTGGATAAGTAGCCTGATTTTAGACAAGAATATGAATTCATTAGAAGAACATGGCAGTATGATATATGTTTATGATTTTAAAAAAGCTTTAATAAACTAACTTTAAATTGTTTAGATAGTATAAGCTTTGATTTAAAAAAAAAAGAGAAGAACTTTTCAATACAGAATGTGCTCCTTGTATTCTGTTGAAATATCATGACTAATTCTCCGAGCTAGTGTATCAGAGGCTGCTGTGCTGTTGTTCTGTCTGAGTTCATGGAGGCCAGTCATCATTTGTCCTTCTGTTCCTCAGGCTGAGCTACGACAAGAACGGCACGAGCATGAAAAAACACTAGCCGCCATGAAGGAAGAAGAGAAGTTGAGGGTGGACAGGATGGCCCATGACCTGGAGATCAAGTGGACTGAAAATCTTAGGTACACTGGGCTCTGCGTGCAGTCTCACCGTGGGAAGTATTCCTGTGATAGCTTCCTTAAAAGATGTGCTAGCATTGGTGTTATCAGTTAATCTTTCTCATGATTAAATGCAGAGAGGATTTAGAAGTCTTTTTTCCCTGCTTGAATTCGGATTCACTTTTTCAATTTAATTTTCTTGAATACAAAAACAAGCACAGAAGTAACGTGAAACTAGAAGACCCATTTGTTCTCATGCCTAGTCTGCCGATGGTAGAGTAATAAGTGTTCTTGGTCAAGTGACTACTTTCTGTAAGTTAGCCCAATGGCATTCAGACTCATAGACCTGAGGATTAAATGGGCTTTTAGAAACTCTGTGAGCCCCTAGAGAACATTTCCTGAGAGAAATGACTGTCCTTACAAAGCAGATGCCTACGATTTATTATAGACAAGAGTGCTCCAAGCTTCGCCAGGAGCTGAGGCTTCAACACGAAGAAGATAAAAAATCTGCGATGTCCCAGCTGTTGCAGCTGAAAGAGAGAGAGAAAACTGCCGCCAGGGATTCATGGCAGAAGAAGGTGGAAGACCTCTTAAACCAGGTAGACAAGTCTGCACTGTAGTCGGTCCTCTCCTTGGCACACTCTAGCTGGAAAAACACAACCTGCTGCGTGTGAACTCACTGCATTTTCTTTTCATAGGAACATAGTCGTATGAAACAGTATGCTAAATACATCAGTTGTGTATGCGATCCCAAATTCTGAGAAGGCTTTGTCATGTTTTAGTTTGATATTTAATCAGAACACATAGGCTTTAAATGGGCAACTCAGCTAGTTTTTGAAAATGTAAAAATCATTTCGTTTCTAGCCCTTAGATGCCATCGGGGCAGCAAAAGATATTCCGTAGCAGTGTCCTGAGTTTCTAGAACTGCTTACTCAAGTGAGCAATTGATACTGGTTTCTCTTACTGGTCTACACCCTAAGTACTGAGACAGTATAGTGTAAACAGAAAGTGGTAGTATGTCCAGCTCTATATCATTTCCAGAAGGTCTATAGCTATCATTAACATTATTTCTACATCTCACTTATTTGCACAAACTCAGACTTTATGGACTTTTTGCACCCTCCTGGTTAAACCAGTAATTAACTAGACCCAATCGTATGCATCACCAACAAGGTGATCCTGGTAAACTAGTAATTAAATAACTGACTGTGTGCATCACCAAGCAAGGACAGAACTCAAGGCATGAAGCAACTCCTAATAAGTTAGTGCTGAAAAATCTACAGGTATCTTCGTCTTTTCTTTCTGTTAACTATTGTGAAGAATTTCAAAATAGAATTCATAGTAGGCTGTCTTTAAGTTAATTTTTATGTATGTAGAAACATGTATTGCCATTTCAGGAATGGTTGAGGCCTTCCCATTTGTCTCTGGTTTCCATAATTTATAATGGAGCTCTGAAAAAGAATGTGTGTGTGTGTGTGTGTGTGTGTTGTATGCATATGTGTGGTAAATCATGTGAAGCCTTTGGAATAAGAACAAGTAAACAACCCTTGCTGAAGGTTGGCATCACATTGGCATGGCTTACTAGTGCCCTTCTGTAGACTGCTTTTAGTTTATTATTTAGGGACCCAAAGTGGTAGATTTTTCTGGGCGGACTCCCCCTATCCTTCTATCACATTCTACACCTAGCAAGGTATAGTCGGTTCAATTATGTATTAATATGGAAACCATCCCTAAAATCTCTCTGATATTTTTCAGCCAGGAAGTGTAGAACACAGATGTTTTAGGGACTGCGTTTGTATTGTAAAGAAATGTTACCAACTTTCCCCATCATTTTTCCTTAAATTAATTTTTATTCTTTTGTTATTATTTGTGGGTGCACTCCCATGTATATTGTGCATGTGTGGAGTTCGGAGGGCAGCTTGCAGGACTCAACTCTGTCCTTCCACCATGTAGTTCCAGCAATTAAACTCATGTCATCTGACTTGGTGGCAGAACCATTGCTGGCCCTATTCTTGTTATTCTTGTAATCTCTCTTGCATTAAGTTGTCAGAAGTCATCCTTATTCTGTTTTTCCTCTTTGTTCCTTCCTTTCTTTTCTCCCTTACTTTTCTTCTTTGTTCTCTTCAGTGCTTATTACTAAGAGGTTTTCTTTTAATAGTTCATTCACCCCACTTTATATCCCATTAATATATTTCAACTTATTTTAGTTCTTGTTTTGATGATGATGGTGGTGATGAGGGTGGTGGTGGTGATAGTGTAGGGACTCACTATGTTGCCCAGGTTGATCTTGAACTCTGCGCTCAAGTTTACTTTCTCCCTCATACTTCCAAGTATCCAAACCTATGGTTGTGTGCCCAGGCCAGGCTTCAAGTTTTGGCCAGCACAGCCTGTGTACTTTCTGGAATAGTGTATATATCACAATTTACAAACAAAACAACTAGGTTCTTATTTAGCTATAATATCTAGTAAGCTATAAAGAAAACACCTGACAGTATTTTCTGTTTTTAATGCTAAAATGCTATCACATATTCATTTATTTCTATCTTAAAGTGGATTTTATTGTGGTTCATTTATTTATCTCTACTCAGAACATTAGCTGAGAAATTAATAAAATTGATCCAACATATAAGTAGTTTATTTTGACTACAGTTGACAATTCCAGCCCATACTTGGGTAGACCCGTTACTTGTAAGGTCTCTGGTGTGGTGTCAGGATGTCAATGGCTGAAAGCATTGAGTCATAGAGAAGTCATAGAGAAGACTTACGGGGACAGGAAGCAGAAGGGAAATGGAGAGGAGTTGGGAGTCCCATGGTCTTCTCTTCAAGGGCATGTCCCAGTGATATAAAGCTGTGTACCAGGCCACACTCTCAAAGCTCTACCACCTCCCAATAATACCACCCTAAGAGCCAAGTCTTTATCTCATGGGTTTTCAGAAGACATTTACCATCTAAACCATTGCACTAGGTAAGTTTTATGCATCCCACATGCAAGGATGGGAAAAGAATAAAACAGGCATTCCATTTCCTGATGTAAGAAACAGGAAAGGAAGGAATTATTCTAAACTACAAGGCAGACAGAGTGAGATCTAAAGGCTTGAAAAATACCTCTTCATTCTCTGCCCTCTAAGTGCCACTGTAGCTGAGGTCCCAGCTTCCAGAGACAATGAGACACTGGGTTACCAGTCTAGCCTCTAAAGCTTTGGAACTTTACCAGCACCACCCTACCCCCAGCTTTAGGTGGCTTGCCAATAGTGAGGCACAGGGTCATTATGCCATTAGAAACCAAGAAGACAGATGATTCACTTTCAGGGACATTCTTCCCTCTTCTTCCTCCTCTTCCTCTTTGTTTTGTTTTATTTCTTTGAGACAGAGTCTCACTATATAGCTCTGGCTGTTCTGGAACTCTCTATGTAGACCAGGCTGGCTTCAAATTCAGAGATAGATATGCCTAACTGCTGGAATTAAAGGCATGCCACCATGCCCAGAGCCTTCCCTCTTCCTAGCTACTGCTGTAAGAACTTAGCCCATGTTCTCTGGTCATGCTAATGTAGTAAGTGGTCATCAGGTATATTTCAGTACTGTCTTAAAAACCTGCTCTCTTATGTTTACACGATGGATAGGCTTGGGATTTTCAAAATCTTTATATTCTAATTATTTTGCTTAACAATTGGATCTTTTAAGTTGTTTGTCTCTTCTTTAAACCATTTTTTCTTTGAAGATTTTTTAAACATGCGTGAATGTTTTGCTTCAATTATGTCTGTGCAGCACGTACCTGCCTGGTGCTAGTAGACATAATAAGAGAGTATCAGATTCTCCTCAAAATGGAATTATGGGTAGACATGAGCAGCCATGTGGGTGCTGGGAATCAAACCGCAGGTCCTCGGTAAGAGAACCAAGTGTTCTTAACCACCCTCACCTCCCATTTCTTGACAGCCAACTCTGACGTTCAAAACTACTTGGAAATCACTTAGCTCAATATTCAGTTCCTCTTCCTAAGTTCTGTTTTCTGTAAGACTCAGGTAGAGAAGCCACTGTCAGCAAAGGCTTTGCTGTGGGACGGATGGCCATCACCCCTGTTTTCAGTGCTGTGACCTTCTCTTCCGCCTGAGCCCTTCTCTGGGTGGCCTTACTGTCCATATTTCTACCACTCTTTTATTTACCCAGCATTCCATTAGTGTTCTCTAAAATGACTGGCAGCTCCCTGCAGCTGTCCACTTTTCTTTCTGAAAAGGCCCATTTATAGTAAGACAGGTTTCTCCAATGCACAGCTCCAATTCCAGCCTTTCCTAAACCACTCCCAGGATGCTGGATCTTTTAAGTTGTTTGTCTTTTCCTTAAAACATTTTTTCTTGTAGATTTTTTTAAACATGCGTGAATGTTTTGCTCAGAAGGGAGAAGCACCTCACTTCCTTGGAACCAGTCATCCTGTCTTAGCTTGGCTATGCTGGGGGCACGCCGCAGACACTAGCTTCTGACATAAACATGTCTCACACTTTGTGTTCTCATATAGTGGAAGGCATGAGGAAGCTCCCTGGGGTATTTTTGTAAGGACAGTACCCAGGAATGAAAGTGTTGTCCCCATAACCTAACCTCTGCCCAAGGTCTCACTTTCTAATACCATCCCATTGAAGGGTGGGATGTCAACAGAAGAGTTGGTGTGCTGGGGGCACAGACATCCAGTGCATAGAGTGTGAGGATCCCAGCATGTCTTGCAATGTTTATAGTTTTCTTTGTCAGTGACATACAATGTCAAATTCACAGGTGTGATATTGTCCACCATTCAGTTCTAGTAAACCGTGTCCTAGAATATCTTAGTCATCTACCTTTTAGAATATGTTGTTTTGCATGTGTGAATATTTTTGCTTTGCATGTATGTATGTACACCTCATATGTGTGCTTATAGGTGGGCATCAAATCCCCTGAAATTGGAGTTACAGATAGTTGTGAACCACTATGTGAGGTTTTGGACCTGAACCTGGGTCCTCTGCAAAAGCAGTAAGTACTTTTAACTTCTGAGCCAGGTCTCTAGCCTCCCTATTCAACCTTGTGACATTGGAAAACAACATTATAATCTCTAGAGTTCATGCTAGAAAAAACAATTTAAAAGATATAGAATCACTTCATTTTTTTCCTCTGTAGTCCTGATTTCCAAGGATTATCTCGAGATAGTGGTAATACAAAGAGGCCAAGGCAATTTTGTGGTTCTCTTCTGCTCTTTGGAGAAAGCTGTGCCCTACAGCCATTTGTGTGCAACACCTGAGTAGTTAGGTTGCAGCTATCGGAAGGACTTTAGAACAGTAGCCGTTCTTTCTTTCTGTACCTTTTGGTAACCATCACATTTTACCCTGGACTCAGGTCACATGTTCTAACCTCAAGTATCCTGCACAGGTAAGTCGCCTGTCCCACAGATCCATCGGATAAGATTATCTAATCCTGTTACTATCTAATCCTATTCCTATCCCAGTGATCCAATGTGTGCAGATCATTAGCACTGTGTCTTCAATTTCTTCTTAAGTCAAATTTCTCCTCAGAACTGTTTTTTTTGGCGCATGTTCTAACTATGTTGTGTGTTTCCCACTCCACGTTACTCCTGCTCTCTCTGACTCAGTTTCTGAATGTCCCCTTTCTTCTGTGATCTTTTCTCATAGCGGCACTCTCTGGGGGAAGCTTTGCATAAATCTATCAACAATGTAAGTGAGCGGCACTTACAGCTTGTGCACAAGGCATGTCGGACTTTTGGTTTTGCACAATAACACTGCTTTGAGGCTTTAACATACAAAAATAGACTTTGGCACACAATGTAAGATTTTTTTTTGCATATGGGTACTAATGATATCTAACTTTCAACCATTCATTTGTGTATGTGCATTCATCTACCATATTGTCTTATTAAGTGTATTTCCTGAAGAAGCTAAGGTAGATTTTCATCTCATACATAAAATTCATTATTTTAATTTTAATCTTGAAAGGCATGGTCATGTCCCTGAAAAATGCTAACTAGCTGATTATCAGAAAAGGGGAATAAATGCAAAATATGTTTTCTTTAATTAAAAATTTATTTTTAAAGAAAGTATTAATAGACTTTACTTAAAAGGAATAAGTATTTGGGAAAGTTCGTAAAATTTAAATATATTTTAGGTTTTCATGTCATAATTTTTAACAAATGAGGTAAATCCCTTTCCTAATAATTGGCAAAAAAATTATGTTTGACTTTTATGTAGATACATGTGCAGAAATTAAGCTTCAAAATAATAATTCATATGTTTCTCTTTCTCTTTGAAAAAAAAATAATGAATTTATCTGCATATCAACTTCCATTAATACCTTGTCCTTCTTTATGACATTACAGAGCTGAATGTCTCTGAATGTGTTCCCTGACTCCTTGGTACCTCAGGGCAGAGGTCAGTACATTTCTCCTGGAAAAGGCCTGTGATGATGTGTGCCTTTTCTCAGGTAGTGGAAGATGAAAATATTAAAGGTGGCCACTGCCTTTGCTGCTGTCCTGTGAAACACTCACTCACAGGAGTGTCAGGCAGCGGGGCAGCTGTGTTCCCGTGTACCTACTTATAAGCATAATGTAGCCTGCCCACACTTTCCCAGACAGATCAAAGTCTAAGTCTAGATATGTCCTGTGAAACTTTAATATTCTTATTTTTTACTACCTAAGAAAAGTCAACTCTCCTATCAAATAAGTAAATTAAAAAATCAATATGACTAGCTTAATTTTCTTACTACATTTTAAAATAAATGACAGATATATTTATCTCAATTTTGGTGAAAAGAAAGGCTACATTTAAACATTCTTCTTAGCATTAAAATTGGATAGCTTAGAGTAATAATTTTGACTTGATCATTTCTGTTTTCAGCTTAATATCCAATTATTTTTTGATGTATTTGTTGATTGGGATAAGAACCCAAATAGAATGTGATTGTCGTCGAAATGAACTACATTGTATCTCAAGACATTTTTATGACATAACTATTCCCCTTATTGGTTAAAAATACACTAATTAAATAAAAACTAGATCATTGACTTAATATAAATTAAAAGTACATTGTTTTAAATGTCTATTTGTACCTGGGTCAGAATATCTTTATATATTCCCTAAGCAAAAAATAGCATTAAATATTATTAAACAATCCTCAATTCATTAAACCCCTGATGTGACATCACAGTTGTCATTGGTCACCTTTCGCCCTCATCATGCATAACCAACCTGAATTGTTAGCACGCAGCACTGGGCAGGCAGGTTTTCCTCACACACCATACACTGACCCAGCTTCCCAACTGAAAGTTTGTGCTTGGCAAGGGGTGGCTTCTTACAGGCCATCCTTAAAACCATCGAGCGATTGCTAATACATCTGTCTCTTCCTTACAGATGCTTCTAGCTTGTTTTAGTTAAGATTGAGAAGATAATGGGGAACACAGTTTATAGCATCTCTGAGAATATTAAGTGTCCCTGTGGCTCTTAATTGCTAATTTTCATTTAGAATCTTCCAAGAAAACCATTTCCTGGAATTACCAAATGTATGGTTTTCAGAGTGGCCATAATTTCATGATCTGAACTATATTCTTCTTTTTAAAAATATGTTTTTGACTGAAATATGATTCTATTGATTTCCTTCTCCCTGGAGTCTTTAATAATAGCAAATTAATAGTCTTTAAAAAGTATCAAAATGTCTCAGCACCAATGATCTATAATTGTTCATGAAAATGTATATAAGCCATTGACATACTGATAAATTATTTTTATTGTTCTCCACTAAGCATAAGTTAGCAGTTTTTAGTGTTATTTTCAGTACTTAAAAGTATCAAACTTTGCCGGGCAGTAGTGGCGCACGCCTTTAATCCCAGCACTTGGGAGGGAGAGGCAGGCGGATTTCTGAGTTCGAGGCCAGCCTGGTCTACAGAGTGAGTTCCAGGACAGCCAGAGCTACACAGAGAAACCCTGTCTCGAAAAACAAAAACAAAAAACCAAAACCAACCTTTTTCCAATTAAGCTGGGATGACTTTCAGAAGTCCTAGTTATGTACCAGCGGTAAAAGAGGGGCCCATGTTTAAATCCCAGCAGAACCTGAAATGTGCTGACACTGAAGAAATGGAGAAAAGCATGAGCCAGTGACTGCGGTGGGAAGTGCCCTTGCAAGCACTAGGAAGGCCTTCCCGTGCCTGGAATCATAGCGCTTGGGAGGAGAGGTGGAAAGATGGGCGTTCTAGACCAGCACCCTAGGATACAGGACAACAACAATTTTGAAAATAAAAAAAGAACAGAGAGAAAATTCTGTATATGGTGGCCTACACCTGTGAGACCGAGACCAGCATAGCTAATAGGGTGAGACCCTGGCTTGTAAACTACAGGCAAGCAAAGCAAGAAAAAAATGGGTCATGTATCTGAATACCGTGTATACCGTATAAATGCCATTTTGGAGGAGAGAGAAGAAAATAAAAATTCTCTCTAAAGGGGGGAAAATCACTTAACATCATCAAATAAAGCCCAGGGTGCATTCATCTTGAGGAGGCCATCCAGAGCTGGCTCTGTGAATTCTGCTTCGTTGACACCTGCAAGTCAGCACACGTTTGTGACTTCATTTCCATGGTGGCATTTTCTTTTCCCTTTGACACACTTGGGATATGTGTCCCACATCAGTGGCTTTAAGCATTAAATACTAAGGTTTATTAAAAATGTGCTCAGAATACACTTAGAATCTTTGGTATATAGGACATAAACCACCATTTTTCAGCATATTTATCTATATTTGGTGAAAACTATTATTTTATACTTGCTGTCCTTTTTTTATAAGTCAAGCAAAATGAAATCTGGTATTCTATCGAGACACTGAGCTGTATGTCCAGCCTGAGTCTCCGTCTGATGCACGCCAGAGCGTTGGCCATATGCAGTGCACACTTATTTGGTAATTAAGACAAACCTGGTGGTCAGCCTGATCCCAGTTCTGATGTGCAGACCAGAATCTCAGAGGATCAGGAGATTAACATACAGCTGGATTCCAGGGTCATTTGCTATGTCTTAAGGATAGATTGTGTACTTTGTGTGTTCTTTAACTCTGGTAATAAGGTTGAAGAAGGAGGGGATTAAAAACCTAACATCACATTAAAAACCAAAGTTGGCAGGTTAATGTTGTGCCTGGTATCCTGTCACACCAGCCGCCTTAGCTCTGAACTGTTTTAGAATTCATGATACAGTCTAAATATGTTAGAATATTATTAGTTACCAAATGACTCTATTCATTCTCGTCTTTGTGGTGAGCAGCTTCCACGTGTGATGGTAAAGGCCCAGGCCATGCATGAGGGCTCCACGGACAGGCAAAACTTCCTCCTATAAACACACCACATATCTTCATGTGTTTTCTCCTTGACATTTCTACAAAATTCTGCCTTTAACACCATGTTTTCTAAAAGAGAGTCAAACTTTTCTTTTCAAAGGCTATTGTTGAGTGGTAGAATAGAGACCAGAGAATGGCAATTGCTGTCAGCACAGTTAAATTTTTGAAATTGTTTACAAAATATAGAACACGTTACTTGACTACACCTACATCGACTGGTAAGGATTTTTAAAATAGGGATTAATTTTTCTGAAATAAAGACACTCGTGTTTCTTTAAAATAGGGCTGGCAGGATGGCTTAGCAGCTCAGATCACTGGCTGTTTTTCCAGAGGTCCTGCGTTTGGCAGTTCACAACCCTCTGTAACCCTAGTTACAGGAGACTCTTTTGATCTCTTCAGCATTGCATGCACGTGTGTTCACAGACCTAACAAGCAGGCAAAGCACCCATACGCATACAAATAAGTAAATCTCTTTAAAAAGCAAATGGATAAAATGTTGAAAATTGATAACACATCAAGACCCAAATACCGTACAGTATTTGAGTATGATATATAAATCAAAGCAACTGCTGTTTCTCATTCACTATTCAACAAGTAACTTCATAGATGTTCTGTACTTTATAGCAATATTATTGATCAAGATTGTCCAAACATATAATGCAGGCCCCATCCTTGTTTTACTTGATGTTGAATTAAAGCTCCTTGATATTATTATGCAGTTTATATTCACATTAAACTCAGACGCTTAAATAATTGCTATAAAACTTTAGTTCATTTCACAGTGCTTTAAAACATTAGTTTGTATTACACCGCTTTGCTCATTTTCTGTCCTTTCTAATGGTATGCAATTTTCCCGCAAAATAAAGGCCGATTTCCTTATTGCTGCCTTACCAACATGTTTTCTGCAGTGCTGCATTGCATGATAAGGCTTTCTGCATATAATTCATGTTGCTGCATTGAACATGAATTTGAATACTTTAGCATTTGTGTGCTTCCAATATTAAGAGTACTAAAAAATATATTTGACTACTAAATTGCATGGTGTCTCTCTGCATATAATGTCTATTACTTTCTAGAGTGTGTGTATTCAAATATAATCATACATTCTAAGTTGAAAAATAATTCTTTGGAGTTCTTTTAAGGTAAAGTATATTATAGTGTACAGTATTTAAACTGGAGAAAGTTTAAACTGCTTATATTTAAATGTGTAATATATGTGGCAATTCTTTTTATATTAAAGTTATTTCCTCATAAACTTCACCATTAAAGAGTGCAAGTCTAAGTCAATCTGTAATCAGATTAATAGAATTTGATGCAGTGTGATCAAGCTAACACAATGGGATATGTACAGAGGCAATGAACGTTTAAAGTACATATCACAAAGATATAAATATGTGTAAGGCAGCGGTTAGCTTTTTACTAACCTAACCCTGTAGATCTGCGTTCTTCAACCTTTGGGGTCACATATCAGGTATTTACATTATGATCCACAACAGTGGCAAAATTATAGTATCAACAACAATAATTTTATGTTTGGGGGGCACCACAACAAGAGGAACTGTATTAAAAAGTCACAACATTAGGAAGGTTAAGGACCACTGATTTAGAGGATAAGATCTGGGACTCCTGGTAACCCAAACAGTGCCTCTGGGCAAAGCAAATCTTCATGTCTACTCTTTCCAGATGAATGCAGGCTGCGCCAGGGCATTCAGCTTGGAGAGGAAAAGGCTAGTTCAATTTTAGTTCCCACTAAAGGAACTTAGAGTGCCAAGGAAGAGCTTCGGGAATATCAGTTAAGGTCGTACATGTGATAGACACTGTCCCTGACTTTCCCATGTGTATTCCAGCACGTTAACACCACGGAAAACCAAGGCAGTCACCGTGAGATCCATCCTGAGGCCCTACCTGTAAGAGACCTTTTCTCTTGCAAGACCACATGGGCAGAGGAGGACTGTTGATTACAGATCGGTGTTCACAGTCATGTTTACTGCAGTTACGTTTTATGCCTTGCCCTGTCTTTCGGGCTGTCTTTAGTAGTCATTTCATCCTGGTGAGCCTTTCATACAATTCCAAGCACATAAACTATAATCCTAGCCCACAGCTTGCCCTTATCTGTTGCTGTGATTTTATTTATGAAGTTAGCTATGCATGGTCGCTCACACCCATAATCTCTGAACTCAGATGGATAGCTATAAATTCCAAACTAGCCTGGGCTGCAGAGTGAAACGCCGTCTCTTTTATTTTTAAGAAGTTGCATTGCCTGGAGTCAGAGACACTTCCTCCTTTAGCCCCCAAATCTGTAAAACATTTAAAACATGCCATTGCATACAAATGAATCATTCATAAAATTCCAACAGTCAAACGATTTCTTTGGAAGTACATAATGACAGATCAAACATCTATGTCAGTTGTGTTATTTTCTCACCAGGGCTTGGCTATTTTCATGACGGCATGTGCCCACTCGTTTATTAGTCCTCATCTGTAACTCTGTTCCAAACCCTTCCTGTAGCTAATATTTCAGCCAAGCTCCCTGCATAGATGTATCCCTGCTGCTTTTAGCTTTCCTTGTTTGCCAGTGAGTAGCTCTTCCCTCTTGCCTTCCTTTGCATTGCTGGTGAGATCTGGATCTTCTTTCTCTGGAGCTTTCTCTGTGAAACATGCTGAGTAGCCTGTTCCTGCCACCAATACATCCAAGGAAAGTTTTTGCGGATAAGAACCCAAAGGGCTCCTGCTCACTGTAGAGCGCCCTCTGCTGTTGGCTTTGGAGTCTACAGACACTGTTTTACTTTGATCTGAGTGGATGATGTCTTAAGTTGTTTATGAGGCATATTTCATAACTTTTTATCTGGACTCAAGTTCCACTTTTCTTCAGATTTCTAGAGTAAGACTTACTTAACATAATTTCAGCTTATAGTAACCAGTAGATGTGAGCAGAACTAGATAAAAAGTAAACAGTATTTATAAGTACATAATACAGACAGCACCTATGCTCACATTTTGTTCTTTGAAAAGACATCATTTGAATTGAAACAGCCAGAGGTGATGCTTGAATACTAAAGCCGATAGCATTGGCTCTCAGAAGGAACAGTAAATCACTTCCCAGTTCTTACTGTTCTTCCAGAGGCCCTGGGACTGGCACTCAGCATTCATGCGTGGTGGCTTACAGCTGCCTGTAATCTCAGCTCCAGGAGATAGGATCCGATGTCCTCTCTGGCTTCTTGGGACAACTTCACAAATGTGTGTGGATATGCACACACAAACACACTCACACATCAAATAGATATAAGTAACAGCCTGACAAATCTTTCAAAAGAGCAGGTCTTCAGTCCTCAAATCATCTTGACTGACAATTGTGTTGTTTCTTGTATGCCAGAAGCTGCTCTAAGTGACGGTGTGTGGTGTGGAAATGCCCAGTTCCCACACAGTGGTGAGGTACAGATACCAGTAGAGAAGGCAGCTCGTTCTCTGAACCCACAGTCTGAATGATCGCACTTAGTGCCTCACCGAGAAGCCATTTAACCTGTAGTAAATCGCAGAGCCACTTTACCTTACGAGAGTTGCCTCCTGTTTCTGCTATCATTATGAATGTTACATGTATTGCGGCATGTTATTGCAGCAGTTATATGTATCTGCATAATTTTATAAGCATAGTAATTAGACAATTTGCAAGATAATTTCTGAAGACAGACTTCAACTAGTGATAACTCCCAAGACCAGACTTTTGGGCTGGCGAGCTGGCTCAGCATATAGTGTTTTGGTCAAGCCTGGCAACTTGAGTTCAATTCCTATAACCCACATAAAGGTAGAAGGAGAGAACCGACTCCATGCTGCTCCCCTTTGACCTCCACATACACACACTGTACACACATCCATCATCATGGGTCCATCTTTGAACTGGGTTTTGGATGTACATTTTTAACTTGAAATGGTTGTTTCATCAGACCCATTGACCTGCTCTTCCCCTTAGGCCAGCCGTCTGTAAAGCATGCCTTGCGTTTAGTCTCTGTTGTGTGTCTCTCTGGTGTAGATCTCCCTGCTCAAGCAGAACCTGGAGCTGCAGCTCTGCCAGTCACAGACGTCTCTGCAGCAGCTGCAAGCGCAGTTCACGCAGGAGCGCCAGCGACTCACGCAGGAGCTGGAGGAGCTGGAAGAACAGCATCAGCAGAGGCACAAGTCCCTCAAAGAAGCACACGTCCTCGCCTTCCAGACCATGGAAGAAGAGAAGGAAAAGGAGCAAAGGGTAAGGTTCCAGGGGAGTGTGTTCGAAGACCATCTAAGAGATTGATGATAGTTAGCTCTAGATTCCTGTCTATGGTCTATATGCAGCACAATGTGAGCCTAGCATTTGAAAATGAAATAGGAATCAGCAGCCTCAGATTCTTAAGAATTACATTGGAACTCTAATCCCTCCCTGTCTCTCTCTTTAAAACATTACACATTGTTTTACTGGACTGTTCTCCAGGGGTTCACAATGTTTAAACATACACATTGCACATAATAGCAGACACATTAGAGTAGAGCTGACATTCTGTTTGTCTATCATAAAGCCAAGCTGAGCACATCATTGGCTCCGTAGCAGTTAACATTAGCCACTGTTTTACTTATAATGTATTATTATTGTAATAATCTTTCACCAAAATTTTTTGAGACAGAGGCTCATGTGCCCAGGCTAGCCTTGAACTCACTCTATAGCCCAGGCTCACTTTGAACCCCTGATCCTCCTGCCTCAGCTTCCTCAGTGCTTGGATTACAGATGTGTGTCACCACACTCAGATTTTTATCAAATTCTAAATTTGTTTTTACTCTGAGCCCACTTTGATCTTTGATTTTCCCCCTTAAATTCTTTTTTTCTCTACATAGAAGAAATATTCATGATGTATTAAAATTGGATATGTTTTAAAATATAATTTCCTTATAATATAATCCCAAAGCTAACATGAAAAAGTATAATGGTGATAACTTAAAAGGATTTAAACCAAATGAATATATTACTGGGTCACTATCATATTCTATAGTTTTCACTTTGTGTGTGCATGTATATGTGTATGTTGTGTGTGTGTGTGTGTGTGTGTGTGTGTATGTGTGTGTGTGTGTGTATGGGAGGGGAGAGAAAGAGAGAGCACATATGTACTTGCACATGTGTCTACATAGAGACCAGATGTTAATACCAGGTTTCTTCCTCTGCTGCTCCTTGTTTTGCTTGGTTTTGTTTTAATGAGATATGCAGTGCCTTTCACTGAGCCAGGAGCTCACTGATTGACTAATCTGGCCAGTGAGTTCCAGAGATCTTCCTGTCTCCTTCCGCAGAGCTGTGATTACAGGTGTGTACGGTCCTGCCTGTCTTTTAACATGGATGCTGGAGATCTGGGTGCAGGCCCTGGGCTAAGGAGCTGGCCCAGTGGGTGAAGTGTTTGCCACTCCACTATAAGAACCAGCGTTCATGTCCTCAGAACTCATGTACAGCCATGCACAATAGTTTGCATCTATAATCCCAGTGTTCTTACGGTGGGATAGAAGGTGGGGACAGGAGATATCCCCGGAGCTCATGGGCTAGCTAGTCTGCTGTGACAAAACAACGAGGAACTGCTTCTGGATGTACTGCAAAGACCAACATCCTACAATGTCTTCTAAGTAGAAGACACACAGAGCACATGTACATTTGCAGTATACACACGTTTATATATAAGCACATACACACAAATAGATAAATCCAGAAGCCCATGCCCTTAGGCTTGCACAGCAAACATTCAATTCACTGAACCCACAGCTCATATTATTATATTCTATGCTAGTATCTCCAGATATCTCCAGATAGCTATTCCTTTGCTTATTTTTTTCCAGAATTTTTTTTTTTTTTTTTTTTTTTTTTGCATTTCATAGAAAATGCTATAGAAGATTTGACTGAAGTGATGTTTCATAACCCCCTCACTGTGCTTAGGCAAATCTAACTGAGGAGTAGGCTTTGTGCTGCTTTCTTAGTAAACACCCTCCTCTCCTGTCTCTGAGCACAGGATCTTTTTTTTTTTTTTCCTTAGTTTTCGGTAATTTGTATCCTTAGCAACTTTAGAAAATGATCTCATTTGAAAACTGCCTGAAGCTAAAAGTCTGTATTTCCAATTTCAACAAAATGTGTTGAGCCAAACCAATTTCATAATTAATTGTCTTCTACTGAATTGGCACACTGAATTTGTTTTCCAGTGACATTACTTTACATCTTGAATTTTATGGAAATGAACTAAGGCGGCTTACACTTCTTAACTCCTAGACTCATGAACTGTTTTCTACTCTGTTTGCTGTATTCTCACATAGTCATGTGATTGGCTTCCCCTGTGTAGGCTCTAGAGACTCACTTACAGCAGAAACACTCCGCAGAGCTGCAGTCACTGAAAGATGCGCACCAAGAGTCCATGGAGGGCTTCCGCGTGGAGATGGAACAAGAGCTCCAGACGCTCCGCTTTGAATTAGAAGACGAAGGAAAGGCTATGCTCGGTATTGTGGACAGGATTATAATCTTGCCATACTTATTCATACATCCTCCATTGGAAACGTCAACAGAAAGCATCACGTTGTATATTTAAAGTTTGGAACATCCAGATGACTATCTAAGCAAGCCACAGAGTTGACTTGATGCTACTGTGTGAAGAGGGTTGACTAGAATAGACCACCGTCCTCTGCACTATGAGAAGGCAGTGCTCACAAATGTTTATCTTCATGGAACTAAATGGAGGCAGGACTCTTAGGGATCCCCGAAATTACCCACTGGCCAGTAGCCCCCAAACACCCACCCATACACCCCAACTCTTCTTAACACCTATGCATGCACCACACACATGTTCCTTCACACAAGCGCCCACACCCATGTACCCGTGCAGTCACACACATATCCACACACACACTCTCAAGGGCACCCTGACTTGCTATTTTGCAATCTACTGCCATTGTATGAGTGACTCATTTCCCTCGCATCCCACCAGTATTGGACATTGTGACCATACATCAGGTGTACTGATAGGAGTGCCATAGTATCTCATTACAGTTTCACTTTACGTTTCTTTAGTGGATAGAGATGTTGAATATTTTTCATGTTCTCATCAGCTTCATGTCTTGGATTCTTCATTGTCAATGCTGAGTTTGAGGTGTTCTACTTATCTATTCTAGATACTAGTCTTGTGTCAAGATCCTTTGGGTCTGTTTACCCCACCACTCTCATGAGAATACCCTTCCTGCAGTCACCACTTACTTGAACTATCTTCACTGACTGGCTCTTGTCTCATTTTCTCTATGTGCACATCTGGCCACTTTGGCCTTTTGGGTGTTTCTGCCCTTGGTCTCCATGTCACTATATATTTTCTCTGTAATGATTTTTTTTTTTTTTTTGGTTTTTTTTGAAACAGGGTTTCTCTGTGTAGCTCTGGCTGTCCTGGAACTCACTCTGTAGACTAGGCTGGCCTCAAACTCAGAAATCCACCTGCCTCTGCCTCCCAAGTACTGGGATTAAAGACGTGCACCACCACTGCCTGGCTATGATTTTTTTTTTTTTTTTATCTGTACCCTTTACTCTCATGAGCCAGACCTGTTTCATGTATATCCATTAAATACTTTTTTTCTTATAATTCAGTTTGAGACTTTTTTTTCTTTAGCTTTTTCCTTTGTATCTACCCCACGGCTTTAGCTATTATCTTTGTGCTGGGGACTCCAAACGGGTGGTTCTGGATCGAGCTTCCTGTTTTCATACATTAAATTAGTATTTGTTGCTCCATGTTGAGACATTGAGTTTTAAGAAGATCTTACAATATGATCTTATCATCCCCCCATTGTCAAAGTCCATGTCCATCTCTGTATTTCTCACTCTGATTAACAGTGTCACTTTATTGAGTTGTCAAAACTGGGAAAATGGGTAGGAGCGGCTTTGTTTTCTTTTATTGCCACCTCTGCCTGTGAGTTCTTAAATCCTTTTGATGCCCGTTTCCTCTGGTTTAGTCCTTCCGTCATTCTTACACCGAGCCCATATGTTTTCTTTTTCTGTTTGTGTTTATTTTATGTCTGTGAGTGTTTTATTTACATATATGTCTGTGCAGTACATGCATGCTTGGTGCCCTCAGAGGTCACAAAAGGATGTTGAATCCCCTAGAATTAGAGTTCTAGACAACTGTGAGCTGCCATGTGGGTGCTGGGAATCACACTTCGGTCCTCTGCAAGAACAAGTGTTCTTAAGCACTGAGCAATCTCTCTAGGCCTTTATATTATTTTTTGTTTTGAAAGATTGTTATCATAACCTTCTTCCTGTCTTCTCACAGCTGTCAGAGGAAACCTTTTTTTCCCTCTTTAAGTCCATCCATAGTTCTTCATGACAGTATCTGGCAAGTTTTTCTTCTAAGGAAGCCCTTAACACCAGAAAAAAATGGACTCATGATCTCCATGAAGGCCACAAAAGGAACTTAAGTTGGCCAACTACAAACAGGGGCAGCATCTCTTCTATTGGATCCCATGTTGTAGCCTCAAAATCTGTAATTTGCCTTTTACTCACATCTCCATATTAACACTTAAATTGTTCAATTATCGATCATGTTTAAGGAAACACCACAGATGAGCCTGCGTTCTGTTAGAAATCCCAGTTTGAGAACCACAGGCCTCAAGGTTTAAGTAAAATTCATGTAGGTTCCATTCTCTGTGCCCCTGTGTACCCTGTGGCCTCTTGCCGCACAGACGTGACAGTTGTGGGACAAACTGGGTTCTAACTTTTCTTGCACATTCTTCCTCCATGGTGAAAGCACCCCCTTCTCTAGGAGCCCTAATTCAGTCCCTCCATCTTACAGACTGAGTTACCATGACAGTCTCTCTGTAATCCCCCGACCCAGTTGCTGACTCCCAGAACTGTGGGTGTTTTCACCACTGAGTTTTCATTATCCTTGATAGTAATGTCTGGTATTCTAGTTCCCCAGCATAGTGTCTTTGCTTCTGGCTTGTGAAATTATAAAGACAGTGTCAAATTTTATTCTTTCCTAGGATACTGTGGTCATTCCATAAATGTTTGTGAGGTGTGTGAAATGATTAATTCCAGGGCCAGGCATAATGTATGCTGGTAGCCCTGGATGGTATTTGGGAGATAAATGTAGGAGAGTCCAGATTTCAAGCCCCCAGTTGCATGGTTTGCATAGCCAAACCAGCCTTGGCTATGTGAGATCCCATCTAAAAAAAAAAAGTTAAAAATCAATTCCAAGCCCTACTGCATGTGACGACTTGCCTCCTGATCATTAAGAGTGTCTATCAGCCAGTACTTCCATGGTCTAGGGACATTGTGAAGAAATTCCTACTGGGAGGAAAGTTGCCTCCTAAACATTTATTAATGTACAACTCTAAATTCCACATTAGTTTAATAATATCCAATAGTAGAGCATTTCATCTCCACTTTGTCTTCAAACTGAATCCACAAACAAAATCACCTTTGTCGTTTCAGCTCCTGACATTTTTCACATCCTCAGCAAAGCTAAGCAGATTCCAAATACACAGTCGTACACGATACTCTGCGTTATGTACATTCACCAGTGTCCTAATTTTAAAAGGTATATTCTGGATCTTTTCTAACCCCTTTTCTTCGCGTTCAGCTTCCTTGCGGTCCGAACTAAACCATCAACACGCAGCTTCAATCGATTTATTGCGGCATAGTCACCATCAGGAACTGGCAGCAGCTAAAATGGAATTAGAGAGAAGCATCGACATCAGCCGAAGGCAGGTAAGTGCGATCACTCTGTGTGATTCCTTAGACCTGGGTCCCCAACCCTCATGACAGGAACAGTACTTTGTAATAGCTGCTAATTGCACGTGGATGACAGTTTTTCTTTTTTCAGAGGAAATGAACAACTGAACTGTACTTTTGTACACCAGTTATAAACTTACATTTTTATTTTGTGACCTTTTGATTGAATATTTTGTACTTTGTTTGCATCTTAGAAAAATAAACGATGAAATATGAAAATGTCAAGGGTAAGAGTCGGCACTATCCAGCAGGACTAGCCATAACAACACCCCATCCTGTGTCTGGGAGAGCCGTTGTGGTAGTTGGTAGCCACATAGCCCAGGTTTGTCTAGTGCACCCAGGAAACTACATTGCTAATTTTATGTAGTTAACTTAGCCAAATTGAACAGTCACATTGAATGACATAACCATACAGAAAGAGTAGGTCCTCAATAAGAAGACAGATAACTCATATTCCCAACATACTAATTAGCCGTTACTGCTTATACTTGTTAAACTTTGCTCTTTGGCCCAGCATACTTTCTTCTAATATGATAATCTGTGATTGTGGAGATGTGCATTCATGGAAGGATATGGCAGTAGGCAGTGTGGAGAGAAAGCTGCTGCTGTTGGCTCATTACACCCGCAGCTTTTACTTAGTTGGTTCTCCCATTTAAGTGGTCAGCCTGGAGTTGCTCATCATTGCTAGGATGTTTGAAATGAGCCACCTTGTAACCATAGAGGGAAGTTACTTTTTTCAACTCTTCCTGCAGTAAAGTTGACAATGCCTACTTTACAGAACTTGTAAAAAAAAACATTGACTTGTAGCAAATCCTTTCTAGATAGATAACTGTATGGACAGCCTTGAAAGCAGCTGTCTCAGTTAGGGTCTACTGCTGTGAGCAGACACCATGACCAAGGCAACTCTTATAAAGACAACATTTAATTGGGGCTGGCTTACAGATTCAGAGGCTTAGTCCATTATCATCAGGGTGGGAGCACGGCAGCATCCAGGCAGGCATGGTGCAGGAGGAGCTGAGAGTTCTACATCTTCATCTGAAGGCTGCTAGCAGAATACTCCCTTCCAGGCATTGAGGATGAGGGTCTTATAGCCCACACCCATAGTGACATGCTTACTCCACCAGGGCCACACTTTCTAATAGTGCCACCCCCGGGCCGAGTGTATTCACAGCTGCCAAAGTCTGCCTTTCTAAATCATGGAGTGTGTGTGTGTTGAAGGCCTCCCTAGATGAAAATCCTTTTAAGATTAAAGAACAATGGTACCAGCAGTTTACTACAGGATCTGTACAACTTACTAAGAGACCCATGTTCTATTCTTGGATGTATATATATGTGTATGTATATAATCAACCTGACTTTAATTATAAACTGTCTTTGAAAAATCAGCTCCTAAGTAGTGATATCCTCATTATGAAATGAGTGAACTAAGCTTTCACAATATTTTGAGTCTCTTACAACCATGATATTGCAACTATATTCATATAATTATTTCTTAGCTCTACGGAAGACAGAGGGCCTTGAGGTTTTTCTCGTTTTGAGCAGTTCAGTTTGGTTTTGAAGCCTTGTCAGAATGATTACACTTCGTATTCATAATTGTCATTTTTGGTCTCTCATGTTAGTGCAGGAAGCAGATGTGTAGAAAGCATGTAGTATTCCGTGTTTTCTTGCAGAGTAAGGAGCACATGTGTAGAATAACTGATCTGCAGGAGGAGCTGCGGCACCGGGAGCACCACATCACAGACCTGGATAAGGAGGTCCAACACCTCCACGAAAATATAAATACCCTAACGAAAGAACTGGAACTGAAGGGAAAAGAAATTCTCAGAATACGGAGTGAATCCAACCAGCAAATGAGGTATGGCAGTACTTACAGCAGTAGATGTATTGTTGTCTAAACTATTGTTACGGATGCTTAGCAGTATGTCCCTATTGTTACGGATGCTTAGCAGTATGTCCCTATTGTGACAAGTGCCTTCCCAGTAATAATCTATTGAAGTTTACTCTTTACTGTGTGTGGTGGGTATAATATCATCTGGAAAATAAAATGTCTGCATTTGGATATTGTATTTATTATCCATTAAACTTTGGAAAATGGCCATCATTAAAGATTTTAAAGTTTTATTAGAAAAAGCATTAAAGGAGACAAATTTTAACACTAACCAGAAGCCAGCCCATAGCAAACTCTGTAGCTTATCTTAAGGTGTTTTTTCATTAATTTCCCATATATTATAACAAAAGGGGGCATTTCAAATCTGGTAGAACATAGACGTTTTGAAAACTTGACTTCAGAATAACATTTTCTTAACTAAAAATAAATTAAACAGGTTGCATGAACAAGATTTAAACAAGAGACTTGAGAAAGAGCTGGATGTCTTGACAGCAGACCACCTCAGAGAGAAAAATATCATGCGGGCAGATTTTAATAAGACTAATGAGCTACTCAAGGAAATAAATGCAGCCTTACAAGTGTCGTAAGTCATATTGCATTCAAGAACATTCACGTGTGAGTAATAAACTGAGGAGCACTGTGTCTAAGCTCAGCCTAACTGTTGGAATCTAGTAAAAATGGCGCTGAATGAGGAAGGTGTAAGAACTATATTTAGATGGAATTGCAGTGGGATGTGTATGTTCTATAATTAGGGTAAGGCCACTGAGTGATCTGTTTCATTTGCTGCCATAGCTGCAGGTCACCTAAAATAATACACATCTCCCCCCACACACACACACACACCACACACACGCACACACACACCATTGCTACATGGCCTCCATCATGACTTCTCAAAGTATGTTCATTATATAATGTGACATTATTAGTATATTGTGAATAATAGAAATTTTATAAGTCTGTGCATGAGTCAACAATACGTATTTTACAACACTCAAAACATCCTTCATAGCAAACATACACTTTAAATGACATGTGTCCATTTAGCCAGTACCTGGTAGATAAGAGGGACAGAAAAGAGCAAAGACTTCATTTCCTATACTTGGGTACTGCTTGAATTCCTACAATTAGCATTTAAATGTTTTTTTTTTAAATCTATAAAGTAAAACCATTACAAATAAAGTTATCACTCAAATTTAGTAATCCCATTATTCATGTAAAAATCTGTACGTATTTCTTAATGATCATTAAGAAGATTAACAGTACCTGTCTTTCCAGGATCTTTACAAACTGCGGCAGATAACTCACTTTGAATTCAGTCTGTCTCTCTGATCTAAGCCCTGGTCTGGTTTAGGTCATCTTAGGTTTCATCTGGTCTAAGGTACTGCTAATGGCTTACTCACTTTTCAAATTATCCAGATACCTCAATAAAGTAACAGTTAGGTCATCACCACCACCCCAAGGGTCAGACTGTCAGCTTTGTTGCTTTGTCTTCTTCATTTGTGCTATTATACCTGTTTGCCTCCCTCAGATAGAGATGCCATCTTTGCATCTTCTATCTACATAATGGCTCAGTCTCGGCACATACTCCATGCATAGGTGCAAACACACGTAGACACACTTAGTATCAACAGGCCCCTGGCTGCTGATTTTTACTCAAGTGTCCTCTGGGATAAGGCACTTTTTCTGACAGAGACATTTGCCGTCTTCACATAAATGAGTATATACTAATAAGTCATGAATAAGTTTCGTGAGGGTTCTCACTTAATGAAGTTACCCATAGAACGCAGGAAAAAAATCAATGTGTCCATAAACTTAGTGATTTCTTGTTTACTTTGATTACAGTCAATGTTTAGATTTTTTCAGCCACTGTGGACTCACATGCTATGTGGCAGAGCATACGTACAACATGCTTGGTGAGAGACAGATGAAATCAGCTTGGAAGCCATTGCTCGCACCCTCCCTGGCCTTCATATATACCAGGCAAACGCCGGTACCATCCTTGCTCTTCACATCCTGAAACAGCACACTCACACAAAGAACAGCCTGTGTTTGTCTGTCTGTCCTGACGTCTCCTTAGGAATATTCATTTACAAAAAGGAAAGGCCACATGTTTATTTGGACACTTACTATTTGCTCATTATGAAATTTTAACAGATAGCAAATGTTGACTTAATGTATCTATATTTTGACCTTTGATAATTGAAGAATTATATTACTAAGAGTAAAATATTTTGCCTTCTCTTTTAGAACTGGCATTCATTTTATCCTTTGCCTTGGCTCCACAGTAATCTGTCACATTTCTTTTTACCTGCTACCATCGTATAATTATCCTTTAGCCTTACATAGTCACTTGTTTAATTAAAGTCAAATTCTACACACTTTAATTTTGACTGATACTGCCCCACAGGTTTTTACATGATAACGAAAATGTTCTGTATTGACTCCTCCAACTCTAGTAACTATGAGCAGTAATGGCCACTTGAAGTGTAGCCAGTGTGACTGAGAACTTAAAACTCTAATTCACCTTAGTTAATGTAAATTAGTAACAACAGCCTGGAGTTGCCCAATTGCGTTATAAGCTGCCCACACCTCAGCTTTGATGCTTCAGATTCAGGAAGCCCTGGTGAATCATTAGAGAGCAGAAGGGAACTGTAGCCGTGCAGGCTAAGCCTATGGACCAGAGTACAGTGCTGAGGGAACCCCGGAGCAGCTGGAAGCTTCTCTTCTCCCTTGTGCTCCAACTCCTGTTGAACTCCTAGGGAGAATGGGGACAGGTTTAAAGGCGTGTAGAAACAGTGCCAGAGTCTTTGTGTCTTTGAAATGACTTAGAAATTGTGTACTCTAGTGCTGAGTACTCAGGTCCTCCTAGAGCTTCATGGAAATCTGATTGTCTTATTGTTATCCCCCAAAGAACATACATCTAGCCAGGCGTGGTGGTGCATGCCTTTGATCTCGGTGATGGGGAGGCAGAGGCAGGTGACTGACTGGGAGTTGGAGGCCAGCCTGGTCTATGTAGTAAGTTCCAGGACAGCCATAGCTGTTACACAGAGAAACCGATCTCAAAACAAAACAAAACAAGACAAAAACAAAACCTTGCATCTAAATTTTAAATGTATTGAATTTCATTTGTTTTAAAAACAAGCAAGGCCTAGAAGGTAGCTCAGTCGTAGAATGCTTCCTTAGCAAGCACAAGACTGTGGTTTGATTTCCAAGACCCCAAAAGGGAGAAAAAAAAAAAAAACAAAAAACAAGATAATAATTGAGAGAACAGGCTACTCAATTTTGTCTAAATGACATTTTCCATAGATAAAGAAAGTTTAAGTGAAATAAAAACTTCTCCAGTAGCCTGGGGTCCAGAAATATTTATTGTATAAAAAGTAATTAGTGTTTTTGCATGTTTGTTATTTGTGGGGTTTTTTTCAGGTAGTCCATGATGCCCTTGAATTCTTGCTTTCCTTGTCCCTACCTCCCAAGTGCTGGGATTACAGATGTGCGATACTACACCTGACCAGAGATTATTTTTGGTTGCTTGGGTTTACTTTAAATTAGCACCTCACTATACTGGAACAAAAACAATCATTTGTTTATGAGAGAGTTGTTAGTTCTGCACATGGACATGAGGCATACCAGTACTTCCTAACTAAAAAGATGCGAGAGTTCCTGTTTTGAATTTTTAACCTCTCCAATGATTCTGTAGTTGTTGATATTTTGTTTGTTTTTGTTTTTTGTTTAACTTACCACTCAGGCTATTTTCAGAAGCTTTGAAGACATCTGGAAGTAGTAGTGTTCTTCTTAACACAAATCAAAGTCTGCTTGGAAATTATAGAAGTCCAACAGTAAAATGTTTCAGTCCTCTATTTTATTTATAAATAGCAGAATGTATAAAATGTTATTCCTTGGCTACGTGTGACCCGTGATGCTGTTGTTCAGGTCTGCAGTCTCTAGTCATTGATTCTCTTGTCAGATGGGTCTTATAAAGTAGCCGAGGTAGGTGATAACGTGGGAAACTTCTCTGTATGGTTTAATATAGGAGTGCATTGTTTAAGAGCTCTGGGCATTGACCTTACATACTCCCTATCCCAACTCCCACATACACAGAGAAAAGAAAGAGAGAAAGAGAGGGACAGGAGAGAGAGAGAGAGAGAGAGAGAGAGAGAGAGAGAGAGAGAATGAATACTTGGTGAGAGTCCAACTGTAACCCTGATTGGCACTTCCATGTGATCTGCTTCTCCTTCCTATTCAGCCTTTGTATTACTTTTAATGATAATCTGAAAACTCAATGAGAAGAAAACTGAATTTCTACTACCATATTAATTAATGCTCACAGACCCGACTATTATGAGTTAGAGTCAAAAGTAGATTTCATAAAGGTCATTTAAGAAATATAGAACCAGCCTGGGGGTAGTGACGTACACCTTTAATCCCAGCACTTAGGAAGCAGAGGTAGGACTCCTGAACTCAGTGAGTTCAAGACCAGCCTGATCTACACAACTAGTTCTAGGACAGCCAAGACTACACAAAGAAACCTTACTTTGAAAAAACAAAAAACAAACACATACAAACAAGCAAACAAATAAAAACAAACCAAACAAACAAACAAAACCAAGAAGAAGAAGAAGAAGGAGATAATAGAACCAAACAGAAAAGATTCAAAGGTTAGCTAGCAGTGTAGTTACCTGCCCGTTAACCCTTGCACTTGGAAGGCCAAAGTAGGAAGATATATATATATATATATATATATATATTATATATATATATATATAAACTTAGAACCCCTCCCCCCAATCTCTTAGTCTTTGCACTCAGCCTTTTAGAAGCACTGTTGGTCTAGTGAGCTGCCCAGATAGCTGTGGAAAACCATTGACTAATGTTGTCTTGAAGTGGATGTGGGAATGGTTCCTAGTAGAAAGTTGGATGAAATCCTTGTATACTTCTAAGTTCCATCTGGTTCATAATAGTCTCTTGTTCTCTCCTTTAATGTTTTCCTATTTGTACTCATAGGTTGATTTTTTTCAATACTGTGTCTTCATTAATATCTAGTTTTTATTAAAATTGTTGCTGATGTAAAGGTATGTTATGGGGAGAATTGGCTTATAATAGTTACGCAGGTAAAAGCGTTTCAGCTAAGCTAGATGCAGAGGTGTGCTTGGGAGGCAAAGGCAGTAGATCTCTGTGAGTTAGAGACCAGCCTGGGCTACATAGTGCATTCCAGGCAAGCCAGGGCTATATAATGGGACTCTGTCTAAAACAAAACAAAATAATAATAAAAGGAGTGTTTCAACCAAATGAAAACATACATTTGAGCAGGGAGATCTTTCCTGTACAACAAAAGGAGTTTCCAAAACTGTAGGTGATTACTTTAGATTCACCTTACTTTGTTTAATTAACTTGCTCATTGTTCTCCAATGAAAACAAATAAGGCTTTACATCTAGGAAGGGTTTGGCTCCAGGTTCTATCAGCTGTTCTTTAGCCCTAGGAAGCAGCTCTGCAGCCATGTTGCTTCTAAGCACAAAGGAGCACTCTAGTGACATCTTGTGGCTGTTTCAGCACATAGCCCTTTCACCTTTTTTTTTTTTTTTCCTCTCACATAGTGTCTTACTAGTGTCTGTAAATACTTACATCACACTGTATATAAACACCACTGAATGAGTTGGCCTACAAGAAAATGTGATTATCTTCTTCCCTGAGGAGCCTTGAACTATGTGTTCTTCTTGGTTGTCAATGTAGAGTTTTAAAGCTGCATTCCCCACAGATGGAGACAAGAGGGTATCATTCATGTGTGTCTTTTGTTCTCCCTCCCTTGGTATCTTTTCTTGTTCCTTATATATGTTATGTACCTCACAACACAGCATTGTGTTGATGGTAACCACTCCTAATAGCACCCGACCTGAGTTTGTAAAGTTTGTGTCGTCTGGCTTCTCAGCTCCTTCAAAGCACATCTCACTTCATTCACACATGACTTAAAGTGGACAAATCCTCCCAAACATAACCTATGGGGAACTTAATGGCTTTTGGGGCATTTACATGGTCATGCTTGTAAGGCTTACAATAAATCTGTGTGTGCTTAACTGGACTAATTGAAGGGTGTAGGTATTTATTACAACAGATGATGTCTGAGTTGTATCCGTGAGACAAAGGTTTTCTTGTTTCTAGACTAGAAGATATGGAAGAGAAGTATCTAATGAGAGAATCAAGGCCTGAGGATATACAGATGATTGCAGAATTAAAATCCCTGCTTACAGAACGAGACCAGGTCATAAAGAAACTCATTGTAAGATATTCTGTTTTTAGTATAACCATATTAGTAATCAGTAGACGATGGGGAAGTATTTTTGCATAATGCTAAATGAAAATGGAGAGTAAAATCTGTGTATTGTGGTCATGTTTATTAAACCATAATTTCAAATTTAAATTTGACATTAGAATAAGGGAATTTTACCCTTTTCTTCAGTGTTTTTACTGGAATAAATAGTTTTAGCACATATTAAAATTTTAATAATATGTCTTTATCACTTAATAGTTAATATCCTACTGGTATATACAGGTATTGTACATGCCTATTAGAACAAAGAAAAATCTGTTAACATGGCTGTGCATTAGACTGCACTGTCAGCTTACAGATTAGTTCCCTCTTTTTTGTTGTTGGTGGTGGTGATGGGTTTTTTGTTTGTTTGTTTGTTTGTTTTTGTTTTTGAGATAGTTATGCTATGGAGCCCTTAAAATGCACAACAACCCTCCTGCCTCAGTCTCTGAAGGACTGGGATTACAGGCAGGCATCACCATGCTTGGCTCAAATGAATTGTTAATTTCCTAAAGTGTGTCCCACCAAACACTGGTCCAGAGAGATATTGAGCCATTCAAGTACTCAGGAGGCTGGGGTGGGAGGAGCTTAACTTTGAGGCCACCCTAAACATCATATCAAATTTAAGAGTATCTTAAGATACATAGCAAGAACCTGTCTCAAGAGCCAAAAGCAAACAAACAGAAGGAAAGGTTTTGTGGTCCAGCCTAAGAGGAGATGTGCTTTATCCAAGGAGTCAGTGATGTTCAGCATCAGGGCACTCAGAAATCCACTGGCGAAAAAAATATGACTCTAACAGTAAATATTCTGTCTTCATTAGAACCATTACTACTTGAGAATAAAAAATTATACAGATGTTCAAAATTTTATAAAATGTTTCAGAATTTTCTAAAATGCTATATCCTGATCAGTAATTAAAATGCTGCTGTTCATTGTCACTAATCTTTCATAGTGTCATGTCACTAAAGTCTTTCATAGTGAAAGTAAAAATAGCGCTAATACATTCCTTGATTACTTTAATTACAGTCTTTGGATATTAGCATGTAACAGCACAAGACCAATAGTCTGGCATCCTTTAAAACTTATTTTTATGATTTAGAAAATTCCAGCTGTTTTCAAGACTGGGAAGTTCCTTTTGAAACCTCCAGAGTGGATTAGGGTCCTTAGAGGGAGCCCAGGAATAGGCTCTGCCATTTTCTGTTACTTGCAGTCTGCTAAGCACCCAGTTTTCCAAGGCTGGTACACATGAACATAGCTCTACCCAACACAACAGCAACAGACTCATGGAAGACTGCTGTTTCATTTATAAAGTGAGCAAGCATATCAAGTGGCCTGTGGCCTGTGGCCTGTGGCCTACAAGTAGCTATTTATTCATTCCATACTTGGAATGTTACAGATATAATTGCATTTATGTTCATCAGAGGGCAGATCCAATATTGTAACCCGGGTCAGTTCCACACTCTTTCTACAACAGGGAGGGAGGTTCCTGACCCTCAAGAGGCATGTGGGCAAGACCTATAATGTAAACGAGAGTCAGTAGTTAATGAAGAGAGTTAGGAAGGGTCTACTCTACGAGGTTACACCAGAATCAAGGCCAGTCTGAACACAGCCATCATTCTCTCCCATACTGCTCCATCTGCTGTGGCCTTTCCAGACTATTTGCTAAATTAATTAACACGTCTTACTAATTTCTCAAAACATGAAAGGTTTTATCTCTGGAAGAGCCATTCGCTTTTCCATTACCTTAATATAATACATCACTGTCTCAAAGAAAAGACCAGAAGAGACAAAAGAGATCGAATCCATTTTCCGGTACTGAAGAATACATAAGTAGTGTCATATTTATATATCCAAACCAGTCAAACATGCAAGTTACAAAAACTCTTAGGGTCAGAGTCTGGCTCAGGCAGCCCTAACACAGTGGGCTTGGTTACCCACTCTCAACGGCCAATTAAACAGACAAGTAATATTGAAAAGTAGATAAGGGAAATGTATCACATGAGGTCACAGTGAGAAGAGGTAGGAATGAGTCCCCTGACCTCTCCCCTGAATCCCAGTGCTCATCTTTGGGGTCCTGACATGAGGCTGAGGTTTAAATGCCAGACAAGAGGTATGCATAACTTAATAGTCCTGGCCAAGATGTGGTCTTGCCTATCGCCATTGTCTTAGCTCTAGTCTGTCCTTCAAGGCGATCTGACAACCTGTCAGGATCGTTTGAAATCCGTTTGGAGACAACTTCTCCCTCTGTCTGGCATCTCTGCCTTTTCCGTCTCTGAGCCATGAGACTTGTGGGGGAAATTCCAATTTGTTGCGGACCATTGTTAGTTACCATATTCTGGTAGCCAATAAAAGAGGCATGTGTCTCTTCAGTATTGTCTTCATTCCTGTCAGTACAGTTGTATATACACAACACCTCGAGTACAAGTTAGACCCACTCAGATGCCACAGTGAGTACCACAAAGAGAAAGGACATTAGTAGATCCTGTAGACAGAAATGAAAGAGCATTAAAGGGTATGGTCAAGTCCCTAGACCCAGGGTTTAAAAGGTGCTAAAAAGTGACCTGCTTGCTACATTTGAGACATTGGCAATCAAGCCTAGAGATGTTTAAACAAAATATATAAACCTTTATACTTCACTAAATTTTTAATGAAATGGCACTCACACATTTTAAGTTTGTAAATCTATAATAGAAAATGTTGAAAGGATGTTTATAATTCTTTTGCATAGGAGGATAATAAATTTTACCAGCTGGAATTAGTCAATCGAGAAACTAACTTCAACAAAATATTTAACACAAGTCCTACTGTTGGTGTCATTAACCCATTGGCTAAGGTATGTGCCGTAGACACTGTGGAGTAGGGTTGTACTTAAAACCCGGAGGGAAATGGGCTCCTGTGGAACAGGCAACATAAGGTTAAAGCTGCCCAAAATGTCTTCCGAAGTATAATAACCTCCTGCTCAAGTTTATTACTTCTTGATTTGTTCAACTCAGAATGAGCTACTCATTTATTAGTAATTTAGATCCTTAAAATAATTGTATTCATATTGAAACACTTTGGCTCTACCTTTATGTTTTTCATACTCCTAAAGAAAAGTAAAGCTCTGACGCAAATTAATTTATTGTCACTTCTTTATTGAGCACAATCCTCTGTGCAGTTCAGAGAGACTCCAGCCCAGATGCCACTCAGTTCTTCCTAGCTGCAGGCCTCCCAGCATTACTGAAGGTGACCCTATAAGCGTCACTTTCCGAATTTGTGAATATTCTTGACAATTTAAGTATGACCTTTCTGATTCTTTTATTATTCTCTTAGAACAACTATGGGAAAGCCTTGAATTAGATCTGACTAACTTTTATACATCATTGTCCCCTGTCCACACAGCCCTAGTGTTTAGGCATAGTGTGTACTCAATAAGTGTGTTAAACTGTAAAACCTTATCATACTTCTTTAAGTCAAAATAAACTATTCTATAATTAAATCAAGTAATGACTAAATAAGTGTATATTCTGATTTCACATGGATTATGAATCTCTTAGGAGAAATTAATAATATAATAAAGCTTATGCTAAAGCTGTTTTTAATCCATATTTTATTGCTTCACATTGTGATTTCTGCTAGGCTCTTATCCAGAAATTTCATTTTCAAAGTTTATATAATTTCTCTGTTTAGAATTCGAAATTTACTCTTTCTTCATTGGTACTCTACACTTTCAACTTAATGCTTTGCAAACTGAATTGCTATAGCTCTGTCTTTAGAGTTCCATAAGGAAAGCTCTCCATTAACTGAATGGGTGGACAGAATTAATTTAATGCTGGGTTTTCACTTTTGTTTGATATTTGAAACAGTCTCATGTGACCTAGGCTGTCTTTAAACACAACCTATAGCCAAGACTGGCCTTGAACTCACTCTGTAACAAGACTGGCCTTGAACTTACTCTGTAGCCAAGGCTGGCCTTGAACTCACTCTGTAGCCAAGGCTGGCCTTGAACTCACCCTGTAGCCAAGGCTGGCCTTGAACTACGGATATTCCTACCTCTACCTCCTAATTGCTTGGAGTATAGCTGTTTGGTATCCACCTGGCTTTAATTTTATTTTTAAACTGATAATTAAGAATAGCATAGCTTTTAACTCAAAAAAAAATTTAAGACTTGTATATTAAACCTACATACTAGTTGTATTAATTGTATACTAGATATACATACATGCCTAGTAGACAAAGCATACTAGAATTTTATGCATTTATCAGAAATACTTTTTTTTAGCTTTAAAACAACTACTTTAGAATTTTACCAGAAGTATGGGTTTTTTTGTTTGTTTGTTTGACTGATTGATTGTTCATTTGTTTTATCTTGGTTTGGGTTTTTAGAGATGGTCACACTACCCAGCCCTAGCTGCTCTCACTATGTAGATCAGATTAGCCTTGAACTCAAAGATATTAAAGGTGTGGGCCAACGCATCTGACTATCACTCTTTGATTTCTTAAAACATTCTTTGTTTGTTTGTTTGTTTGTTTGTTTGTTTTTCGAGACAGGGTTTCTCTGTGTAGCCCTGGCCATCCTGAAACTCACTCTGTAGACCAGGCTGGCCTCGAACTCAGAAATCCTCCTGCCTCTGCCTCCCAAGTGCTGGGATTAAAGGCAACTCTGATTTCTTAAACAAAACAAACAAACAAAAACCCTGAGCCTTGTTTAAAACCCTAGGCCATCTCCAAAGTTGAATAAGAAAAGGCAAAAGAAGCAGTGTTGGGAGAACCTTCCAGCTGCTGTTGATTCCTGATAGCTTTCCAGTGTTCACACACTGTTCTCTGACGCTAGATACACACTGTATCATATACAGACTGTCTGGCAGGAAGAAACGTCCACAGGGACTTTTTAAATCAAAGTAAAAGTTCTATCGTGTGTATTAGTTCCATTTTTAAAAACTAAAATAATTTTGCAAGGGAAAAAAATCAGGATGCATCCACCTGGAAATCCTGATAATATTCTAAGTCTTTTACAACATACTAATTTTTATTTTCCATAAGGTTGATGTTCATCAATCCTTGGATTAGGAATATAATTCTTTGAGACTAAAGGTGACGTTTTTTTGCAAACTGACAGATTTCAAGGCTGCATTTGCCTTCCTCATTTTTTACTCATTTTAAATACTGACTGGATGCAAAAAAAATCAGTTACTCTTGTCTTTAGCCTTTATATTATGAGCTAGTCCATGATATTGCCAATTAAAATGTAGGTTTAATGCTGCATACTTAGTTATCTCTCTTTAGAAAGATATCACAGAGAATATAAAATGAGATTATTTAAGTTAGCTTTAAATCTTCAGTAGAAATGTGAGGTTTTGTTCAAACTACAATGCCAAGCAGTTTTGTATTCCTTTTTTTTTTTCCAGGCAAGAACAGCCTCTCTTTGACAGATGGACAAAGTTCACGGACCTCTGTTTTAATATTATACTTAACTTCACGCCTCCTAAGTTTAGCCTAAACCCATTACCCTTGTGGTATTTGAGGAACTTCCTACCTCTCCTGTTCCCTGCACTCTGCACTCCAACCTAGTCTTCCCCTAGTCCACTCTGTGGTTCGGGATTAGAGATGAACCCTTCCTAAACGTCCCTTCCCCTGTGCTCTCTGTCCTGGTGGTATGTCTGTCCTTGAGGATTCCATGTAGATGAGCACTTTCGAGGATCCCCAGACCACACATCACAATTTGACCCAACTGTTTCCAAAAAATTTCCAAGCCAAATTTACATGTCCTCTTCTTCCGGTTTCCTTTGTTGGCTCTTGTGCAGGGAATGAGTATTCTCACGTGTGTTATTTTTAACGCAGCAAAAGAAGAAGAATGATAAGTCCCCAGCAAACAGGTTTGTGAGCGTTCCTAATCTAAGTGCTCTGGAATCCAGTGGAATGGGCAATGGACATCCTACCCGCCTGGAGCCCATCCCCAATTCTCCAGCCCATGATGTTGAGTTCAACAGCAACAAGCCTCTTCCACAGCCATTGCCACCCAAAGAGCCCAAGACATTTTTGAGGTGAGCCACGTCTCACCAGTAGCTTTTCTCCCCACTTCCTCTTTTCTTCTCATTTTTAACTTAAGAAATTTCCCTTTTACATTACAGAAATCCACTACTCAAAAAACGAAAAAAAAAAATAATAACATGAAATGTTTTACAACCTATCTAGAAAATTCTGTTTTGACATTGTCCAAAGATTTTTTTTTTTAAATTTAGCAGTACTGAATTTTCTAAATGCTAACAGAGGTGTTCACATAATTCATATGCTAAGAGTTTTGATATTTATAGTTTGCCAAGGTTTTATTAGTGCAAACTTTAATTTTTCAGAATTTTAAACTCATTTTTATTTATTAAAATTTTCATTTCTAATGCTTTACATATGTATTTTCTCTTATCAGACTTATTAACATACATATGCATATTGCCAAATTAAAGGAAAATTAAGCTCTGAGAACTTAATGTTGTAGTTAAATGCAAATAAATTTAGAAACAAATTAGTTTTAAACTAATTCTAATTTGAAGTTGCCTCTGAATTGATTAAATATATTAAGTAAATTTTGAAGGAAATGAAATTATTAAAGTCATTACATGATTAAAATTAAAATGTACTGTTTTATGCTCACTTTGCTAGAACTGATTTTTTGTTGTTGTTAATTCAAATTAATTTTTCTCTTATTTTCACTAAATCTTAATAACCTCACTCGTAAGTCTTACAAGTGGGGTTTGTATTTCTGCTTTTAAGCTAAGTTATCTGTAGTTAATGACTAATTATTCTAAAGAGTAAAAAAAGACAATGAAAAATAGTGTACGCTGTCTCTGACTGTGTCTCCTGCTAAATCCTCTGTGTTGCTTGTTTCCCGTGCATGGGTGCGTTCAGGTATCAGTAAGATGCATGTGCATGAGCGCAAGGAACTTGACCGCTGGACTTTCCATAACACATTGTTGCGTGCCTTGTAATTCCCCCAGAGACGGTAGGGATGCTTTTGTTGTCTTAAGTAGCCCAAAGAACCTTAGCTAGTTAGATTTAAGATGTTAGAGCTTGCAAACTAGGAAGAAAACTAGGTTTTAATGCACTCTTTAAAGTATCTGATAGAATGATGGACGCTTAATGTAAATATGCAAATAGTAAAAAGAATTATACTTTGATTTACTTTAGCTCTAGTGAAGGGTACATACTTTTACATAGCTCTAGTGAAGGGGTTGATTCTAGTGAAGAATCAACCCTTGTGTCAGGTTCTGATAACTGAAGACGAAAGTTGCCAAAAGAGGAGACACTATTTTGTTTGCTCTCCTCTCCCACAAACACTCAGTTTTTCAAACCTCAAAGAACGAGACTGTTGGTTTTGCCAGTAGTTTACTTTTTGGATCCTAGAGTAACTGTGACGTGGCTCTCAGTCACAGAGTCCATATGAGCTGCCACTGGAACTCCTGTTCTCAGAGGAAGCACTCCAGTGCAGAATAGCCAGTTCTTATGTACAGTTCTGACGTGGGGTGCCAGTTGTGGAAATCAAGGCTTGTACTTAATTGCTTTCTCATTACTTTGCACACCATTTAATCCTGGGTTACATGTCTTTCTTTTTATGAATTTAGTCCTCCTCAGAGTGAAGCGTCCCCGGTGGCTTCTCCAGATCCCCAGCGCCAGGAGTGGTTTGCCCGGTACTTCACATTCTGACTGAATTGCGCTGGGACAGCTGTGTGGACTGTCCCAAGAGTGAGGCGCATAGGAATCACTATGTGGACAGGCCCTTCTATGGAAACACTGTGAATGAGAAAGTGTTTGTCTCTCCAATTTGAAAATGCACTGTATTTACTGTGATATTTATTGGAATCACTCTCTGAGGTACCATATTATGCGTGTAATTATAACAATATTTTTATTTGCGATGGAAGTCTTAATCTTTGTAATTACTGCATAATAAATTTTGTTAGAACAAATGTTTTTCGTTGTTGTTTTCTATCAAGTGTGCTTTAAACACTTTTTAATACCAGGTATAAGACTTGTCAATAAGTTTTACTGCACTAATTAAAAGTAAATTGTTATTTCAATAGTCTTAATATCAATTTAGGGGAATTTATTAATATCTTCCATTGTTGTGTATAATTTTAACTAAATTGTTAACATTTATAAATCCAGAATAAAAGAATTTATGTAAATTGTGTACTTCCAAATATATGAATTTTTGTTGGTTTTATAGCTTTTTTCTTTTTTGACTCTTGTTGTTGGTTTTTTTTGTTTGTTTGTTTTGTTTTTCGAGACAGGGTTTCTCTGTGTAGCCCGGGCTGTCCTGGAACTCACTCTGTAGACCAGGCTGGCCTCGAACTCAGAAATCCACCTGCCTCTGCCTCCCAAGTGCTGGGATTAAAGGCATGCGCCACCACCACCTGGCTCTTTTTGACTCTTGATAGATGAGATATAAACCTTCAATAAAGTTATTATCTATAAGTAATATTATTTAGGGCCAAAGTTGGTATGTAAAAAAGGTCTACTATAATTTGTCTTAAAAGGAAGGTTATGCCAGGTGTAGTGATTCATATCTTTAATCTGAACACTTCAGATCGCTGTGAACTGGAGGCCAACATGGTCTATTAGGGCCAGCCAGGGCTATATAATGAGACCCTGTCTTAAAACAAAAAAAAATGTCTGCTTGCCAGTTTTCATAGTAGCATGGTTTGTGTTAACATATAAACACCAACCCAAAGATGTCATATTTGGGTTTTTTAAATCCACTTTTATGAGGTGTGTGTATATGTGCAGAGTGTGTGATATTCTGTATCTGTACACATGGATATGCACATACATGTGGAGGCCTAAAGTTGATGGCAGGAATCATCATAGACCCCTTTTACAGAATGTATTAGTCAAACCTACATTCACTGCAGTGATGAGTCTTATCAGCTGATCTTCCTCCACCTTCCAGAACTGAAACTGCAGGTGGACAACCATGCCCACCTAGCAATTATGTGAATTCCTAGAGACCCCAACTCTTCCAGACCTTACATTTGTACAGCAAGTGCTTTAACCCAAGCCATCTCTCCTGCTCCATATTTAACTTAGTTTAGTCCACCTTAGCAAAATACTTTGTGGTGACTCTAAAATCGGGAAACTTCTCCA
Source organism: Mastomys natalensis (assembly GCA_021653895.1). Lineage (NCBI taxonomy): Eukaryota > Metazoa > Chordata > Mammalia > Rodentia > Muridae > Mastomys > Mastomys natalensis. Next base: position 282,900 of record JAJTUV010001333.1, on the reverse strand, counting down.
AAAAAGTTAGTTAAGTCACTTTGCCTGCTAATAAGTAGTTTCTGTGAACTTTGTCAAACAAATGCAGGGATGTGTCCCTTGTGATAGCTGCAGTAGCTATGCTTGGACTTCACCCACAAAGATCAGTGCAGCAATCAAGATGGGCTTGTCTTGGGACTGGGAGACCTAAACAAAATGTCTGTTCTTTCCCCAAAGGGAAGGAACCAATAAACCAAAGGTTCTACCAAGTCTAGCTTCCCAAGTGAGTTTAGTTGGAGTTGTTCACATGAGATGGTTGACACAGAGGTAGCTTGCACCACAGAAAGTCCCATCATGCAACAGCCACGTCAAGAGTACTTGGTGGACCTGAGTTCAAACTCACGACTCTTTACAGGTGTTCTCTGACCTTTCCTAAATTTGAGCCCCAGGACCCATAACAATAAATAAATAGATGTCATTCTCAACTTTTTAAAAAGTACCACCCCCAAGTCATTTTTAACAAATCTCTTATCTATTTTCATGCAGATGGATAGGAGAGAGTGGTGATTGGAATAAGAAACAAAGGTCTTCTGTGGGTCTTAAGACCTCCTCCTCTCTCCAAGATGGAATGTTAACAACTCATTTCCCGTTACCATAGACCTAGCTGTCAGTTGTACTGCCCAGCTCACTTTGTAATTATCACTATAGGTCACAGTCTTCTGCAGGCTAGTAGCTCTGCTGAAGAGAGAGAGAGAGAGAGAGAGAAGAGAGAGAGAGAGAGAGAGAGAAAATATATGTATGTGTATATATACACACAGGGTGTGGGTATAAAGGCTATACTACAATCACAGAGAGTCGAGAGTGCCCTATTAGCCGTTTATGGCGGTTCACACCTGAAACCCTAGCACTTGGGAAGCAGAGAGACCACAGATTGGAGGCTATTGTGAGCCACCTAACAAGACCGTGTCTCAAAAAAAATTAATATTTCTAGTCATTGTAGACTCAAAAACACAACTCTTACCTCAAAGGAGGAACAGTTTGTCATGGAATGACCCAGCCCGCAAGTCAGACAATGGGGTCTGCAAGGGAAACAGTGGGGATGTCTGAGAAAACCAAGATGTTATCAGAGTGTGCTCAGCTGTTGTAGGCTACTTGTGAAAATATCATGTTAGAAAAATAAGTCTCTTGTCAGGGTGGAAAAGTATCATCCTACAAATATATGGCCCAGATGGCTGCAAAGATGATAGCTGCTTTCAGCTAGGAGTCGGCTCCCAACAATGGAACAAAATGAGTGGCCATTGGCCCTTCCATGGTCCAATGTGCCAACAGTTTCATGAAGTTTTTATAGGAACATGAACCAATGTATTACACAGGTGTGCTGCTTAATTTCAAATGTCAACTTGCCTTAACCTAGAATTACCTCAGAAAAGAGGTTTTTTGTTTTTGTTTGGTTGGTTGGTTTGTTTTGTTTTTGAAATATATCCCTGGCTGTCCTGGAACTACAATCAGGAACTTCCAACTGTCTGTTCCCACTCCAGCCCAACCCAACACCCCTTTTGGACCTTCTAAGTAGCCAACGTCAACATCACACTTTTAATTGGATAGGACAATTCATTCAAGAAAAGTTTCACCAGCTAGCAGCCAGACAGAAAGGTTGGCCAAAAGTATCTTTTTTTTTTTTTTTTTTTTTGAGACAGGTTTCTCTGTATAGCCTGTCGTCCTGAGCTCACTCTGTAGACCAGGCTGGCCTCGACTCAGAAATCCACCTGCCTCTGCCTCCCAAGTGCTGGATTCAAAGCCTGGCACCACGCCTGGCCAGCTAGGAACTTTTTGAGATCAGGGAACAAGAACAGTGCAGCACAGGCTGACAGTGACTCTCTTGCTAAAGCTGAGTGGGAAGTCAGATAATGATTTCTTAGACCCATTTTTGCCCTTCGCTTTCTGATTTGATTTAATAAATTGCTGATAGGTACATGTGCAATCTGAGAATTTAAAGTAGAAATGACTTTACAAAACCATAACACCACTTGTAAACTTAGCTCGAAACGGATTAGGGAACCTACCTAATGAAAAAAGAAATCTCACCTTTACCAGAAAGAATTAAAAAAAAAATATTGTGACCTGAAGTAGGCAGATTGCTTAAATACATCCCCAACCCAAAACAAACAAACAAAAAAAACAAACAAAACTTACAACAAAACCACATGTGTTCTAAAATACCTTAAGATGCTAGCCAAAGTCGAGTACCAGATCGCCCACACGCCGCCCTAATATGTCACAGGGTTTCCCTGTCTCTCTGCCCTAGTCTCCACCCCGGGTTCGCCCATCTTTCTTGCCTGCTGGAATTATCCACTTCGCCCAAAGGTCGCCCTCAAAGCCCTTGTCACGCTCAAACCCCGCCCTATCTCCCGAGTCCCGCCCCTCAGACGTCTAGCCCCGCCCAATCCCCACCCCCAGCTCCCCGAGTCCCGCCCCTCTCCCTGCTCCCGCCTCCGGCTCGCGGACTCCGGCGCCGGTAGTGGCGCGCGCCCGCCTGCGTCCGCACCCGGAAGAGCGGCAGCGGCCGGAAAGTTGAGGCTGTGCGCGCGGCTCGGGGTCCGCGGGAAGCACAAGTCCTTCAGAGGCCGGGCGAAAGCAGCCCGAAGAGGCCTGCGCGGCCCCGCGCAAGGCGGCCCCTCGAGCGGCCGCGCGCACGCCCCGCCCCCTCCAAGGCCGCGCCGGGGTGACCAGGGGAGCAGCGCGGCCCCGGCGACCAAGACAGTGCGTGTTGAGCCTGTAAGTGACTGGCGCAGACTCGGGTCCCGGGATCGTTCCCTCCCGTGTTGGCGTCAGGTCTCGTCCGCATCCTTTAGTTTCTCAACTACCCGCGGGGCTGGGAGGCCACAGCCAACCACCTGTGGACTAGAAGCGATTTTGGAAAGCACCCCTGCGCCAGGCTCCCGCTTGCCAGGCGGCCTGGAGGCGCGCAATGAGCGCGCACCCGCGAATGGCGCGCAACGCGGGGCTGAGACGCGCGGCCCGACGGGTCGGGGCCACAGTCCCGAGGGGCGGAGGCTGCGGGAACCTGGGTACCCGCCACGGCTATCCCTAAACTGCTCTTTTTGGCGCCACCTTGCCGTGGACCTTATGAAATAAACAAAGCCATTTTATTTGTTTGGATGCCAGATACTAAACAAGGCAAAAGGAGAGGGAATTTGATAGTTATACAACTATGCCTCCCCAGCCCCCAGACAATAAATGACTTAAGTCTGTATCGGGATGCCTGCTTTTATGGGTTTGCAAACTTGTCTAATTGCACGGATGTTGAAAGCAAAAAAAAAAAAAAAAAGCTGTGTTTAAAATATCGGCCCATTTAACACTGTCATTTGCCGCTTTAACTAGGCAAAACTTTAACCTGGCCCTAATACGAACTTAAAATTCTTCACCCACTCTCTTTCTGCTTTGTGGTTGGATATGTTGTTATTGTTGTTTCAGATTGCTACGTTTCCTGCTCTATATTCATTTTGTATTCGTAAAATCTTAAAGATTTTCCTTTAGTCACTGTTGAGGGTATCGAAGTGATTTTTTTTTTTTTTTCCCAACAAAGATCCACATCATGGAATACTATGACCCTTTTCCAAATGCTCTCTTTTTTACTCTTGGCTGATTGATTATGCTATTACCAAACCGAAGTCAAGTTGCTTAGTATTTTAGTGTTGGCATACTTTCACTGACCCGCTGAAAGATGACTTCTCTTAATCTCATACTAGCCTGACTGTAATTGTCAGTATTTTTGGCTTAACTGTGATGTGACTTTATACCTTTCATACCTCCTAGCTAAGCAGGTGTTCAGAGAAGGCAGAATGTTCCTTATCAGTAGCCAGTGTGATCCACCTAATCAATGCCAAACTGAACTTTTAACTGAACTATATATAGCCTTCTTCGGTCATAGGATTTGTAGAGGATGATATATGTTATGTAAATAACTCCAATAAAAAGCACACCTTTGCTAAGGTGCTTCCAGCTAGTATGGGACACCCATGATTTCTTCTCTGGCACCTGTCAGCTTATTTAAATTGAATCTCTCTCTTTGTTCCGTCTTTTCTCTCTCTCTCTTTGTGTGTGTGTGTGTGCCGCGCCTGGATGTTACATGAAACACATGTGTGTTGCCATCAGTGGCCAGAAAAGGGCATCAGATCCCCTGGAACTAGAGTTACAGGCAACTGTGAGCCTTTCCTATATTGGTGATGGGATCCAAATCCAAGTCCTCTAGAAGAGCAGCAAGTGCTTTTAGCCTCTGAGCCGTCTGTCCAGAACCTTCGTCTCACTCTTACATTACCTTCTAGAGTCGTTTGGTTTAGATCTGTCGCTTGGGTCTCTAAGGGGCCTGGTACCTTTTACTATGCTTTTTCTTTCGTTTGTGAGGATACTGGCTTCTGCATGGTAGACATTAGGAAACAGATATAGACTCAGGCTTAGGATTTGTGATATGACTGTACATGTGAACATTTCCTTGTTTGAAAATACACATTTGGGAAAGAAGGGCTTGCTCAGAGAGTCAAGTAAGTGAAGTACATATTACTTTGCAGTCTTATTGTCCAAAACTTAATGCTCCCTTCTTTTGGCAGTTTGTCTAACTTTTCTGCAAAAGCAGCTGTGTTTACTGAAGCCCATCATGTCCCTATGCTAATAAGAGAAAGCAGGAAACAAATCTACTGCTGTGTACAATCCTAAAGCACGTCTATAGTCATGGTAGAACTATCAATCTAATTAATAGTATGCTTTGTTTATGAAGCTGTTAATGTGTGTGTGTGTGTGTGTGTGTGTGTGTGTGTGGTGTGATGATGATGATACACACTATAGTCCCAGCACTTGGAAAACTGAGGCAGGAGAATTGCTGCAAGTTCCAATCCAGTCTGGACTACATAATAAGTTCCAAGTCAGCCTGCCCAGCAGAGTGAGATGCCCTCAAAAAACCACTAAAGGCAGGAGGGAGGGGAGGCCCAGAACTTCCTATGTTAATAAAGGGCTAATGAGGAGAAAGATTTTGGGAAAACATGAGGAATACTTTGTGCTATTTAATACTTTGATGATCCGTATCATCCAATTCCATGAATTAAAATTAACTTCACTGTTTGTTTGTTTTTAAGAAAACACATTTACAGTCAAGGTCTGTCATTTCCTCGTGTACATTAAGCCGTGAATTCCCAGGGAACAGGGTCCAGCAGACAGGCTCCTTCCCCTGACCTCACACAGCATGCTTCTCTGGTTGCGGTGGGCTGCTGCTCACATTGAAGCCAGGTGCCTCTCTCATTGCCCCCAGCTCCCATTATTTTTTTCACCATTTCAGGCATCTGTCCCGGCTCTTAGAGTGCACAGGGTGCTCAGAATGCACACTAATCCTGGAAAGAACCTTTAATGTGTGTGTTTACAATGATGCCATTGGCATGCTGACAGTAGTCTTTCCCAGTTTTGCCATGATGGCGTTTATGGGACATTCTTTTGAACAGCACCCAATCCCTTGATGTCTACAACCTATCTTGGAGATTTACATGTATATGGCCAACAGAACACCTATGTTTTCTAATGGGCTTAGAGAACACGGAGCGGAACCTCTCCTCTTTAAAATTTGTCACTTTCTGGAATTACCAGAAGATGGCTGCTTCATCAGGAATAACCTCATGATTTTTTCTTTTTGTTTTATTTGTCACACACACACACAAAAGAAGACAGAGACACAAAGCACTGAGAGAGAGAGAGAAGAGATAGAGAGAGAGAGAGAGAGAGAGGAAATGAGAGAGAGAGAGAGAGAGAGACAGAGAGAGAGAGAGAGAGAGAGAATATGAGTGCATGTATATTATAACATCTATGTTGCAGTCAGAAGAAACTTTGGGGCATTGGTTCTTGCCTGCCACCCTGAGACAGGAGCTCTCTGCAGTTGCACTATCTAGGATAGTTGGCAGCTCGAGCTGGGCGGTATTCCCATCTCTACCACCCATCTCAGTAGTAACACTGGAATTGCATGTGTGTGTGCTCGTCCAGCTGGTTAAGTAAGTTCCAGGCATCCAGACTTGGGTCCTTAGGCTTGTGCTGCCAACACAGAGCCTCCCCTGTGGCCTCAACTTCACTGATTTTGATTTTTTTCAAGATAGGGTTTCTCTGCATAGCCCTGGCTGCCCTAGAACTATCTTTGTAGAAACAGGCTAAGCCTCAAACTCACAGAGCTCCACCTGCCTCTGCCTCCTGAGTGCTGGGATTACAGGAATGCATCACCTCAGCCTAGCAACTTCACTGATTTTTAAAGCACATGTTTTTCATAACTACAATAGATAATTCATCTATACGTAAGATTGGATTCAGATGTTATTTTGTGAGTACCTTGTGACCCAAAGCTAGAATCTTTTTTGGTAAATTGTGTGTAAAGCTTGAATAGCAAAAGTATATACCATCCTTTCTTTCTTTTTAGTAACCTTGGCTCGAGATGAATAGTGACCAGGTCATACTAGTGGGTCAAGTGTTTGAGTCCTACGTTTCAGAGTACCATAAGAATGATATTCTTCTGATCTTGAAAGAAAGGGACGAAGATGCTCACTACCCAGTTGTGGTTAACGCTATGACCCTTTTTGAGACCAACATGGAAATTGGAGACTATTTCACTGTGTTCCCCAATGAAGTCCTAACAGTTTTTGACAGTGCACTTCGAAGGTCAGCCTTGGCGATTCTGCAGTCCCTTCCTGAGCCTGAGGGCTTTTCTATGAAGCAGAATCTTCATGCCAGGATATCAGGTAAGTCATAAGAGCATGGTGTTGGCATGTAATATTCTGGGAAGCTTTAGATAAACTGTAACACATACGGGATTCAGAGCCCTAAGACATAATTGTTGTTCTGAGGCTCGGCAGGTAAATGTGCTTGCTACCAAGGTTGACAGCCTGCATTTGATCCCTGGAATACATATGATGGAAAGAGAGAACTGAGCCCCAAAAGTTGTCCTCTCACCTCTACATGCACACTGTCACAAGTGTCCATGCATAACATACACACACACATGACACGTCACAAGTGTCCATGCACACCACCACATGCACACGTCACAAGTGTCCATGCACACACACACATGCACACTGTCACAAGTGTCATGCATACACACACACACGCACATGCACACTGTCACAAGTGTCCATGCACACACAAACACACACACACACACATGTACACACACACACATGTACACTGTCACAAGTGTCCATGCACATACACGCACATGCACACTCACTAAATAAATCTAGTTTTAAAAAGTAATTGATGTTTCTATTTAAAGTACATATCTTCTTATGGCAAATAATAATGATGTCTTCTGGGCATAGGATACTTGCCGATGCCCACCTCAGGGAGGGAGCGAATATGGAGACTCAGTGTACTTGTATAAAACTGTAATCTAAAACAGCTTTATGTGACTACTAGCAATAAAATATTGGTAATGTATGGTTAGAGAAGATCCTGCCCTATGATCTTCAGAACTACTTTATGAGATTGTTTTTTATATATCACAGTGGGGATTGTTCTGCTCAGCTCTCAGGAACTCGACACATGCTTGTTGAGTACATGGTTGTGTGTGCATGCGTGCACGTGTGTGTGTGTGTGTGTGTGTTGTGTGTGTGTGTGTTTCTGCATGTGGGTGGTGTGTGTGAGAGGCCAGGCCTCCATGCCTTACCACCTCAACTTTTTAAATAGAACAAAGATTTTGGTTGCAAATTGTCAGTTTTGCTTAGTGTTGTGTTGCCTTTGTCTTTTTATTATAAAATTCCAGCGACATAATATGAAAGATAAAGAAATCTTTGGTTTTGTTTTTGTTTGGTTTTTTCCTCGTTTTGGGTTTTTGTTGTTTTGTTTTGGTCGGGGAGCTCAAGATAGGGTTTTTCTGTGTAGAACGCTGGCTGTCCTAGAGCTCTATAGACCAGGATGGCCTAAGAACTCAGAGATCCTCCTTCTGCTCCCCAAGTGCTCGGATTAAAGGCATGCGTGCCACCAGCATCTGTCAGGAGACCTGAGTATTAAGCCAAGTGTTATGACACACGCTTTGAATCTCAGCATACTGAGTTCCAGAACAGTTAGAGCTACATAATGAGACCATGTCTCAACCACCACTCCACCCCACCCCTGCCAAAAAAGGAACTTGGGTATTTTATTTCCAGGAATTTGGATACAAGAAGTAATTTGATTTCTGAGTATTGAGCTGCCAGTGTTCAGAATATAACAATACCATATATATGTGTGTGTGTGTGTGTAGTGTGAGTATTATACATATGTATATACATATAACATATACACACGATACAGTCTGAATTTATACTAATAAACAATATAGTCATTCAAAAATAGGCAAGTCATCCTTGGAAACATGGAAGAAGGAAGCAGGAAGGCAAATGTTGGGAGTGCCCACTTTGTCTATGTAGTATATGGTGAGAGAAGTGACTGTCTATACAGTATATAGAGAGTCTTCTTAGCCAGCTAGCAGAGTAAAGTCAAAGCCACCTGGAGACCTGTCACCCACTATGCTGGGTTCAAATCTCAAATGTCTGAGCCCCGAATCTCAAATGTCTAATTTGTATAGCAGATGTGCTTATTTCTTCCACACCAGGTAAGATCGTGTCATGAAACCCAGGCATGCCTGTAACTTGAAACCGTACTGCCTCAGCTTCCTGAGCTTGCTGGGATTCCCGACACACACCCACCCTGAGTTGATTTTTCCTAAGCTACCTTGTGATTATTGCTGCTGCTGCTAGGCTTTCAGAGTAGCTATATCAACAGACCAAAAGCGTGCCGCCCCAAGAAACTGAAGCCACTATGATACTTACTATAGCTATTTCTTACCAGCTCAGCAGATCAAAAGATCAGTCTTCACAATTAGCAACCAGGTTTATACTTGATCTTAGCCAACAGACTGAGAAACATACTTACTAGATTTTTCAGCCACTAAATTTTAGGATGAGTCTTGCAGCATCAGCCAGCAGAGCAAACACTCCTGATAAACCCATTAAAAATAACTTTGACTAGCAGGACTGGCTCTTTGCACCCCAGTGGTGTGGCATAGCTGGGCTCATGGTTTTTGCATAATATTTTTTCTTTGGCATATTCAAACCTTTCAGTTGCCCCTTTTTTTAGTATTGAAAAACCACTGTTTTTGAAAGGATAAAATGATAGTGTGGATAAAGTTCTATACAAATCAAAGCTTGAAAACAGTCATATTTAAATTCTGAATCTGAGGAAAATAGACCTGTTGGTCACCATGCTACCATCTCTGTTACTCTTTCAGTTTACTGAGTGATGACTAAATAAGTTGATCTTATGTGTGACAGGTAGAAGAATTTTGTCCATTAAGTGCACTTAGTTGTATATTTAGGTGTTACTGAGACTGTCTTCATGAGAGCCAATCTTCCTTAGCCCTGTTTATAGTTTCTAGAGATATGCTTTCAAAAGAGTCCACTACTTTCTGTTGTCTGAAATCTGTAGTTATTTTCTTAATTGGGTTGATGATCTGATTTTTTTTTTTTTAAAGTAAAATACAAACATGGTCATGTGCTTGCTGTCCAGCCGTAAAGTCCTGAGTTTGGATCCTTAGCACCCAGGTATAATCCTGGCTATGGTAGCAAGCACCTGTGGTCCTAGCACTCTGGAAGCAAACACAGGAGAGTCCCTGAGACTTGCTGGCCAACCAACCTCATGGAATTGGTGAGCTCTAGGTATAGTGAGAGACTTGATCACGAAATACAATGTGTATAAATAATTTAGGAAGGTACTGGACATTAGTATCTGGTCTCTGCACATGTGTACCTACCCCCCACACTCACACACAGTAAAGTAAAAATTAATACATAAACATTTCTCCCCTGAAATATTATTACAATATTTTCTGGGAAAGAAATAATACTGTGTGGAATCAGCTATCAAAGTGTAAGTTGATGATGTTGTTTTTCATTAGGTTTGCCTGTTTGTCCAGAACTGGTCAGGGAACATATTCCTAAAACCAAGGATGTGGGACACTTCTTATCTGTCACTGGGACCGTGATCCGAACGAGTCTGGTGAAGGTCCTGGAGTTCGAGCGGGATTACATGTGTAACAAGTGCAAGCATGTATTCGTGGTGAAGGCTGACTTCGAGCAGTATTACACCTTCAGTCGGCCATCTTCATGTCCAAGCTTAGACAGCTGTGATTCCTCCAAGTTCACTTGCCTCTCAGACTTGTCCTCATCTCCAGCCAGATGTCGGGATTACCAGGAAATCAAAATTCAGGAGCAGGTAAATGAACAAGTCAATGAGAAAAAATAACAGATTTGGACATGTTTTCTGCTACAGTCAGATGGCTGGGATTGGAGAATGTAAAATGAAATGAATGGCCTTATACCTTCACTTTGTGGAAGACCAGAGTCAAAGCTGTCAAATGTATTAGAATGTAGATTTTAGAGACCATGCAATCACTGTTTTGGAGCACTGATGACATTTTAGAACCACTGAATTGTATTCCAATTTCAAAGTAAATATTGGATCTAGAGACATGGCTCTGTGGAGTAGAGCATTGCTGCTGCTGCTCTTGCAGAAAACCTCAGGTTGGTTCCCAGCACACACAAGGGGATCCAGCGCCCTCCTCTGGACTCTGCTGCCACTGCATGTGTATGATGCACAGACGTACATGCAGGCAAAATACCCATACATAAAGTAAAAATAAATAAATGAACAAAAAATTTATATTATGCATTCTAAACTAGCTGCACTTAGGACTATGATAAACTCAGTCAGTTTAACTAGTTGCCCAACATTGGAGTTTGGTTTTTAACAAATAAAGAGGAACTTTATTTCCTTTCCTTAAATCAAAGGTGTGTTCTCACATAAATAAGGAGATAAGATAGGCAGCTCAAGGCCAGCTTGTAGGCTCCTCAGTGTGGAGTTCTGACACTTCACCTTTCTTATCCCCTCAGTGTTTTGATTTAAATAGATCTCACTCAGCCCTTGCTGACCTGGAACTCCCCATGCGTGAGAATAACTTCTGAGAAATGCTGTTTGAAGCTGGCCCTTACCATTCCACCACGATTCTGACTCATCTCCTTATACGCTGTATATTCAGTCTGTTGACTTTAAGAAACAGTGTAGTTGCCGGGCGGTGGTGGGCATGCCTTTAATCCCAGCACTTGGGAGGCAGAGACAGGCAGATTTCTGAGTTCGAGGCCAGCCTGGTCTACAGAGTGAGTTCCAGGACAGCCAAGGCTAACAGATAAACCCTGTCTCGAAAAAAACCAAAAAAAACAAAGAAACAGTGTAGTCAATGTCACTATGCTTTGGACTCTGATATACCTGTTCCCTACCTCTCCGTCATGATTCAATTCATGTCTGATTCAGAACATGTGGTAAGGTGTGGCAACGACACCGAAGACCATTCACTGGAAGTAGTGAGGTGTTGAATGCAGTGCCACCCTCCACAAAGAATGTTGAAAGTTACAGATGCCCATGGATTGATAATATCTGTCTGTAGCTTTGTGTGCGGTTCTGACACAACCGGGCCAGAAGAACAGTTTTCTTTCTTGTGAGATTCCTGTAAAAGAGTAAGACAGGCGTGCTTCGTTCCTCTTACTGTTCCATGTCTGCTGGCTGTTGAGTTAATGGAGAGGGCAGCCTTTGCTCAGGAGTAGACATCCAAGCGCTTCAGAACAAAGCAGGCCCACTCTTGGGTAAATGATAGCAAAGGTGTTTTTTCTTTTACTTTCTGCCATAACCCTGCCACAGCACACATCCCAGGCTGGCCTCAGACTCCCAAGTGCTGAGGTGGAGACTGTAGAAATATGCCACCATGCTGAGCTTGTCTTACCATTCTTGATACATCCCTTCTATTCCTGTGGTGGTGTGTGGTCTAGAATGGTGGCTTCCGTTCATGACACCTGGAGTCTAGTCAGAGGAGTGACAGAAGGAAGGATGGTCATATGAGCCTACCCTGTAATCAAGTCTTCTCAGCCTGCTATTACATGATTGCTTGCATGCCGTTTGCCAGGACTTAGTCTTGTGACCACACTAGCTTCAAGGGAACTTGGGAAATAGTCATTGTTCTACGTGCAATATAGCCAGCGAGTAATCCCAGGGACTGGCCGGTTTTTCAGGTCTTCAGACTGGAGATTGTGAAAGAAATAAATCTTCATTGCTAAATAAGTAGCTTTGTCACCATGTTTAACTTGTTAGAATATTTACTGGTTTTTAGCCATCAACAGTGTAGATTATAGTTGGGGATAGTCCCCATATTTGATGGTATAGTTTTAGTCTACCTTAGTGAATTCCTGTATTTTAGATTAATTTTGTGTATTTGCATGTGTATGGATCTCTGAGTGTGAATGCCCACAGAGGTCAGAGGGAGGCAGATCAGATGGAGCTGGGGTAACAGGTGGTGTGAAACTGGTCTTCTGGAAGCATGGGAAGAGCTTGGAAGTGCTGAGATATCTCTCCAGTGCCTAGTGTCTTGAAACTATGTAGACCAGACTGGTCTTGAACTCACAGAGATCCGTTGGCCTCTGTCTTCCCCGTGCTGGGGTTTAAGAAGCACACCACCACTCCCACCTAGTGTTAGTGAATTCTGAAACTGATATTAGTCATCATTTTTAATAAAAATCCCTTAAGTCAAACTATATTATACTATTCGAGGAATGGAAGCAGTTTTAAGTGCTACCATGTTTGGGGATCTTTAGCATCTGCTGAAGCACACTCATTTTCTTATCATCTTTTCGTTTGCTAGGTGCAAAGGCTGTCTGTTGGAAGTATCCCACGATCTATGAAGGTTATTCTAGAAGATGACCTAGTGGACAGTTGCAAATCTGGTAAGCAGTTACCTTTAGTTTTTGAGATGGCAGTTCTGTGTTGCTCTGCTTAGTTTTGAACTCTTAATGTGTGGTCCTCAGTTCCTCCCCCACCCCGCCTCCACCCCAGAAGTTGGGAGTATAGATGGGTGCTACTGGATATGGCCAGCAAGACGAAACTTTTGGTAGTTTGTATAGGAGGCTCTGAACAGTCATTTATTTTTATTTCCCACAAGTTACTGACAAGGGACCGAGGGCATTAAGTGGTCACCCTGTGAAGAGTTGGGCTTAGAGAGAGGGGAAGGAGGAAGAGCTAAGCTGGGCCTTAGAGGTCACCTGCTCCTGCTGCTGGTCCTGTCTGACAAGGAACGAGACCTACCTAACACCATTTAAAGGACTAAGCAGCAGGACTGGAACATAAATCCAGATCACTGACTGAGGTCCAGGGCTCTCTCCAGTGTGTCATGCTTAACCGTGTCATCCTAAAAGGGTTCCAGTGGATTTGGCAGTCAAAGGACTCAGGATGTGACCGTCAAGTGCGACTAAAAATCTTACTGATACATAAGCAAAAGGAGTAATTGTTTCTCTCTGCTGTGTGCGATAACAGTGCAAGCGAGCGACACAGGTTTTGAAAAAGAATATCAGTAGAGAACAGTGCTTCCCTGTAGTGCATTGAACCTGAATTCTGTCTACACTGAAATCTTAAGCCATGTTTCTTCAAATGTCATTCATAATAAAGGACAGGTACTCAGTATGCTCACAGCTATTTGCTTCATTACCTTAGCTATAAACCTAAGAAATCAAAAGACAGAAAATGTGCAGTCCTTGCCCTTGAGGAATTCACACTACTCAGAGCAGTGAAGTGGATTGCTGTGCTGACTGATGGTGCTAAAGATCAAAGGGATGGATCTGACTGGGAATGCCTGAGGGACTACGATGCTGGGAGGGAGAGGGACATAAAGAGATTGCAGTGTGGACGTGGAAGAACTGGAGCTTCATGGATAGTTTGCATATTAACGATAGGAAAATACAAAATTTTCAATGCATGTTCTGTTTCTGTGAACTTCACAGCTACAATGATCACATAAATCTTCCATTTAAAACTACTTGCACATATGAAACCATTTATATATTTAAGTATTTTTAAATGTTCTACAAATGCAAATAATTTTAGTGTAATAACACTAAGCTGAGATTCCATTAATTTATATGTGTACATATATACATACATACACACACATACATTTTTATTTTATAACACAACACACACACACACACACACCACACAATATATATATATATATATATATATGATCTAATTTTCATTGTACTATCATGAATAAGTTAAATAATTTGCCCAAGGACAATGGCAATAAGATTTACATCCATTCTAATGAGATTGTTATTCTTGGCCACTCTTGCTCTGTTTTCTATGTAATCACTGTTTGTAGAAATTGATTTTTTCTAATGGATACTATATTGAAGTTAAGGTCCTCCTTTAATGAATATGGAAAGACACTCAGTATAATCCATTAGAGTGAAGATAATAAGAGGATGTTTCAAGGAGGTATGTACTGAAACTTATTTAGTTATTGTTATCTAAAACTTTAAGAAGGAATACAGTAAGATGCCATTATTCTAGAGTGACCTTGAAAGGTGTGGAAACACATATGTAAAACATGGTTACTGTGTTTGTCTACATTTGGCATGAAGTTGCATTTAGCTAGAAATGTGCCTGCTAGTGTTTACACTGTCACTACCATTTTTATGTGGCTTGTACCTAATGAACCCTTCTCCAGGAAATCAAAAGCTCTGGAGAGTACACATTACTCTCAGAGATTTAGGGAATGAAAGACATTTTGTAGCACAAAAACGTGTGGCAGTCTTGGACATGAAGAATTTCCTGCTGCACGATGGTATTTCTTGTATAAAATATAAATATCAAGATTGAGTTTGAGATATATTCAGCATCCTGCATTCAGGATGACTGAAATTTAGGGGGATTAAGTTTATGAAAATTTTGTTTTGTTTTTGGTCCCCCATTTTATATTCTAAAATACTGGATGTCACAAATTCTTAAATACTTGTTAACTAACATGCTGTATTGTATGTCTATGGTATGATTACAGACATCAGGGATTAGTAAATTGCCTAAAACCACCTAGGTCTTTTCAAAAAAAAAGGGTTTTTTTCCCCCCAAAAATGGTTTTTCATAAAGGAAAACGGGGAAGTTTTTTGCCCCTGAAAAGGGAAAAAATTTTTTTTTTAAAACTTTTATTTAAAAAGGTTTTTCCCCCCTTCCCCCCCCCCCCTTTGGGCTTGAAGGTTTTACCCCCCCCCCCCCCTTCCCCCCCTCCCCCCCCCCCCCCCCAGTTTCCCCCTTTTACCAAAAAATTTTTTTAAAAATTTCCCTTCAAATTGGAGCCTGGCCCCCCCTTTCTCCAGGGGGGTTTTTTAATTTTCTTTGGGTTGGTATTGTTTTTTTCCCAGGGGGTATTTTAATTTTTGTTTCCCTCTATTTTTTTCCCCCATGTAAATTTAAAATTTTGTTAAACTCGTTGAAAATGTCAGGTTGCAACTCAAGGAAAGAAAATCCCCCAAAAGCCCCTCCTAACCCCCAAAATTTTTTGGGCTCCATGGGGGCCCCCGGGGGAAGGTTAGGGCCCCTTTTGTTTTGCCCCCTTTTTAAAACCATTTTTTTTTGGATTTTTTATTTTTTTAAAAGGGGTTTTCCCCCCCCCCCCCCCCCCCCTTGGTTTCCCCCCTCTTTTTTTTTTTTTTGGGGTTTCAACTTCTGGAAAAAGCCTTCATAAAATACCTTGTTTATTTTTGGTTGGGTTCCTCCTCAGGGTTTTTTTTTCCCATTTTTTTTTTTTTTTTTTTTTTAAAAACCCCAAAATTTCCATTTTAAAAAAAATTTTTTGACCATTTTTTAAAGGGCCGGGTTCTTTCCATTTGGGGCTTTAAAAAAAAGCGTAAACTGGGGCATACCTTTTTTGGAAGTCTTTGGGAATGCCCAGGATGGTAACGGGGTTTGGGGGGAAACCCTTTTCGGGCCCCAATTTTTTCATATGGGGAATTTTGAATCCCCAAAATGGGGAGTTTCCCCCCCATTTGCCCATCTCCCCGAGTTTTTGTTTTTGATTTGACTTGTGGGTAATTTCGGGTTTTATTTTTTCCCTGAGATAATGTCTTTTTTGGCCTTCTCGGATTTTTTTCCCCATTGAGAATTTTTTTACCCAAATTTTTTAATGGGTTTTTTTTGTAAGCCAATTTTTGATTCGTTTTTGGTTTTTGCCCTATTTGGGGTTTAAAATTTTAATTGGGTTCCTTTGCCTTGGTGTTTTGCCTTCGGAAACTTGATTTTTATGGCCCTTTTAAAAATTTTTTTTTTTTTTTTTTTGGCGAGGGGTTTCCTTGTACCCCAAGGGTCCAACCCCCTTGAAGGTCCCCTCAAAATCCCCCACCTCTCCCCCCAATTGGTTAAAGGCGTGGGGAAATTTTTTTTGATTTGAAAACCCTTGCGTTTTTTTAAATTTCCCCTGTCCTTTTTCGGGGGTTTCCCATTTTTCTTTGTTTTTTCTTTTTTAGGAATTTTACCCTTTATTCTTGAAGGGATGAATGGTCCTTTTTTTTGGGGAAAGCCTATTGGCCTTTTTAAAAGCCCTTTTTTCCAAACTGGATGTTTTAGCTCCTTTGTCAAAGACAATGACCATAGGTGTGTGGGTCATTTCTGGGTTCCTTCAACTCTATTCCACTGATTTCCTGCCTGTCTTGTACCAATACCGGCATTTTTTACCCTATTCTCTGTGGTTAAAGAGGTCGGGGATGGGTTTCTCAAAAGTTCTTTTATTGTTGAGAATGGTTTTTGCTACCCTTTGGGTTTTTGTTATTCCATATAAATTTGAGAAATTTTCTCTTTCTAGCTCTGTAAAGAATTAGTTGTATTTTAATGGGGATTACATGAATCGTAGATTCTTTTGGCCAAAATGGCCATTTTTATTAATCATCCTGCCATCCATACATGGAGATCTTTCCATTTCCTTTTGAGATTTTTTTCAATTTTCCTTTCTTCAGAGATTTTGAAGTTTTCTTTCTCAATCTTCACCTGCTTTTGGTTCACCCTGTATTTTTAATTTTGCTATGGGGGTGCCCCACCCCCTTATTTCTTTTCCCTGTTTTCTTTCACGTACGAAGGCTACTGATTTGTTTGAGTTATTTTATAACCTCCACCTTGCTGAATTGTCTTCAGTTTAGGAGTCTCTGGGGTGGTTTTTGGGGTCACTTAAAATACAATCATATTCATCTACAAAATGATTTTTGACTTCTCCCTTTCTTATTTGTATTCTTTGACTTCCTTTTTTGTCTAATTGCTCGGCTAGGACCCCCCTTCCAACTATATTGAATAGGTAGGGAGAGAGGGGGCAGCCTTGTCTAGTCCCGATTTTAGTGGGAATGCTCAAGGTTTCTCTCATTTAGTTTGATGTTGGCTACTGGTTTTGTATATTCTTTTGCTATTTTTAGGTTTGGCCTTGAATTCTGTTCTTTCAAGACTTTTACCAGAGGGATGTTGAATTTTGTCAAATGCTTTTCAGCATCTAGTGAGATGATCATGTGGTTTTTTTCTTTGATTTGTTTTATGTGGATTACATTGATGGATTTCCGAATTTAACCATCCCTGCATTCCTGGGATAAAGCCCACTTGATCATGATGGATGATTGTTTTGAAGTGTTCTTGGATTCGGTTTGCTAGAATTTTATTGAGTATTTTTGCATCGATATTCATGAGGGAGATTGGTCTGAAGTTCTCTTTCTTTGTTGGGTCTTTGTGAGGTTTAGGTATGAGTGTGATTGTAGCTTCATAGAACGATTGGGTTGTGTTCCTTCTGTTTCTATTTGTGGAATAGTTTGAAGAGAATTGGTATTAGGTCTTCCTTGAAGGTCTGATAGAATTCTGCATTAAAACCATCTGGGCCTGGGCTTTTTTTGGTGGGGAGACTTTTATGACTGCTGCTATTTCTTTAGAGTTATGGGACTGTTTAGATGGTTTTTTGCTCCTCATTTAACTTTGGTACCTGGTTTCTGTCTAGAAAATTGTCCATTTCATCCAGATTTTCCAGTTTTGTTGAGTATAGACCTTTGTAGTAGGATCTGATGATTTTTTTAATTTCCTCGGTTTCTGTTGTTATGTCTTCCCTTTTTTATTAATCTGGATACTGTCTCTGTGCCCTCTGGTTAATCTGGCTAAGGGTTTCTCTATCTTGTTGATTTTCTCAAAGAACCAACTCCTGCTTTTGTTGATATTTTGTATAGTTCTTTCTGTTTCTACTCGGTTGATTTCAGCCCTGAGTTTGATTATTTCCTGACGCCTACTCCTCTTGGGTGTATTTGCGTCTTTTTTGTTCTAGAGCTTTCAGGTGTGCTGTCAAGTTATTAATGTGTGCTCTCTCCAATTTCTTTTTGTGGGCACTTAGAGCTATGAGTTTTCCTCTTAGCACTGCTTTCATGGAGTCCCACAAGTTCTGGTATGATGTTTCCTCATTTTCATTAAATTCTAAAAAGTCTTTAATTTCTTTCTGTATTTCTTCCTTGACAAAGTCATCATTGAGTAGAGCATTGTTCAGTTTCCACATGCATGTGGGTGTTCCCTTGGTTCTGTCATTATTAAAGATCAGCCTTAATCCGTGGTGATCTGATAGGATGCAAGGGATTATTTCAATCTTTTTGTATCTGTTGAGGACTGTTTTGTGACCAATTATATAGTCTATTTTGGAGAAGGTACCATGAGGTGCTGAGAAAAAGGTATATTCTTTTACTTTAGGATGAAATGTTCTATAGATATCTGTTAAATCCATTTGGTTCATAACCTCTGTTAATTTCAATGTGTCTTTGTTTAGTTTCTGTTTCCATGATCTGTCCATTGGAGAGAGCGGGGTGTTAAAATCCCCCACTATTATTGTGTGAGGTGCGATGTGTGCTTTGAGCTTTAGTAAAGTTTCTTTTATGTATGTGGGTGCCCTTGCATTTGGAGCGTAGATGTTCAGAATTGAGAGTTCATCTTAGTAGATTTTTCCTTTGATGAGTATGAAGTGTCCTTCCTTATCTTTTTTGATTACTTTTGGTTGAAAGTCGATTTTATTTGATATTAGAATGGCTACTCCAGCTTGTTTCTTGGGACCATTTGCTTGGAAAATTGTTTTCCAGCATTTTATTCAGAGGTAGTGTCTGTCTTTGTCACTGAGGTGCGTTTCTTGTATGCAGCAATATTTTGGGTCTTGTTTATGTATCCAGTCTGATAGTCTACGTCTTTTTATTGGAGAATTGAGTCCATTGATGTTAAGCGATATTAAGGAAAAATGATTGTTGTTTCCTATTATTTTTGATATTAGAGGTGGAATTATGTTTGTGTAGCTACCCTTTTTTGGGGTTATTGTAAGATTACTTCCTTGCTTTTTCTAGGTTGTAGTTTCCTTCCTTGTGTTGGCGTTTTCCATCAATTATCCTTTCAAGTGCTGGGTTTGTGGGAAGATATTGTGCAAATTTGGTTTTGTCATGGAATATCTTGGTTTCTCTATCTATAGTGATTGAGAGTTTTGCTGGGTACAGCAGTCTGGGCTGGCATTTGTGTTCCCTTAGGGTCTGTATGATATCAGACCAGGATCTTCTAGGTTTTATAGTCTCTGGTGAAAATCTGGTGTAATTCTTATCCGTCTGCCTTTATATGTTACTTGACCTTTTTCCCTTACTGCTTTAGTATTTTTTCTTTGTTTTGTGCATTTGGTGTTTTGATTATTATGGGTCGGGGGGTATTTCTTTTCTGGTCTAGTCTGTTTGGTGTTCTGTAGGCTTCTTGTATGTTTATGAGTGTCTCGTTCTTTAGGTTGGGGAAATTTTCCTCTATTATTTTGTTGAAGATATTTACTGGCCCTTTAGATTGGGAATCTTCACTCTCATCTATACCTATTATCCTTCGGTTTGGTCTTCTCATTGCATCTTGGATTTCCTGGATGTTCTGGGTTAGGAGCTTTTTGCATTTTGCATTTTCTTTGACTGTTGTGTCGAGGTTTTCCATGGTATCTTCTGCGCATGAGATTCTCTCTTCTATCTCTTGTATTCTGTTGGTGATGCTTGCATCTATGACTCTGATCTCTTTCCTACTTTTCTATCTCCAGAGTAGTCTCCTTTGAGATTTCTTTATTGTTTCTATTTCCAGTTTTAGATCCTGGATGGTTTTGTTCAATTCCTTCACCTGTTTGGTTGTGTTTTCTTGAAATTCTTTAAAGGATTTTTTGTGTTTCCTCTTTAAGGGCTTCTACCTGTTTACCTGTGTTCTCTTTCAATTCTTTAAAGGATTTTTGTTTCCTCTTTAAGGGCTTCTACCTGTTTACCTGTGTTCTCCTGTATTTCTTTGAGGGAGTTACTTATGTCCTTCTTAAAATCCTCTATCATCCATTAGAAGTGATTTTAATTCTGAATCCTGTTTTTCCTGTGTGATGTGGTATCCAGGGCTTGCTATGGTAGGAGAACTGGGTTCTGATGATGTCAGGTAACTTTGGTTTCTGTTGCTTGTGTTCTTGCGCTTGCCTTTTGCCATCTGGTTGACTCTAGTGTTACCTGTGCTCACTGTGTCTGACTGGAGTCTGTCTTTCCAGTTATCTTGCTTCTGTCAGATCTCCTCAGATTCCAGATGTCTCTGTGTTCCTGTGATCCTAAGCTTCCTCTGCTCTGGATGCAGTAGGTCCTCCTCTGCTCTGGATGCAGTAGGTCCTCTCGGTTGTCTCAGGATCAGGTGTTTCCACGGGAGCAGATTAGCTAAGAGTCTGCCCCAGGCAAAAAGACCAAGCTCCGAAAGGAAGGAAGGTGGTATTCCTCTGCTCTGGATGCAGTCGGTCCCTCCTCTGCTCTGGATGCAGTTGGTCCCTCTAGGATGTCTCAGGATCAGTGTTGCCACAGGAGCAGACCAGCTAAGGGTCTGCCCCAGGCAAAGGGAACAGGTTCCAGGTGGAAGTGGGGTAGTGTTCCGGAGGGGTGGGGTTTGGGTGCCTGCTAGTTCCTTAACCTCCCCGAGTCCCAGTTGTAACTCTGGGGCGTGGGGTGTTGGGCAAGGTGTCTTACCCTCTGCTCTGGGTGCGGTCGGTCCCTCTAGGATATCTTCAAGGCAAACATTTTTAAGACAGTGTTCTTTAACTTTTTTAATGTTATAAACCTCGAAAGTAATATTAAAACAAACCATCTTTCAAAGAGTGAAAACATAGAGCAATATCATAACTATTTGCCAAGACAGTACAGAAGTCATATGAAAATCTTACTTCAATTCAAAAGTATCATTTGGAGACCTGCTCCCCAGTCCTGATCATGTCACATGTTGCTGCCCTTAAGCAAGATGGTGGTGAAGCCATATCCCAAACTCAAGATGGCGACCAGTCACAGGTGCAGTGAGCAATTTAAAATGAGCACTGTTGGCAATCTCAAAGAGATGGCAGCTAATGCTGGGGCCAGGGCCACACAAGGACAGGAGTGAGGTGGACATGGGAAGTGAGAGGGTGGGGCTATACTGTACCTGGAGCCCTGTGCTCAGTGGAAAGGGGTATTTTGAAAAAACTGGACACAGGAAATTCAGACCAATTTAAGTAAGTTTTTTATTTAGATCCTGTGGCACCCATCTTCCCAGCATTTGCTGGAGATGCCAACACTATGGAATTGGTGTCCCAATTGATAGTCTGTGATCTAATGGTTTATGGGGTGGGGTGTAATAAGATATTTCTGTATCAAAGGTCCCCCCCCCAAAAAAAAAAAAAAAAAAACCAAAGGCCTGTTCTTTGATTGGGTGGGGCTAACACTGGCACAGCCACAAATCAGCAGAGAGAGCACGAAGGGTCCTGGGTCCTAACAGGCTGTCTAGGGATGGATACTCACAGACTCCAAAGAAATGATGTATCTGACAGAAAGATGGGGGAAGAGAAAATGACTCCACGTGCCCAGGAAAGACCTAGGCCATTGGGCTGGGGACTCAACTCCTCTCAGGTTCAGCCCATCTGACAACTTATTTCTCCAATGGTGAATGAGCCAATTCAAGCCAGATTATATTAAAGGCAGGTTTATTGGGAAGCTGCTCTTGGGCAAGTTCACTGTCCCCAAGCATTGAGGCCAGGGGAGTTGCCATGGGAGGAGAGGGGTAGAGAAAGGTGCATGCACAGAGAGAGAGGTGAAGAGACCAAAATGTCTGAATTATATACAAAGAGCCTCTGGGTTAAGCGCAGTCCAGCCTCTGGACTGGGAAGTTCAGAGTTGGGAGCAGGGGATGTCAGGTACGGGCTGATGCTAGAACCTGGATGTTAGGTCTGCTTGGATATGTAAACTATGCACCTCAGTCCCTTGTCCTGGGGTCTGAAACCAATTATTTTATGCTTTGAAGTAGAATCAATATCCACTGATCTATTATCAGTCATTCTTTGTTGAAAAAAGCAGGAGGCTAAGTAAAATATTAATAAAGTAAAAAGGAACAGGTAAGAAAGTAAAGTACATGCCATACAGCACTAGAGTGCCTACTTTCCTGATTCCAAGCTAACGCGGTTTCAGTTTCTGACTGACTAGTTTCTGAGAGAATGAACATGTCACCCAACATAACAGTGATAAATAAATTATCACTGTTCCCAGTAAAGGGTATTAATTGCGTGATTATTGTGTAGCAAATTTTTTTTAAATGCTGACTTTGACTTTATGTATTCAGAAACAATTTATTGTTTTAGGGGCTGAGGTCTGGGTATGTTTTAACCTAAAATTGGTCATTGCTTTCTGAATGAACAGATGTTCTTGGAAACAGAAAGTGTGTGGGCAGCTTATTTCTAACTTCTGGTCTTTTGCCAAGTGTTTCAATACCATCTCCCTGTGCATGATATTCCTGCTGGACTCACGTGGTGCTTTCCTTAGGGGATGACCTCACCATCTATGGGGTTGTAATGCAACGGTGGAAACCCTTTCAGCGAGATGTGCGCTGTGAAGTGGAGATTGTCTTGAAAGCCAACTATGTCCAAGTGAATAATGAGCAGTCCTCAGGGATGGTCATGGATGAGGACACTCGAAAAGAATTTGAAGACTTCTGGGACTACTATAAGAGTGACCCCTTTGCAGGTTTGCAATTAAGGGCATAGGGTTCATCATAATTTACTACATTTAACTCAGCAGTTAAATGGGATATGACTTGCAGACAGCTTATGTGATATGTTGTTAAGTCTTCAAGTCCATTTCTGGCATTGGAGATTTTGTTATTTCGTTATACGCACGCATGTGAAAGCCAGAGGTCAATCTTAGGTTATTCTTCAAGGGCCATCATGTGTTTGCTTACCTCCGCCCCCAACAAGCAGAAACAAGTTGTGCTACTTGGACAGACGGCTATTATTTTAGGCTAGCCTCGCTGGCCAATGAGACCCAGTGATCACTTGTCTTTGTCTCCACTGTCTTGGGATTACAAGCATGTGTGAGCATGCCCAGCTTTTCATGTGGGTACTGGGGACTAAACACAGGTCAGTCCTCATGCTTTTATGCATTAAGTACATAGTTTTCTAGCATATTTCCAAATAAAGACTGTGTTAGCTGAGGATTTAAAATGGGGAAAAACTGAGGGAGAGATGATGGACAGAACACATTTGTTGTCATAGTGTAACATTGTGAGCTTTTGATGTATTACATAAAATAACACACCACAGCCTTGGGTTTAGAAAGTATTATTGTTTATTGAAAAAAAAAACCCACATGTATCAAACATGAATTAATCTTTTTTAATTCTTCTTTGGAGGTTTCTCAAGAAAAATAAACTTTATCTTCATTCTAATGTATATTATTTTATCCTCAAGTCACAAGCTGAACTAGACACTTATTTTACAAAGAAAGGCTTCCATTCATCTATATATGGACAGTTTGCTTTTATTTTGTGGGATTTTTTTTTTTAATCTTCCAGGTCTAATACATACGTAACATTCTCTGATCTTTCTTTTATTTAATCAGTATAAAAAGGAATCCAAAGTTCTCTAAGCTGTGGCTTTATGTACAAGTACTTTAAAAATCATCCATTTTTTCAGTGTAGCTTTTGACTGAGCTGTTGTTAGGTTCAGATCCAGGGAAGACTGCAGTGCTTCTCAGAACTGTAAGCCTGAAAATCTGATTAAATCCGTTCCAGTGCCCCAGCTCCCCTGCCTTCATCACACCGCACTCTCCCTGGATATTTGCAAGTCCCTGTGCTCATGACTCAAGATCTGTCTTGTAATTAGGAAGCTGTAGCTATGCAACTCATTTGTCAGCTAAAGAATGAATTAAATATAACCTTGTAAGTTAGGAAGACACCATCAAAGTCGGGCAACATTTCTTAGTATAAATGAACTCCCCTCCTATGGTCCTAGATACTGGTACATTATCTATTTGACCATTTTGAAGTTGTACGTGTATCTTGCTGGAGTGGAGAAGAGAAGCTGCATCCAAAAGGCATCTCTCTCTTGTCCCCTGAAACTGTGGGGACTGATGGGATCCCAAGCATAGTACTTGAGTCTGACTGGATCATTTGAATTCATATTGTGCTGATCCATTATCTTATACCAGAAAGGTTTTCTGTAAGATAACAGAGGGCCATGTTTAAAGAGGAAACTTGGCCACAGACACTATAACAACATGGTCTGAAACCAGAAATTTGGAAGGGACTGAATGCATCATGTTCCATTACAAAGCCATGGAATAGGGAGACAGTAAGGGAGAAAAGTAGAGGCTCTTGCTCAAGACAAGTACTGGGACCTGTGTCTAGGCAGGGCACTGACCCTGTGCCCTTTTCCATTGGAGTGTGGCTTCTGCCAGCATGCGATAGTTCTGGCTTAGCTTTACGTACTCTTAAACTTGGTTCTTAGGTCCATTCTGTTTTTTATGTGTAACCCTTGGATTTTAATCAGATTTTCAAGTCTTCTTGGCTTAGAGCCCTGACCTGTTTTCTCTAGGCTTTCTGTCTAGAAAGAGAGAGTCCCTCTACTAGTAATGCACTTCCTATATTTTCTACATCATCCTTCGGGTTTCCTTTTAATCAAGGGTGTTCTTTCTTTGCTATTCCTGCTGTTCTAGGGTTCATCACCATTGAGTACTTGCCACTGAGTCAATGTTGAGCCACTACAGGATGGGAAGTAGCTCTGGTTGGTTCTATTCCCCAAACTAAACGATTGGCTCATTACAAATAGTCTTTGTACATGAGTTATTAAGCAAGGACAGGCTCAGGGAAAACTCATTGGAATCTTGTCAACTGATGAGACCAGTGACTGGATGAAATACTTTATTTATGAACACACTAAAATGATTCCCAGATTTGTTGCTTTTATTTAAAGCACACAATTGGACTTCAAGATCCTCACCTTGGACTACTGGAGTTGTATTTTGCAATGATCTTAATATACTGATACCACAGCAACTTATTCCAAATAAAACAATTTCTCAAACAATCAAGAACGCATTCCAAGTCAACTTGCAAGGTGAACTAACTTTATTTCAGAAGCTCCGCAAGCCTCTGCTTACCTCTATAAAAGATACTAGTTATTATAGTGCCGCATTTCTGAGGCTATTCTCCTTTACCTAAGTAGTGGGGTGGTTTTAGTGACATTACCAGAGAACATGACTGCTTTATGTTAAGGGATAGTGCTGGTTTGATAGCTACAAGTTGAAAGAGAAAAGGAAGCTCCTTTTTCTTTTTCTTTCTTTCTTTTTTTAATTCAGTTTGACAAATTTATAGAAACTTGAGTAGGTAGTACTCAGGAAAGAAACCACTCTTTTCATGGTACTAAATCTGAAACCTAAACAAGGCCAGTGCAGTATGGTGGCATAGACCTATAGTCCCATCACTTGGGAGACTGGGGCAGGATTACACATTTAAACCACTTTGGCTACTTTGCAGAACCATTTCAAAAACCAAACTGAAAAAGAAAAGCAGAATCTAAACAAAGCTCCTCATTTTCTTTGCTTATGTGACTTGTCTTCTTTATCATTTTAGATTGGCACGGAGTCTGTTACAAGAAAATGGCTACAGGATAGGGAGGTTTCAGGTAGAAGTCCTAGAAAGCGGTAACTTCTGATCTTTCTCACTTCCCAGGAAGGAATGAGATACTGGCCAGCTTGTGTCCTCAAGTGTTTGGGATGTATCTAGTGAAGCTTGCTGTGGCCATGGTACTGGCTGGTGGAATTCAAAGAACTGACGCTGCAGGAACAAGGGTTAGAGGTCAGTACCTACTGATACATTCAGAGAAATACTACCATGTAGAGGACAAGGGCGACCCTTCCTTTCTTGAACAAAACCTGCTTGTTGGAGGGTGAGTTATAATGACACACATTTGAAAATGCCCAAATAAAACTCATTACTTAGTATACTAACTTCAAGAAAATTAATTTTAAAAGCTGCCTGAAGAGCTGTCTGTTTCTAATTGGATTTTTCATATTTAGTTTATATCCATATTTATCAGAGGCTACTTTGTCTAATTCCAGAAAGATGAAAGAAATCACTAAGTTTTTCAGTGGTTATATACTACAAGCCTGTAAAGGTGCCACAAAACTAGCTCCCTTGGAGGGAGAGGGAGAGGAAGAGGAAGAGTGTGTGTCTCAATGTCTCCAAGCTGGTTTCCATCTGTGACTGTCAGCTGCTATGCACAGTCGTCTGCCTGCTGATTCTCCTGCTGGTAGACAGCAAATATGCCATCTGCTAGGAGCTGCTGCTGTAGGTCACACTTGAAGCAAAGATTGCTCCAAGTGTGCAATACTATTCTGGATGGCAGCAAGCATGGCACGCACAGAGCTGGTAACCACAGACCAAAACACTGGTACTCTAAGCCAGGCTCTTAGTACAACTCTAAGACCACATACTCCAGAAGCAAATAAACAGAAGCATTTTATAAACTGTGTATTTTGATCATCTGCTGTCTCCAAGGCACTTTGCTAAATGTTGAGCTTAAATAATGGTTTCTTGTTAATGTATTTATGAAATACTTATTATTAAAAAAATTTTTTTGTCCAATGAAAATATCTGCCTTAGGACAGGCATTTCTATTAACTCTGAAATTGGAGTACTTGGTCATTTTAAGGTAGATATTCCACTAAGCTATTGAAATTTATATAAATGAAAATGTTTTTATTCAGTTAACATAATAATAATGGTTTGATATGTATAAACCACTTATAAAATCCTCAACATTTAGAAGTACTTTAAAAAATACAGAATAAAGCCTTATATGACTTGTATGGATAGTTTTAATCACTGTAGTTTGGATTTAAAAATAGATACAACCAGAAAGTTTTTATAAGTCAAGGATTTTTAAAATGTTAAACATGGGCCTAAGCATCTGGAAATAGCACATACTGTATTAAAAGATTTTAAATTTTAAATGTCACATTCAGTAATCAAAATTGCTATATTTGTGACAGCTAACTTTTCTAAAGATTTTCTACTTAACTCCTTCCTTGAAGAGCCTTGCATAAAATATATCAAAAAGACCACATAAAATGTAATTTCTTTATTAGTTGCTTGTTAATCATAGATCCTTTTAAAATTTTTGAACTTTTACATTTACTTTTTCTAGGAGAATCTCACCTTTTATTGGTTGGGGATCCTGGCACAGGAAAATCACAATTCCTTAAATATGCAGCAAAGATTACACCAAGGTCCGTTTTAACCACAGGAATTGGATCTACTAGTGCAGGTACTATATGATAATTTTATGTAATTTAAAATTCATATAGTAATGAACATAATTACTTCCTTATGAAAAAGTAGCTGTTGTAGGATACATTTCAAATTAGTTTTTAGATTTTTCAAAGTTACTGCCAAAAATGGAAGGAAATGTTAACATCCTTTTTGTACAATTAAAAAGATAGTTCAGAAAGGTCCATGTCCTTTGTATGGAACTTCGTTTTATAGGAAAATGTAAAGATGTCATTTTATAAAGATCTACCAAACAAAACATCAAAATAGGGACATTCATTTACAAAGTAGGTAGATAGCATATAGCTTAAGGCATTTTCATGGACAATAGTGGCTCCTAATGACACCTCTTAGGGAAATTTGTGCATTTAGAAAGCATATTTTCACATATGTACTATGAAATTTTGTTCATACATTGTAATAATTCTACAGCAAGTACATTACACACAGACTATCTAGTTATAGAATGACAGGAAATATAGGGAAAATTATTTTTTTAAAATACGTCTTGATGTTTTCTACTTTTAGTTTTGATTAGTTCTCCTGTTCTAAAAACAGGAGTTTGGTTTTCCATATTTTATTAGTGTTATTACATGTTAAGATAACCTCGCTTCTGTAGTCTTCTCTCAGAGTTCTTATATAATACTTACACCTTGAAACTCATGATAAAAGAAAAAAATATCCCAGTGGTCCCATCTGTGGACTTTAAATGGTGTATTAATAAGTGTTGATTGGATGGGCTCTGTGAATTGACATACCACACCTATACACTTTGAAATCCTCGTGGCCAAGTGTGACATTGTGTGAAATGAGTACCAAGCACTTGAGCCCATGCCATCTTACAGGCCACTCTTAGTGAAGTATTGCATCAACAGCTATGGCTTCAAGTTTTAGTGATAATGTAAAGTAAACATTATTCCCTCATTTCAGATGTCAAGATCATAATCCAAAGGTGAGAAAAAAGTAGTAAAGATTTTTAATTGTAGAAACATATTGGTATTTCTTCCCCACTCAAAAGATGTCAGTGACCTTTGACATGACACTCTCGTAATCCGTTAGAGTCAAGCTGCACATAGTAAGGGCAGCAAAGGGCTACTTTCATGAAAAACTTACTATAAATGTATACTTGTATTGCATGGTCATATGACATTTTACACTATGGATTGCGATAGAAAACGTCATAGTCTTTAAGTTTTGTATTACTTTTCGTTTACTTACTTTGTGTGTGTGCATATATGGAAGTTAGATGACAACTTGTGGGAGAGTTAGTCTCTACCATGTGAATCCTAGGTATTGAACTGAAATAGGCAGTCTTGGCAGCAAGCACCTTTACCCACTGAGCCATGTTGACAGCCCCCATAGTAAAACTAGACCCAGAAACTAGAAGGTAAAACAAACAGTAACAGAAGTGAAGGGTCAGACAAGGTTGTGAATGAGAAAATGCATGTATGCCTCCTCAGATTTCTGAAATGTTTCCTCAACTCAAACAATACCATCATAACCTATTCACCTAGCTCTTCAGCAGCATGGAGTGCATGTGTGTGTGTCTGTATGTATATGTATTCACCAGACATTTATTTACACTGACAAAAAGAGGAAAGGCGCTGGGTGTGGAATCAAACGCCTTTAATCCCAGCACTCAGGAGGCAGAAGCAGGTGGATCTCTGTGAACTGAAGGCTAGCCTGGTCTACATCGAGAATTCAGGACAGCCAGGGCTATATTGACAGACTATATCTCAAAAATAAGAAACAGAGTCGGGGGGAGCAGTCTATAATCTTTATATCTATAGTTCAGACATAATGTCTTTGAATGAGGCTAACCAGGAGGAAAAATCCCTGCATGCTAGTTTCTTAGTTCTTACTGTTTATTTAAAATGTTTCTATTATTATTCTTTTACTTATAAGTTCTATAGAGCAGTAATATTTAAATAAAAGGCAGTAGTTTTAGGTCTCAAAACTTTTGTGACAGTGGGCCATATATTTAAAAACTGAATAAAAACCTAACCATATAATATCATTACAAAGTGGTTTTTATAATCAGACTAGATACTGCAGTGAATTGCTTTACTTGGCGATCTAGTTTGTTTTATTGCTAACAAACGTATTCTTACTGTACTGATCACTGACACTGTCTCCTAATTGTAGTTAGACAAAATGAAATTTTTTTTCAAATCATTTTAGTAGTCAGAAGTAATTTATTTTTAAAATCTATGAACTGGGTAATGGACAATACTGTAATAATCTGGAGTCTTAAATTTCAAAGTTTAACATTTGACAAGACTTTGTTTCACAAATTTTCCTTTTAAAATAGCAAGAAATATACAACTTAAAAGAGTCTGTATTTAAACAAATACCCATTCCTTTTCCTCAAAATGCTTTAAAAGTGCAGTATAAAAGCTTAGATGTAAAGGCACTGCATAACTTGCATCCTATGGCTATCCTGTGCATCATCACCGATAAGCAAATGAAAATATTGTACTGTAAATTTAATGGATCAAAACTTGGAGGAAGTATTTATTTCTCATTAAAGAAAATAAGCTTTTGGCCCATTTATTTGGTGAATTCCTTTCTAAAACTCCTCCCTCTTCAGGAAAAAAAGTCTAGAAAAGATGTCTAGATTATGTCAACTACAGATAATGCCCTGTTCTTACACATTAATGAGAACCAGAGGATATGGGGTAATATGGCTGCAAATGGTAAGACAAACTTCCTAAAGTAGCCAGCCAGGATAAAGCTAACTAGACCTTTCTAAATTATCCTTCTATAGTAGAAGTGCCAACAACACAAGGTCAGCAGCATTTCTGTAAACTGAAATAAAGAGCAGATCTGAGTCATTGTAATGTAATGTACTTTAGAGACTCTTGCTGTGTTGGAATTTCTGAACAATGATGATTTATGATCATGGTTTCTCAGTTTTAGATGTAGGGAGGCATACACCATAGTCAGGACTTCAAAGGCAGCCACATCTGTTATATAAAAACTAGAAGACCAGTGTAACACAAGCTGTGGTAAGATGCACTGGGGTGGTCTAGGAAAACCCTGGTGGCACGTAATTGATTTCAAATCCCATTTTTTACTACAGAATGGAAGTTTCTCCTCAAATTAAAAGGACACTATCTTCACAGGAAAAATCATTTTAGTTGAAGTAAACTTTGTTCTTTTAAAGGCTAGTAAGTATTATTGCCCAAGAGGCTAAAACACCTTTACAACCTAGTCTAATAATTGATAACTTTTCTTTTTATAAGTGCTTTAATTACATATAAAAGAGAAGAAAATAATATATATGCTTTAATCAGATTAGTTTCATGAACAAATAAAATAACACATTAGAGAAAAAAAGTACTTAAAAATAGTTGTATTTATATTCCACAATTTGCTCAAATACTGGTTTTCTTATAAACTTTCTACAGGATGTTTTTAAACAAATTCTTCACATTTCACGTAGACTATGTACTTACGGAACTTCAGGGAAATAGTTCTGTTTTTAATAGCTTAATCTGTACTAATGGGATGGCACGTGGTCACATGCAGTCCATGTGGGATTCTAACATAACATTGAGTGAGTTTTCTGACGTGGACCATCCCTTTGACGCTGAAGGTAATGCATCTGTTGAAAGAAGGGACTGTAGATTTGGGTTACTGCTCTCTGCATCTTCCAGTTTTTCTGTGTTATCTTCCCAGTTAATGTGGAATCTTGTGACTCGGGGATTAGATGCCAAAATATTCCTTTGAAGCTAGAAAGAGAGACATTTAAATGGTAAGCACTGAGAAAGTTAGATTACCATGTGCAAACTGGGTGGTTTTTTTCATCTTTTTAGAGAACTAAATTCATATGCAAAGGCATCAGCAAGTGAAGCACTTAGGACCACAACAGCAAACAGTAAAAGAACTATTAGCCTTTGGAAACAAGGGTGTGGAGGCGATAATCCATCAACATATTTCACCTCCCAACAAAGTGCCAGCTTTTATACTTACTTCTGCTTCCTAAAGAATACAGGAGGGAAAGTCCTTTTGTACATCTGTTAGAAGATGTTTTAGTTAGGGAAGTATGTCTCTAGCTCTAATCTATGGCGAGGTCTGGCAGATAGAGTACCACAGTCGGTTTACTTAAAAAGTCACCAGTAACTAAACCCCTTAACCATTCCCAGTGGAAAAATCTAAAAGTTTTAAAGAAATGTTTTTAAGACTGAGTCAGATTTTAATGTCTCAGAATTTAACTTATCATCAGAAATACTTAAGAACTTTAGTTTAACCTTTAAGAGTAGCAGATAGGATGAATATGTAGACATCCTAAATATTAATGAAAATAAGCATAAGCTAGGCATGGTAACATCTGTAATCCTAAGACATGGACATCTGAGGAAGGAAGAATGCCATAGTTCAAAGCCAGCTTGAACTACAGCAGTCTCAAAATTTCTGCCAAACAACAAAACCAGGTTCACCTTGGCCATGATTTTGGGAAGAGTCATAGGCAAAACTATTTTTAATCATGCCACTACAGTCGTCCTCTTTTGAAATGAAATCCCTAATGGTATAGAGAAACAAAGGCTTGCTTTTGCAGGAAGCCCTTTCATTTTACTAAAGCATCAGATTCAAGGTAGCCACCTAACAGTAACTCATGGGGAGGCAGGGTAGAGGCCAGCCATGCAAATGGAACAACAATTAGTTTGTTCAAGTGCTACAAAACTTCAGGTTTGCTTTAAGCCCATGTTCATGATATACTATGAGACAGCAACCCTAAAAGCTGGATAGTAAAAATAATAGTAAGAAAATTACCTTAGAAAAGTCTGGTTTTACTGGTGGGTTTTCCCTTAATTCTGTTTCAGTATATTCATTATTTACATAGTAGCCAACTCTAATAAATTCTTGACCTCGGTAGGTGCAAGTAATCAGTACAACTGTTACCCCCACTGCGTCTGCATCTGGGATGAGCCCTGCATTCGGTGCATCAGCCTAGAGTAATTTAAAAAGAAACACAAAAAGGCTGTTAGTGGCAGGTATAGCGAATGAACATTAATTACCTTAGCACTACTTGAAACCATATTAGTGGGGAAAATGTTTTTACAATTTATTTTTGGCTTTTACAGGCAGAGTCCTGCTATAGCCTTGGCTGGCCTCAGATTCACTGTTTTGCCTCCCGAGTGCTAGAGTTACAGGTAAACACCACCCCACCCACCCAGCAAATGTTCTTTGGTGGGAAATGGCTTATACCTAGAAAATAAGGTTCGTGTTTCTCTGTAGTAGTACTGGGTACGCTTAGTACTTGCAGGCATAATTATAGCTAAAGAAAGAAATAATTCTGGTTTTACTGTATGGTGATTAATTATATAATATTCATTATAAAATCCATTATTTATAACCAAGTCAATCATTTTAGTGATCCTAACCTTTTACAGTCCTAGTTTTCAGGCCCAAACTACTATGTAGCAAATTAAGTTTCATAGAGCCTATTCCAGTGATTACTCTATCAGTTCTCTCTTCTATCCAAGGCCCTTAGGTTCTTCAGTAGTGAATCATGTAAAACTGACAGCAGAGGTCAGAGATGAAGCTCAGTTCAATCCCAGCACCACCAACTAAGATGTACACATATAAATAGTGAATGCAAATGACTATGGATCTGAAAAACTCTATTGCAAAGTTTGAAACAATGAAAATCATATTGTATTTGGGCTACATACACTGTGGTTATTCAATGCAGTCAAAGACTGTTTAGGTAGATGATACCAAAGACCATGTTTTGAATCATAATGAACCTAAAGGAACTAAGAAAGCAAAACAACACAACTAGAAGACATTAAAAATGCCGGTAAAGGTTAGAGTTGTGTCCACAGTCCTCATCAGCAAGACTTCTGAGACGACAGACAGACAGACAGTGATGGCTGAGGCATCCACGTACAACCTGGAACACCATTCTGCATAGTAAATAAACAAAGGCAACTAGAGCACCATATTCTTTGCATATGAACACTTCAGTAAATGCTTTTAACTTGGAAACTTTTAAGAATGTTTATTGTATATATAACTGACATAAAAATCCAGAGACTAAAACTTTGTCACCTTCAGTTTCTCTTATTCTCTTCCCTTGTCACTCTCAACATCTCATTTCTAAAGGTTGGA
The DNA here is from genome assembly GCA_021653895.1 of Mastomys natalensis. Lineage (NCBI taxonomy): Eukaryota > Metazoa > Chordata > Mammalia > Rodentia > Muridae > Mastomys > Mastomys natalensis. The sequence continues at coordinate 249,303 of JAJTUV010001333.1, read as the reverse complement.
TGTTCCTTCATCTGTTATGCAGAATGCTGTTAACTTACATTTCTTACTCATTTCCTCATTCCCAGCCTGCTGTTTATATTGCTGCCGTTTAAATACGCATCCATTTCTATCCCTTTGGAATACTTTAAACCTTAGATGCTTTAATTGCTTCCTTTTATGTATTTGTTATTTGATACAAATTTCCTAATATATGTCTTAATCTAAATGCAGCTATAAGAATTTATTATTTTAGAATTTTCTCAGTTCCTGTCCTGATGGGGTATATGATCCCTGTGGACAGACACTAAGGGTGGGGACATAGACTCTCCTGTACCATATACAGTCTGTCCTACAAATCTTATCCAACATTGCAGGGTTACTTTCAGGGATTCTCATATACCCAGAAATGGGTGAAGATGGTTCAGTTGCTACCACCCAGAAAATTAGTAGTAATTGATCTATGTTTAAAAATGTTGCTTGCCAAAGGATTTAAATTGAACAAATTTGGGTCAAGAAATGTGTCTACATTTCATGTCATTAAGGATGGCAAAGTGATGGGGATGGATCACTTCTCTTGACCCAATCCAATACTGAACAGATGTCTAGACAGCTCCTTGCTAGTCTTAGACCCATAACTAACATAACTATGTTTAACTATACCAAGCAAAATGGCAGACCAGAAAAATAGGACAGTTTGCTCATAACACAAAACAAAAACTACCTTAGTTTCATTTTGTTAATAACTGTCAGACTTTGAAAATTGCATAGGCTAACACATGACCTAAATCACAGTGCTTTCTCTGTTCTTTTTGGCAACATTTACACCGATAGCAACAAAAAGCTACACACTGCTATGAGATTTTCCTCACAGCACTGCAAGCCAAAAGCTTAGAGTTACTCTTACCATAAACACACAAGATTCCCAAGGGCTCACTTTAAAACTATGATGTACAAGTTTTTATAGCAATACATAGTGCATATATATGGCCATACATTAAGCTGACCTTCTTTTACTACATCATGTATCATCAGTACAGTATGTAGTCCCCGGGCTTTTGGGTCCAAGGAAATCCTGCCTCTTTATATAATGAGAATAAAATAATAGTTTTAATTAATTATACATCTAGCTAGTTTTGTCAGTAATTTGCTAATTGCCTTATTCCTCATAATATTTTTATGCAGTAGGTCATTAGTGGGGTCACATATCTTAGTGAGCTGAGGCATCAGGCCTGCCTGAGACTTAGGCAGTCTGTGTTGCTATAGCTTTCACAAGGTTATGCACACACACAACTCAGTTTGATGGCACTGTGAATTAAAGTATCGCAGCCTTTAAATTACTGTAGCTGAGCATTTCTTAGCCATTTGTTTACATACACTAAGTTATTTGGGGTTTCCTGATAGAAAATACTCAGGCCCAGATTCAGTTCTGTATTTAAAAGGCAGCATCTCTAATGATGTTCTCTTAAGCAACTCCTCGCCCATTTCTAATGGGGTTATTTCAAAAAGAGTATTCATTGAAATGTTCTGTCTGTGAAGGAAGAAATAGAGGCCAGGTATAGGAAGAAGTAGATTCTTCTCCTGGTTTATGCCTGTAGTGAGATTTGGTTAGGCAGAAATAATTCTAGCAAAAATTAATGGTTATTTAAAAGCTAGCTCATTACTCCTTGCAGTGTTATAAATATCTCCTCTAAGAAGCATGGATAATTGAAAAAGTTACTAGTTTTATATAGCAACTTAATAAAGCAGGAGAAATAACACTCTTTGACAGAAGATAATGTCTAAAGCTTGGGCACAGACAGTCTCTAGACTGTCAGAGGTATCTGAGAACATCATTTATACTAAGAGTATTTCTACTCACAAGTTCTAACATGATTTGTCACAGTGGTCCTCTATAAAAACTTAGATAAGAAGTTTTTGTGTCATTCCAATGGCTCAAGTCACATGTCTCTATCTTAGCCTTGCAGTTAGTGACTATACCAAAATGAGGTTGTTGCTATCACATCAGCAGATGCATGCACGTTGCTGACCAGCACACCATTTGAATACATGGTTGGGGATGTTTTCATCTTGAAAGACAGTCCCATAGGACAAACTCAACCTTGTATACCTAGTATACTTGTAGTAGTCTGTCTAGTTCCCGAAAGTAAACTCAATAACATCCCTGCATATAAACCCAAATATAAATCTGTTGTGATAGATACTGACTGAAAGGCCAGCAGACTAAATGTGAAAGTAGATAAAGCAATTCCTTAACACAGAAAGGATAGGGCTCTGAGATAGTTTAGTCTATTAGAAACACACTTGGCATATATATCTGAAGATTAATCTTACCTGAAACACAAACATATGCCTTCCTGCAGGAACGGGACCCACTAAAACAGAGTCTAAAACTTGATCGTATTCTTCACTTTCTGCAGAGCCCACATAGATAATTTTCCACTCCAAGTCTAGGGTAAAAAAAAAAAAAAACAAAAAACATTATTTCATAGCAGCAATTATATATTAACATGATAAAGTCCCTCTTATTGACCACTTAACTGCTAAATGGCTTTTTACCAGAGAGATATGGAAATGTTACTTATGTATTTCTCTCTCACCAGAATTCATATTTCATCCAAATTCTCTTTCATAAAGCACTGGTCCCTGGAGAGTGTTCCTCACAAGTAAAACATGAACAAAAATTGGGGAAACACTAAAAGTTTTCCATAGGTACACATAAAGCAAAATGTCACAGTAAGTTCTCAGAGGCCTCCTTTAGTAAAGAACACTGGGAGCGGCAATCCCATTGCCCAGGCTCATGGACTGCAATCTCCCAGCCTCTTTTTGTGCCCCATTTTTAATTTCACCACTGTAGAAAAGCTGCCCTATGAAACAGAAATCACAGAATCTAAAGTAGAAAAATCATTAGCAAATCTTCCTTGTGGTTCAGAAGTTTCAGCTCATCTCCTGACATAAATTTGTCAATCTGTTATCTCATCACTCTTACTAGCTAGCAGAGTAACTGACTATGTTACTAACTTGTACTTACATTGTATTATCAACTATGCCAACTGGTTACCAACTGGACACAGTGGGACTGTTTCCTCCTGATACTCCTTTCTGCCATACATTCTTAAAACCAGAAGAGGAAACCAATATACCTCCTCATATAGCAGAGTACTTACATAGCATAAAGGCAGGGACATGATACACTCAAGTACAACCTAACCTAACTAAGACTTGCCTTGTAATTCAACCTAGATTTCATTAAGCACCCTTTTAGAAAATTCACTATGGAGAACTGAGAGGATTAAAACCATTGCTCTTTGAAGGAATCTGGGAATCTGCTCTTTAAACATAGGAGGAAGATGACAGACAATCTCCTATGGTGTGGTCTATGCTTGGCTTCATTATAGAAAGACTATATACTAAGCACTCCCAAGGGGTTGAATCTCTGGTTCACATCAAGAAATCCTTTCTTGTGTATAATAACTTTGTAGGTATCCCCTAAATTTGTAAGAGTATTGGCACTCCTTTGAATCATACCATACTTGCAAACTGAACTTTTTGAATTGCAACCTTCTTAGTATTTGTAATGTTTTAAAAGCCAACAGTTACTATTATGTCTTGGCTCCACCATAGACTAAGGCTATTTATATTTTCAGTACATTTCCAGACTCAGGGTTCTGCATCTGGCATCTCATCAGATCACTTATTTGTTGTTGGATTTGTTGTAGAAAGAAACAATAATGTTTTCTGACCAGAAAGAACAGCAAAAACAGTCACAAATGTAAAAAGCCTGCTTGCTGTGTTCAAGAATAAGCCAAGAGGCTGGGATTTTGGAACAGAGAGAAGTTACCCAATCGCGAGGTTAGGATGGGGAGCAACACAGCCACATCCTACAAGGCCTGATACCCACCATCCCTTAGCAGCACCATTTTGTCGTTATGCTGGGCATCAAACCACTTTATAACCGAGTTACAGGCTACAGGTAGGGCTATTCAATCTTGCTAATGCTGTGACCCTGAAATAGTTGGTCAAGGTGTGCTGACTATCCAACCATAAAATTATTTTGTTGCTACTTCATAACTGCAAAATTGCTACTGCTATGTAGTAAATGAATTGTAATATAAACATCTGTGTTTTCCAGTAGTCTTCTGGGAGTCATGACCCACAAGTTGAGACCCACTGCCCTCAAAGTTTTGAGCAGAGAATCTTTACCTTACAGGATCTGACAAGAATCTTTTACCTTAAAGGATCATTTTGCTTGCCATGTTTTGTGTAAGCTGTATGAGGGCAGGGGAACAAGAGATTGCTTCAGTAGTTCAGTACAGAAATTATGGTGGTGTGGGTGAGTTATGGTGGCCACAGGGCTGGTGTAAAGCAGTCACATCCTAGATAAAGTTTGGAAATAGAAGCAGCAGTAGCCACTGGGGGCGGGAGGGAGGTCAGTGTAAAGAACAAAATAATCAAGAGTTAGTTTTATACGTGTCTAAGATGCCTATTAAATGGTTAAGCATAAACACACAAAGGTCAAATTTTTAAAAACTGAAATTTGGCAATAATACATAATAACAAGGACAGGAACGGGAATCCTAGGAGTGAAATGAGTCTTCATCAACACTCAAGTTGGCAGGTCAGGAAAAGGATGAATCAATAAAGTAGTTTAGAAAGCTAGCGCCCAATGAAGGAAATGATCCAAAAGCCAAATGAAGACACAGCTAAGGAGAATAGTAGATGAAAGCCACAGACTTACCTAAGGTAAATGCTTTATCATACAGACATAATTATTCAAGTACATATATACTGTGTGTGAGAGTGCATACGTGCTCGAACTAATATAAACAAAGCTGAGACTTTAGTAATCTAAAATTCACAGAGCTTACAAATCAGAATCATAATTAAAGGTGAGTTGCTGCTACTCAAAAGCCTTGCTTTTTCTAGCTTTCAGGTAATGGGTTTAAAGAATACAGGAGAGAGTGGATAAAGACAGGTAATGGAGAGTGGGTTAATCTAACCTTAATAAGAACAAGCTATGACTCAGGAACAGGCACACACTGGGTCTGAAAGTGATGGTATGCCTATTTACCAATTTGTTTATAAACCAATTTTCCTTTTCTACGCCTCTGTATTTTATGGAGGTATAAGGGCTGTGGCACTACAAGAGTTATGAGCTGAAAATTATTCATTTATTTTAAAAGTTAACTTTTCCATTTAATCATGGTAATCAGGGATGGATGTTACCAAGGAAATTTTAATTACATTGTTGGGAAGATCTGTGGTCTAGTAGAAAATATACAGCCTTTGCAATCAGAACAGGCCTGAATTTTCAAATATAAAGCCACAGGCTCAATTTTGATGCACTGCAAATATTAAACCCTAGAAATTGCAGGAAGGCCAATTAAACTTGTATAGGCTTAGTGATCAAGTATAAATAAAGCCCCTACTTTATATAAAAAAAAAAATTAATAAATCTCTTTAAAAATTTTTAAGTGTGTGTTTGTGTGTATACACACACATACATACATGAGATCAGAGGGCAACTGGTTGGAGTTAGTTCTCTCCTACCATGTGGATTCAGGTGATTGACAGGTAGTTGGTATGGGTAGTAGCTTTACTGGCTGAGCCATCTCACTAGCTTTAAATCCCACTTTTTAATGTGCTCTACTCCTAGACATAAACCCTATAAAAGAAAATAACTGTATTATCTTTAGAGCAAACACAACTTATGGCTTCTTCTGAAACAAAACTACCAGGCAATTTTAAAGCAAAGTTAAAATATTTCAAGACTACTGACAAATAATGAATGGTGGCTAATTGGTACGTTGGAGATAGACACAAATCATAAACTCAAAATTCCCTTTAGGTATTTTGTACTTTGATCAATAACTTAAAAAGTCACAGTACAACAAAAGTATGGACCCTAAAAAGGAGCTTTCGCAGGATAAATCAACTCCCATTTCCTTACTCCACAGAGCCTCTAGATGGAGGATACAGGAATGGCACCTTGTTCAAGGATTCCTTTGCAGCTTTGGAATGACTCAGCTTAAAATACCTTAAAATAATGGTGCCCTGGTTTTGAAGTGTACTAGAGGAAGACATAGTCTTGACTTGAGTAATACTACTGTTGTGAAAGGACCCCAGTTAAAATGGAACCTTGTTTGGTTTCTGTGGATGGCTGGCTTGGAACTATCCAGTGTAGTGACACTAACGATATCCTAAACCATATATCTTCCTTGTACAACGTGGACCTAAAATGGAAGCCATCTTATGAGAAACACCTGTAGTGTAAAGAACTTCTAATGCCTCGAACACTGCACTGAGTTAGGATGGACTCAGCCATGATCTTACTTTATATTTGCTTATCTGTATATAAATTGGCAGTTCAAAAAAGAAATAGAAAAGAAAAAGCAGTGTTGAGGTTGGAAATGGTCTGATGTGGAAATGCTGTTACATTTCAAATGAAGAAATGAGCAAAACATCCTTACACTTATATTAATCATCACAGCCTATTCAGAGACTACTACACTTCAGTCTTTAGTCAATCTTCAAAATATGCCCCACTCACTGAATGTATGTGCATTATAACTTACACACGTACACACCAGGGAACATTTTAAGTCATGGTCAGCCAGAGGAGTGGAGGGAAAGGGCTTTTTACAATTTTTAAAGGTTTATTGCAATGAATTTTAGAATTAAAGTTAACATCGTTCATGAAGTGCATTGTAAAGATTATAAACTTTTAAATTAAAAGAGAAATTCTTTTCGTCATGATTAGGATAATACTCCTAAAGGCATTTTGTAGAAATACTTTCAAGTCCCAAGATGTCCTCCTAGTTAACACCAATGAAGTTGAACTTTTTGTTTCAAATGTTGAAAATGAAGCATTGATTTTAATGAAATCTAAGAAAAGCGATAAAAAGCCACATTTTAGCTTTCTAAATTCTGCATGGCCTCTCTATTTAACGTTTTTAAAACCGTAAAACGTACTTCAGAAAGGACTTTGCCTTCCCAGCCAACGTTTGTATTTTCTCTATCTGCCCGGACGTGGAGTTATTTTAATTGCATCTTCTTCACACGTTCTGGAGAAAGTCTTTCAGACTTTCTAGAAGCCAGAGATGAAGTGCCTGGAACTGGTTAAGCGCCCTGCTTTTGCCCTCGGGTGGATGGAACTTCCTAGCCCCTCACCGTTTCTCTCCAGAGGTTTCCGTCCCCCGGGAAAGGCGTCCGCGCCGCTCCGGAGGCGGCGCACAGCATCCCGGGCGCCCGCGGAGAGCACGGCGGTCCCCGGGAGCCAGGCGCCGAGGGGAGACTCCAGCGCCCGCCTTCCGCGCTGGTTGGTGGAAGGAGCCGGAGAGCGGCGCGAGGACAGCCTCGGCGGGGCTCGGGCGGGAAGGCGCGGGCCCGCTCGCCCCTGGCGGTCCGGAGCAGGCGTCGTGCCGCCGGGTAAGATGGCTCCGCTCCTCGCCGGCCGCGCGTGCTCCCCGCCGGGCCGCGGGGCCCTGGGGCCGCCGAGGCCGCACGACCCCCGCCAGCGCCGCGCGAGCCGGAGCCGCCAAGCGCCGCCCGCCGCAGACAAAGCTGACAACATGGCTCCCTCCGCCCGGCAAGTTGCTCGCAAGTTGCGGCGCGGCCGGCGTCCCTCAACTTCAAGTTTCCCTCGCATGGCCGCCCTCCCGCCGGCCGCCGGCCGCGGCCCACCCCGCGCGAGGCCGGGCCGGGAAACTTTAACGTCCGCCGCCGCAACTGACAGCCCGGCGCCACTCGCTCACCTTCAGACAGGTCCTCGATGCACTCGAAGGTGATCTCGAACTGGAACGGGTTGTAGAAAGGCGACGGGTTATCCAGCACCACTACATTGTTCACCTGAACCTTTGCCATATTTTGAAGAAAACACAAACAATGGGGCCGGGGCTGGCGGCACCACAGAGTCCCGCGCGCGGCCGCTCCGAGAGCGCAGACCCCCGCCCCGGCGCGGCGCGGCCCGACGTCGTGCAGCTGCGACTTGAGAAACTTTTTTTTTCCTTTTTATTTACACGGCAGCACTCCACAGTGTTTTGCAGCTTTCCTATTTCACTAAACTACAGCCCATTCTGCTCTGATAACTAGCAGCGTTGCCCGCGATTGGCTGCCCCCGAGCTCTGACCCTCCTCCTCCAGCGAGGGCCGCGGCGGCGAGCAAGATGGGCTCCCGCTCGCGGAACGGACGGGAAACTTTCACTGCGGCTCCACCTGCTGGTGCGGACCAGGACAAAGGCGCAGAACAAAGTGAGTGGAATAGGGGCTGGGAGGCCCGCGCGGAGGCCGCCGCCGGCGGGGGGAGGGGCGGCGCAGGCCCCGCCCCCGCCCGGCGGGCCCGCGCCGCACGTCGGGCGTGGCCGCGGCGGGACGGAGGGGGCGGGCCCGCGAAGGGGCGGGGCCTGCGGCCTTGGCGGGAGGGCACGAGGCGGCCCCGCGTGTGGGTAGCGTGGGCCTTCGGGTTTTCGGGCTTCCTCCCCGCGTTTAACGCCTCCCCATCGGTGCCGGCGGCTTTGCGGGCTCTGCTGGATTCAGCAGATAAGATGCGCTTTGCCTCACTCGTCAGGCCCAGCTGTCTGTGCTGCTCGTAATGGTGGAGAATAGGGAGAAAAGCTGGTTGCAGTGGGAATAAATTGCATTTTATAGCCCATGTCAGTTCGAAAGGAGCAAGCCATTTTGGAATTCAAGTTCTTGGCCACGACAGTGCGGTGAAATAGATACAAAACGAGGGCGGGGTGATTTTACACACACACACACACCACAGGCAGGCAGACTGGAAAAAAAATCTAAATATGTGATCTTCGGCTGCACGTTGGATTTCTTCCCATTTCAGATCTGGAAAGATGTAGAACGAAAAGAGGAATAAAAGGGGAAAAACGTGATCAGTTACAGCGTGGTTTCTGTTGTTGGGGGGAGAGAGCAGAGAAAGAAGTTAAAAGTCGAAAAATGGAAGTGTCAGAAGACCAAAGGACAACAAATGTATTATCAGTGGAGTATGAGAAAGGAGAAAACACAGATAACATGACATTTGCTCTTCAAGACATAACAAACATTCATAAATTTAAAATTGCAGCACCACAAATTCTGAGGAGCCTTCCATGCCTGTGACACCATTTCAAGGCTGACTTGAGGAAACGTTGCTTGTTTATGGTGCTCAGCCAGACTGGGTGGGCGAGAAATCGGAAACTTAACACCTTTGGATGTGAACGGATTCTTTTTACTGTGGAGGTGTTACTCATCAACTATTGGGTTCTTTTCTTTTTCCTTATAAGTGAAACTACTACACAATTAAATAAACTTTGCAATGAAAATTATTTCTTAGTATTAATCTGCAAGTGAAGTTTTCTGCTACTTTGCAGAATTTTGATTAGTCATTTTTCGGACATGTTCAGACTCAGGTGGATTGCTATTGATGATCTGTCCTTGTCCAAAAGTCTTTTAAAGTTATCATGGAACAGGCCTGTCCGTGTTTAAAGAGTTAAAGTGGGGAGAACCACTTTTATTGTCAGTAAGCTGAGCAATCAGTGTCTACCAGTTCAGTCATCATTGTTTCTGTGCATCAGAGTAAAAGTCACACTGGTGGTAGACAAGCTGACCATGGCTGCTAAATAATACAGGAAGCTCTTATTAATCCTAGTTTTACATGATATTAGCCAAGATAAAGAAGAAAACTACTATATGCTGTAAGACACGCTTAATATGTAAGATCAAGTATCCATTTGGAGATTTAAGAAAACGTGACTTTGTGAGGTTGTAATACGCAGTTATAGCAGGCACCCTTGAGATTCCAATTGACTTAAGAAAATGCTCTTATGTGCTTCTTACATGTGTCATGCTGTTTGACCAGAAGTGTGTTATGAGTTATATAAGATTCATTAGACTCACTGCTGGTGGAGGTACATGTACACACACACATGTATGTATGTATCAGGGACTAAGACTATCTACCAGGTTATCACTAACTTGATTCATTTCCTTACACATTTGGATTGGGGGTGAGTTGTTTGTATGTTTGTTTGTTTTTTGTCTCTTGTTTGTTTAAAGAGTCATATATAACAGTGTTTAGAGGAGGTATCTTCTTTTTTCCAAGAACTATCTCTAGGACTATCATCTTGCCCCTCTATTTTATTACTGCTCATCAAAAATTTTTAAGAGGAAACTTGGCTCCAATAGTCTTTTCACCATGAACAATATTTTTAGAATCCCACTCCTCCTCCCTTAAAACCCCTTAGAAGCACTGTGCCATGTTTCTAAGTAAACTGAGAGGCTTTAGAAAAAATAATGTATAACAGAATCACGCTGACTCGGAGTCAGGACAATTACTCCTCAACAGAAAACCATATTATAACTGAGGAGTCAAAATATAGAGGTCCCACATAAGGATTAGAGACCCTAAATCACTACTTTCCACTTTGGGGGCTACCTGAAAGATTTTTTAGCTTTTTAAAAATGAAAATCATGAATGAACTGCCGAGAGCTGTTATTACAGGCTAAATTGTGTTTCTCTCAAATCGTATGTTGAAGCTCCATCGTCTAATATCTCAGAATGTGACACTGATTATAAATAGGCCTCATAAAGAGGGATTGAGTTATAGGAGGCTTTTGAGGATAACAGTCAGGATGCACCTGACTTCAGTCTGGTATCTTCATTTAAAACAAAAAGTATATGAGGAAACACCACAGGATATATGCATAAAAGCATCTAGAGGAAAGGACAAGAAGGCCATTCACAAGCCAAGGGGCTGGTCTCTGAGGAAACAAGACAAAGCTAGCAGTCTTTCATGATCTAGCATCCAGTATAGTGAAGAAATAGATTTCTATTATTTAAACTTGTCCATGATATTTTGTTATTATAGCCCTAAAAACAGATAAACTATAATGCATAGTTTTCTCATAGCAAATTAAGGTAGCATGAGTATTTATGCATGTTTTATCCTCATACTCCTGAACTATCACATGCCTTATGAGCCATAAGATGCAGTGGGGAGGATGCTGTGAGGATGTGGGATGCTGTGCATAGCTATTCTCCAGTGGAAGAATCTGTTGACGATCGTGTACGTTGGTTGTTATTTGAATAGACAAGCAGTGTGTTTCCATGGATCCTCTGCAGTGGGCTTCTAAGACTGTAACATTTACTTAAATTGAGGTTACACAGAGACCAGTGAAAAAGCAAGTTAAATTCAGTAGAATTTAAATGTGCTGGATGAAATTTTCCTGGAGCTGGGAATGAAATGGAGTCTCAGTCCTGCCTGCCGCAAAAGGTAAAATAGAAACGGTGGAGTAACTTTTAAAAAGTACATTATCAGGGTGGGCGTGTCCACAGCGTGGAGGTCAGAGGACAGCTTTCTCCAACCTGTTGTGGGTTCTGGGGGTGAAGCCCAGGCTGGCTGGTAGGTGAACAGCCTTTCCCGCTGAGCCATCCTCAGACCCCTGACCTTGCTTTCATTCCACTTTTCTTCTATTTTTCTTTTATTTTACATAGTCACCATGTTGCCTAGGAAGGTCATTTGTATTATTACTCCGGTCTGTAGAGACAAAACTCGGCATAAGTGTTGCTTTTCTGTTTGCTGGCTTGTTTTTGGTGTTGTTTTGCAGTGTTAAGTATTAAATCCAGGTTCTCACTCAAGGTAGGCAAGTTACACCCCAAGCCAGGCATACTGAACTGTGATCTTTATTAGCGTAAATTCCACCCCCCACCCCCGTTTACACTAACAGAACGTCGAAACTTGGTGACTTGTTTTAAATATTATTTTCCCTGTAAAACTGTCAAATGTGAAGATTTGCTGGAGTGATTTTCTAGATATTTCTAACTGAAATCTCAGTGATTTTAATTTGTTGCATATATACAGAAAGCATTTATTATGTTAAATTTCTGTGCTGAGTGCTAACATAAAGATGAAATAGATAAAGCATCTAAAGAGCTTTTGGTCCAATAGCAAAGGTAGCTTATGTGATCAAAATTACAACTGAAAGACAAGGATTTAGGTTCCACTTTAACCAGCGACATTAAAATGAGCAAAAGAAATTTTCTTTACTCTTTGTAAAAAAACGTTTAAATAGCAGACATATTGAGCAACCCAGTATACTAGAATGGTTGGGAGAGTAAGGCATTACCATCCAGGATGGCAACTGAGGGCTGGTACTTAGGAACTGGCTACGTTCACTGTTGTCATAGTTACAACCCTGTCTTCACCATAGCAGGTAGAATAGAAAGTATTCCTTATGTATAGAAAATAGAGACATAAAATTTCCTGGGGGAGTTGACATAGACCAGCCAGCACTGTGTTAATGATTCATTAATGAATCCCTAAAGAACAAAACTGGGAATGTGGATGGCCAAGCAGGTGCTGGAGATGGGGCTTGATGGAGCCAAGGCAAAATCAGATCTCCCATGGAGGCCTTTCAGACAGACAGCCTAAAAGTGTGTGTGTAGAGGAAGGGGTAGAACCACACATCCTACCCTGAATGCTTATATATTTTAGGATGGATGCCAAATTAAGAAGCCAGTCCCCTGTTCTTTCATGGGTTTCACTTCAAGGTAATTATATTTTTTAAGTGTATGTATGTGTGTACATAAAATATGTCATGTGTATGGTAGGTAAGAGGACAACCAGAAAGGGCTCTCCCTGTTCAGCCTGGGTTCAGGGCCAGCCCTTTGCCCAGTGAGCCAGCTGGCCAGTCCTTGAAATTTCGTAAGGTTTCTGTGTGTTAGATACAGTGTGCCTTTTCCTCATTTTGCGCTCCATAGCATTAATGAATGTATTACAGTTTTGATGTTCACTGCTATCTACCAGTCCATTAACAATGTGGTAAAGATGCCTGCTATAGGTCTGATCCCTATGTGTAGTTGAGCCACTGAGAAATGCCCATTAGATAGCTACAAATGAAAGCATTCTGCTTGCTGACCCAGCATTGTTATGTGGATGTTGAAATGTGTCTTATTAAACCAGTGCATTAATGGAAATGTCTAAAAATTATTCTGTTTCCTAGTTCTAATTTCTTAAGCGTTCCTTCTTCATCCTCTTTTAAAGCAGATCCTTCTAACCTCTTGAGCTCAGTCTTCCTTGCAGCTTGTCTTCTTGCGTTTTTATATTTCTTTGCCTCTCCCATTCATCAGAGGTTTTCCGCTTTACCTGATACTAGGAGGTGGGCGGTAAAGTGATGAATAGAGGACTCAGATCTTTAAAACATCTCTAGGCTAGACCACTGCTTGTACAAAGTCATTGCTAAACAAAGCAGCTTTTTCTAGTTGGTTGCTATAGAGACAAATGACATTAAATGGAGTCAGATTTGGCAGAGTCTAAGCTAGTAGGCTTTGTAAGGCTGGAGCCTTTTAGAGACGGAAACTAGGAAGGCTATGAAGGGGACCAGTTTCACACATGAGCTGACAGGTAATTAATTGGTAGATGTTATCCAAGCACACTTATGTACAATTATACAGTATTCTTTTAAATACAGCTTAACTCATAGCATATGCTCTCATTTAAGACATCTAACTTAATAGCTTTCTAAGGATATTCATGAGCATGCAGTCATCACCACAACTTTAGAGTATTTTCGTCATCTCATGAAGGTATTTTCAGGGCTGCCATGATAGCTTATACCTGTCATTCCAGCCCCAAACAACTGAGGCAGGAATGAGTGTAATACCAGCCTGAACTACATAGAGGGTTCCAGGCTGGCCCGCATATAGGCTCTGCCTTGTAAATATATATACACATATATATGTGTGTGTAGTATATGTGAATATATTACCTTCTGGACTCTAACTACCACTCCGAATGCTGCATGTGCAGATTTGTCTTTCCTGACCAGCATCTTTCAAACATGTCTTTGATACTTCCATCCATAGTAGAGCATCTATTCACACTTAGTTTGTTTATGTTACCCAATAGCTTTGTACTTTATGGATCTAACTCCTTTCCTTTCCTATCAGCTGATGACCTTTGAGTTGCTTCCACCTTTGACTATTATGTGTAAGGTTGCTAGGAACACTTGTATGCAGAACTTCTGCATATGGCTGGTTTCATTTCTCTACATTTGTGCTTAGGGATGAACCTGGTCACAAATGGTAGGTAACTCCTGTTGAGGAGCCACCAGATTGTTTCCAAAAAGATCTGCACCATTTGCCATTTCTATTAGACACAGTGTCTCAATTTCTCATTACACCTACACTTGCTATAATGTGTATTTGAGGGGTCTGGAGACATGGCTCAGCAGTTACAAGTACCGGCTGTGCTTCTAGAGGGTTGAAGTTCAGTTTCCAGCTCCACCTATGGCAGTTCACAGCCTTCTAGAACTTCAGTCCCAGGTGATCCAACAAAACCCTCCTCAGGCCTCCATGGACACCAGGCACATATGTGGTGCGCAGGCATATGTACATGTAGAACACTAATAAAATAATACAAAGTTTAAGATATGGTTTTCACTGTAACCATGTGATCTATAAAGTTATCTTCATTGGGATTTTGCTTTGCATTTCCCCAATAACTAAAGCTATTGTTAGGTTTCCATGTTGGACATTTGTATATCTTCTGAAGAGGCTATTTTCAGATCTTTCCCCGTTTTTTAGTTGGCTCATTGTCTTAGTTTTTTCATTACATGGATTTATTTATTTTCTGTAGGTTGGTATTTTTGGTGGTATCTTTTCCAGAATAAACCATGTGCATGCATGTGTACACGTGTGTGTATGAACTGTTTTACCTATTTTGCGTTTCTTTGGCTTTTGCTTGTAATTTCTCAAAACAATTACAATTCCAACGTCAAAGATTAACGATGGCCTTTTTTTCCTACTTGTTGTTAGAAATGGTGTCAGCCAGGGCACCCCAAGACCGATTTCTCAACAAAAATATTTATTTGTTGCAGAGGCACAAAGGGCAGGGGGATAAGAAAAAAAAAAATGACAGGAAGTAAAGGATGAGGCAGAAGAGAAAAGGAGCAGGGTGGAGGCAGGAAGGAATACTTGCCCTGAGGGACTGCCTCTGGATAGAGAGGAAAGAGGAATCTTGTGTCAAGAGGAGGTGTTTAATTTTAATTACACAGCTTAATTAGGTGAACCAAAGGGGTTTTTGATTGCTGGACTTCAATACTTTGATAGCTGGGCCTTGGTAGCCTGTCTCAGGAGGAGGAAGTGGCCGAATAAGGTAAGATAGGCCTTGGTGGCTAGCTTTAGGACTGTAATTAACAGTTGTTTGTTTGTTTGTTTTTAAGCAAGGCTGAGGGAATGTGGGGAGAAGGGCAAGGCCTGCTGGGGTCATGTTTGCCATGCTCAGTCTGGTTAGAGTCCCTTCACGTGTAATATAGTTTTAGCACAATTATGTCTTTGATTTCACACTGAATTATTTTTGTACCAAAATCATATTTTTGGAAGGGGATGCCCAGTATTCAGGAGCATATGTTGAAAACGTCTCCCTAGTCAGTTGGCGTAGATATTGTTTTCGTTTAGACTTTATTTTAGTGTCTGTGTGAGGATGTGCCATGTGTGTGCACGTGGAGGGCAGAAGAGGCTTCTGAGTCCTCTGTAACTAGAATTATGGGCAGTTGTGAGACACTTAATGTTGATGGTGGGAGCCAAACTCAGCTCCTCTGGAAACCCAGGCAGCACTCTCAAACGTAGAGGTATCTCTCCAGCTCCCGTAGTTTAGCATTTTTATAAAAAACAAATTTGCTGTAAATATTTGGGTTTCTTTCTGGACGGTTCTACTCTTACATAGTACCAATTCCTACAATTTGCAGGATTGAAATGAGGAAATGTAAGTCTTTCAATTTGTTCTCTAGTTTTCAAGATTAACTATTTGGGATCCTTAAATTTCCCCATAGATTTTAAGGATATCAGTACTGCACAGAAACCACTTTGAATACTGATAAAGATTGAATTGAACCTGTACATATTTTTTAGTACTTTTAAAATTTTTTAAATTGTGTGTGTTTGTCTGTGGGGTTTTGTACATGTGGGAAGAGACAACCACAGAGGCCAGAGGTGTGGAGTTTGCTGGAACTGAACTTACAGGTGGTTCTAAGCTGACTGATGTGGTTGTAGGGGGGTAAACTCAGGTCCTTCTTAAAAAAAAAAAAAAAAAAAGCTTGGTGTACTCTAACCCTCCCCCCATTTCTCCAGCCCCACTTTTGAGGGATATTACATTGTAACAATATTGTCTTCTAGTCAGCAAGTGTGGGATTTGATTCATCCCATGTCTTTAAATTGTTTCAATTGTACTTGGTAGACATTAGAGTCTTAAATTCTATCCTGTCTTGTTGGATTCGTTCCCGCTTTTGGGGGCTGTAATAAATGGAAGTATTTTCTTAATGTGAATGACACAAGAACATCTACTCTTTCTCTTTTTTAATTAATTTAAAATGTTTTCATATAATATATTTAGATCATATTTTTTTTCATATCTCCCAACTCCTTCTCGATGTATGGGGCAAATGGAAACGTGTCACGAGACAGAGAAGGTCAGGCAGATTCAGAAACCCAAGAGATTCTCATAATTAAGAACGGTAGGCATTTGAATCAGTTCCCCACCTGGCTCCTATCGTGGAGCACATGACCACGACACCCCACTAGGGGGACCATGGCAACTGGTCCTGTAGCATGTAGCCCAGAATTCTCTTTGCCAATGACATATCTAGATGAGTTCCAAGGGTTTGGCCAATAAGCTTCCCTTCCAGACATTCCTTTCTGCAAAAAGTATTTAATCTCGGGCCCACCCTGAGTAAGTCATACGCATCCATTTTAAAAGGATGAATAAACAGTTTGGACAAGCAACCACTGTCTCTCTCATCAAGAACCATCATAGGGGGATGTGCTCGATGCCCAAGTCTTCCGCAGAAGGCCCCTCCAAGTTCCTGGCATTCACCCTGAGCTAAGCCAGACAGACCCCCCCACACACACATACACACACGACCACCCCTGGGCTCATCGCCAGCCCACAGCCCCCTCCCCACCTCTTGCAGTTCCCAGCCGTGTCTGGGTGTCTGGGAGATGGGGATCCACAGCCTCAGTCCCATTCTGTGCCATTTCTCACAGGCTGGGGCTCCCATCTTAGGCTGTGTTCCACCTCCCCTGAGCGGTGTGCTGCTGCCTTCAGCATAGGCAAGGATGGGATGCAGCCTAGTGCCCCTGCTTGTCATCTGCACGTTCAAACCTATTCCCCACTTTCTCTCCTGTCAGACTCAAGGTGACTGGTCTTATGTTGAGGTCCTTGATCCATTTGTACTTGAATTTTATGCAAGTGATATAGATAGATAGATAGATAGATAGATAGATAGATAGATAGATATAGAGATCTATTTACATTCTTCTACATGCAGCCATTCAGTTTGACCAGCACTATTTGTTGAAAATGCTATCTTTTTTACAATGTATATTTTTGGCTCTTTTGTAAAAATCAGGTGTGGTTTATGTCTGGACTTTCAATTGTATACCATTGATCAATGTGTCTATTCTAATGCCAATACCATGCTGTGTTTAATACCATAGCTTCGTGTACAACCAGTAAGTAGCACAGGCATCAGTGTCAACAATATGTGTAGCCTTGTAAAACTAAAATGCTTCGTATATCAAAGGACACCACCATTCAAGCAAAGCAGCAGCCTACACAATGTGAAATCTGGGCTTGTGTTACCTCCGGCAGTCCTTTCGTTATTCAGGATTGTTTTAACTATCTTATTTTTGCATGTGATTTCCATATTAAGTTGAATATTATGTTTCCATTTCTCTGAAGAGTAGTAGTGTTGGAGTCTTCATGAGGATTGGAGGTAAATTGCTTTTGGTAGAATGGCCATTTTCACTATTAGTCTTACTGATCTATGAAATGGAAGATCTTTCCATTTTCTGATATCTTCAATTTCTTTCTCCAAAGACTTGAAGTTTTTAATCATCCAGTCCTTTCACTTGCTTGATTATGAGTTGCTGGAATATATTTTATATTATTTGAAGCTATTTTAAAAGGTGCTGTTTCCTTGATTTCTTTCTCAGTTCCGCTTTTCATTTGTATATGAAATGGTTACTGATTTGTGTGAGTCAATTTTGTATCCAGCTACTTTGATGACAGTGTGTAACAGCTGTAGGGGTTTCTCGGTGAGTTTTTTTTTTTGGAGAGGGGGTCACTTATATATGCTATCATATCATCTGAAAATAAAGATACGCTGACTTCTTCCTTTCCAGTTTGTATCCCCTTGATTTCCTTCAGTTGTCTTATTACTCTAGCTAACTTCATATACTATATTAAGTAGGTATGGAGAGTGTAGGCAACCTTGTATTGTCCCTGATTTAGTGGAATTGCTTTGAGTTTCTCTCTCCTCAATTTGATGTTGGCTATGGGTTTGCTGCAAACTGCCTTATTTTTTTTTTATTTATTTTATTTTTTTTTTTTTTTGCAAACTGCCTTTATTATCTTTAGGTATGTTCCTGTGTCTAATCTCCCCAGGATTTCTATCGTGAAGGGGTGTTGAATTTTGTCATAGGCCTCTTTCTGCATCTAATGAGATGATCATGTGGGGTTTTTTCTTTCAATTTGTTTGTGTCTCCCTTTTGTTCTATGAGCTTTCTAATGTGCTGTTTGAGTATGAGATGTCTCCAGGTTTTGTGTTGTCTTTGTTTTTTAATGTAGGTATCAGTGCTATGAACGCTCATCGTAGTACAGCTTCATCGTGTCCCATAAGTTTGGGTATGTTGTGTAACTATTTTCATTCAGTCTTAGAAAGTCTTTAATTTCCTTGTTTCTGTCTTAACCCATTTTTCATTCAGAAGAGAGTTGTAGGCTTACTGTTGTTTCTGGCTGATAGGATACAGGGGGTTATTTCCATTTTCTTTATCTTTTGAGACTTGCTTTGTGTCTGAGGATGTGGTCAGTTTTGGAGCAAGTTCTGTGAGGTGCAGAGAAGAAGGTATATTCTTTTATATTTGGGTGAAATGTTCTGTAAATTGTTAGGTCTATTTGGTTGATAACATCTATTAGCTCCACCATTTATTTCTCTGTTTACTTTCTGTCTAGATGACCTGTTCATTGGTGAGAGTTGGGGTAGTGAAATTTCCCACTCTTGGTGTGTGATTTAAGCTGTAATCATGTTTCTTTTACAAATATGGGTGCCATTGTGATTAGGGCATAGATGTTAAGAATTAAATGTCATTTTGGTGGATTTTTCCTTTGATGAGTATGTAGTGGCCTTCCCTATCTCTTGTATTTAGTTTTCGTTTGAGGTCTATCTTGGTAGATATTATAATGACTACACTAGCTTGCTTCTTAGGTCCATTTGCTTAGAGTATCTTTTTCCAACTCTTTACCCTGAGGTGATGTTTATCCTGATGGTGAGATGTGTTTTTTGGATGCAGCAGAGGGATGGATCCTGTTTTTTCTTTCATTCTATTAGTCTGTGACTTTTTATTGGGGATTGAGACCACTGATATTTAGAAATATCAATGTCCAATAATTGTTGATCATTTTGTTATCTTCTTGTTGGTGGTAGTACTGGTGTGTGTGTGTGTGTGTGTGTGTGTGTGTGTGTGTGTGTGTGTGTTCCTTCTTTGGACTTTGATGGTCTGATATTAATTATTCTCTGTGTTTTCATGGTCATAGTTAACCTCCTTGGTTGGAAACTTTTCTAGCACTGTCTGTAGGCCTCGATTTGCAGATAAATATTGCTTAAACATGGAATATCCTATTTTCTCCATCTGTGGTGATTGAAATTTTTGCTAGGTATAGTAGTCTTGGCTGACATCTCTGGTCCCTTAGAGTCTGTAGCACATCTATCTAGGCCCTTCTGGCTTCTAAGAGTCTCCATTGAGAAGTCAGGGTCATTCACCTTTTCTTAACAATGTCCTTGGAAGAACAAGTACTCTTAATTTGATTTTTTAAAATTTTACATACATGTCTTTATGTTTCATGTGTTTCTGTGCAATATACATATGCCTGGTGCCTGTGAAGGCCAAAAGAGACCATCATATCCCTTGGAACTAGAGTTAGAGATGATGATGACCTGCTATGTAGGTGTTGAGAATCAAACCTGGATCTTCTGAAAGAGTAACCAGTGCTCCTAACCACTGACGTAATTTTGATGAAGATCAATTTACCATTTTTCTTTCCATGTCTTATTTATGAAATCTTTACAGTCACAATTTTTCCGTTTTTATTTCTAGAGTTACCACAGCAGGATTGAACAAAAAATACAGTACCAATGTAACTATTTCCAGGCACCTACCTAAGCACATATGTTCTTCCTATCAGCATCCCTGTTCTAACCCATATTGTACATCTTTATCTTTTAAGCCCATACCTGTTACTAGTTCACTCTTGTTTATGTTCTATAGCGTTTAACATATGTAGTTTTCTGCCATTATTGTCTTACACAGAATAGCTTTACCCCCTCCTCCTCTGTGCTCTGCTTATTTATCCCTCCCGCTCTCTACCATTTGACAACCACTGATCTTTTTACTCTCTCCAGATTCTTCAAGAATCTGATACAGTTAGAGTCATACAGTTTGTATTCTTTTCCAGCTTCTTCACCTAGCAGGATGTAGTTAAATTGGCTCCCTGTCTTTTCATTGCTTGACCCTCAAGCAGCAATGCTATTCTATTGTGTGATACATTGTTGTTTACCATTCATCATCTGATAGAAAGATTGATTGCTTCCAAGTTCCAGCAACTCTAAATATGTTGTCTATAAGCAACTGTAAGCCAGATTTTCATGAATATAGGTTTTCACATCCCTGACATTGCTGGTTGCATGAAAGAGTTTTTTATAAGCTGCCTCTACATTGTCTTCCAGTGTAGTTGCACCAATTTTCTCCAGTTCTAGCCACACTGAGTTGCCACTGCTTTGAATTTCAGCCACTTCAACAGATTATAATGCTATCTCATTGTTAATTTATATTTGACTAATTATTTGCTATATGATATTTTATTGTCAATCTATATATCTTTATCAGTGAGGTATACATTCAGTCTTTTATCTAGTTCTTTTTGTTGTTTTGTTTTATTTGTACATACCTCACTATATAGTCCTGGCTACCCAGAAACTTTTTTTATAGAGCACACTGGCTTGAACTTAGAGATCTGCTTGCCTCTGCCTCCCAAGTGCTGAGATTTATGCCACTGTGAGTCTATGCCATTATATCAGCCCCTTTAATTTTAAATCTTAAGATTCACATATTACTGTCTCTGAGTTTTATAGTTTTTTTTTTTTTTTATATTTAAGTCTATACATTTTGAGTTAATCTTTGTAAAAGCTGTAAGGTCTATACTAGAGACTTAGATTTCTTGTTTTACATGCAGATATTCAGTTATTCCAACACCACTTATTGAAAAAATAGCCTTTGTTTCATTGTAGTATCTTTCATACTTTACCAAAAGATCAAGAGATTATTCATATGCGCTTTCTGTTCTCTTCCTCTGACCTAGACTAATTTTGTATTGATTCATTCTTCCTTCCTTCCTTCTTTTTTCTTTTTCTTTCTTTCTTTCTTTCCAAGTCAGGGTCTCTCTTTGTAGCCTGGCTATCCTACAACTCTGTATGTCAATGTAGTTCTCAACTTTCCTAATGTTGTGGCCCTTTAGTACAGTTCCTCGTGTTATCCAACTATACATTTATTTTGTTGCTACTTCAGAACTGTAATTTTGCTACTGTTAAGAATCATAATGTAAATATCTGATATAACAGGATATTTGATACATGACTCCCAAGGGGTCTTAACCCACAGGTTGGAGCCACTGCTCTATGTAGAACAGGCTGCTTCTAACTCAGAGAAATCTCCTGTGGCTGCTGGGATTAAAGGCACATGCACTGTGTCCTGCTGATTTGCATTCTCCACTTGCTTTCACTCTTTTCCTTTTCCTGCCTTTATGACAATAGCTAGAACTTCTCCTGTAGTGCTTAAAGTCAATGAAGGTAAGGGACAGTGTCCACTTGGTCTTGTCAAGCAAAGCTTCACGCCTCTCTTCATTGTCTCTGTGTTACTTGTAGGATTTGATTTTTTCAGATGGTCTTTATCAAACTAAGGAATTTCTCCCTTTTCTGGAGATTTTTGTTTGTTTGCTTGTTTGTTTGTTTGTTTAAATAATGAATGGTCATTGGATTGAAAACTGCCGTTGTCCTATGTATTGATAACATCATGTGATTTTATTTCTTCAGTGAACTGTTGATTGTGACTTACACATCAACTGATTTTTTAATGTTGAATCATTCTTGCATATGTGAGATAAATCTCTCTTTGTGATGAGATAAAATTATTTTTTGTACATTGACTTTGTGTGCTAATATTTTGTTGAGGATATTTTGGCATCTTTATAAGAGATGATGACCTGTACTTTTCCTGTATGGCTTTGTCTGCTTTTTATAGGAAATAGGGCTGGCCTTAGCACTAGCTTAGGCAGCATTCTTTCTCCCTTCGTCTTTTGGAAAGATTATAGAGGATTCACACAATTGTTTCTTTAAGTATTTAGTAAGATGCACCATTTGATCCTAGATCTTCTTGTTTGGGAATGTTGTTAATTTATAATGTAAGCCTGTTAGTAGGTATTGGTCATGCAGACTGTCTCTATTCTTTAACATTTTGGTAGATTGTATTTTTAAAGGAATTGGTTCATTTCATTCAAATTATCAAATCTGTGGGTATAGAATTGCCCATAATCCCTCCATATTGTTCTTTTATGTCCTTTTGATAGTTTCCCTGCCCATTTCCTTCTTAGTTATTCTGCTTAAAAGTTCAACAATTCCATTGATTTTGTTCCCCATAAGATCCAGCTTCTGCTTTTGATTTTTCTCTTTTGATTTTATGTTTCCAATTTCATTAATTCTATACTGATTTATATTTATGCTTACTTTGGATATGGTGTTGTTCATATTTTGGTTGGAAGCTTAGATTATTTTTCCTTCTGTCAGTATCTTAAGTATCCCTCTTAGTATTGCTTGTACTATCCTGCAGTTTTTAGAAGTTGTGCTTTCCTTTCCATTTAGTTTAAATGATTTTTTATTTCTATTGCGATTTTGTCATTGAACCGTGTAGTTTAGAATGTGCTTGCTTTCACAGTACTCCTTGATGTTACTCAATACTGCTTAATGGGCGGTGCTTAGGGACTGTCTCTGTTGTTTCTTAGATTTGTATTTCTCTGCTTCTCTGTTTATTCAGTTGTATTACAGCCTTTGCATGTTAATCATGCAATTGTTGCAAATCCTGTTGGATAATTTCAATATCTGTGCCAAACAGGAATTGGAATCTAATGATTGTTCTGTCCCTTCAGATTGTAGTTCTGTGGTTTTGTCCCTTCAGATTGTGGTTATGTGGTTCTGTCCCTTCAGATTGTGGTTCTGCCTTATGTCATGCCTTGGAGTTTTCTTCTAAAATGTAAACACAGAAAAAGAAAGGTCCTTTGTCCTGTGGAGGTGAGCTGTGGCATAGAGAGGGCACTCTGAAGCCATTTGCTGGGCGTGTCTCCTGCCTCTGTCTTTTTCAAGTGCTCACTTTGGGGTCTTACTTTTCTTTCCCTATTTTCACACCCTTGGGTGCTATGGGATTAGGGAGGGAGGCTGGAACCAGATATTTCCCCTCCCAGGTAGATTAAGTTATGGTAAAATAATTTCTCCTGAGGACAGGACTCGTTAAGAACAGCGAAATCTTGCATATTTTAAAGAGTCTTTTTTTTTTTTTTTTTTTTTGCCTGCTAGAATCAGAAAAGGATTTCTGTCTTCACTGTGAGGTTTTATCTTCTAGGGGTAAAACTTACTGAGGTGTGTTGGTCCCCTGTGACTGGGACCTGTGACTTGTAACTCCAGCTTGACACTTCGTGCCTCCAGCAAACCTCGGTTACCTTTCAGGACTTTGTATTGCTTTGTTGGGTTTTGTTTTCTTTGTCTAGGTATTTGTTTTACAAAGGTTCACCAAGTAAGTTGTGATTCTCAGCATCCACTTGACTGTCTCCAGCTTTAGCCAGTGTTTGTCTCATGTTTTTCGTTTCTTTGATTGTTTGAAAATGTGTTTTTAGACTCATCAATGGAATAGTGACTTCTTTCTATGGCATTGGAAAACAGAAGAAGTTCCCATTTCTTGTGGTTTTGTGTATTATTTTTATAGTTTTGTAGTTATATTTATCTCTAACAGTTTTGAATTAATTTTTATACCTCATATGGCATATGAGTTAATACATATGACACTAATATACATATAGTATAAAATTTCTCATAGTATTTCCTTTTTCTTAGTTCATTGTAAAGTATATATATAGTAATGTCTTCTACTTCATTCTTGATACTTGCAGTTTATGACTTCTCTTCTTATGTTTTCCACACCTTGGTGAGGCTGGCCAGAAATACATTTTTTTATTAGTACTAGCCATTGTGAGTGCTTATGTGCCATGTTCTTTTTAAAGCCTTTCCTTTTATTCCATTTACACATGTAACCTTACTATTTTCTATTGTTATTCCCTTTTACAGAGAAATAAACTGAGGTAGATGTATATATTAGGAAACGTGCCTACAGTCTAAGTGCCAGAGTGACAGAGGACCCAGATCAAGTTTAGATGACTCACAGCACTTCTCAGGTCTTCTAGCACTTGGACACCTGGTGCTTGTGGACTCCCTAGTCCTGGGGTCTGAGCTGCACTTAGGACCCTATCGCTCATCTCTAGTTGACCTGATCACTTGACACCCCATCCACCAGTAACACTTAGTAAGCTTCCCCTTCTGGTTGGTGTAAACGCCTCCCGGAGTCTGGAAGCAACCACTGAATGTCCAGCACCCCTCTGGTACCCTTTGAGGTAGAGATAGCCCCAGCCACAGTCTTTACAGCTTCGGCTGGCCTCTAAACTTGACCCCATTCTCTCACCATTGGAACTGCAGCTCTGCAGTTCCCTTAGGCCCTCCTGGGCCATGGTGCCCCTACCTGCCCTTTGCTCACCTTCCCTTCCAGCTGCCTGTCCCACAGCTCCTCTAGGCCCTTGTGGATTTGCCATGCAGCTGCCTTGGGCCCTGCCTGGGCTCCTCCTACCCTTCCTGCCCTGACCCTGCCCCACCACCTCCTGCCGCTGTAATCCTGCAGCTGCCTTGGGCCCGACTGGGCTATTTCAACCCTTTCTATCACTCTCACTTTGGAACTGCCCTGTATATTCCACAACTTCTCTAGGTCCTTGTGGATTTTGCGACTGCATTACTAAACCATTCTTGTGGATGCGACCCTCTATAAGAGCTCAGTTCTTGTTCTCACCTTCTGGCTTCTGAGAAAGTTCTGGTACCAGGCACCAAGACTCTTCAGCTTAGCCAAATAAGCTGATCCCCATTGAGTTGTGGGGACAATCCACTGACCAATCCAGTTTGGTCCTGGTTTTGTCCTCCCTGAGTCTGAGGATGTCCTTGACTACAGGCTACAATGACATTACACTTCTCCATGGGAACGGTATCTTTCCTACCCTCTCATTCCCTTGAGATGCCTCTTAGAAAACCTCCATTGCAGATGGTTGTGAGCCACCATGTGGTTGCTGGAAATTGAACTCAGGACCTCGAAAATGACGCTCCTATCAAAATGGCAGCACCAGGACATTCCTGGAAGCTGCAGGATTAAGCCTTGAACCATAAAGCATAGAAGACCTTTGAAGAACAGTTCTCTTAACCACTGAGCTATCTCATCAGTCTTTCTTCCTTTTCTTGATCCTGCTAATTATACTCAGCCTTATTAACTTCTTACCTAAACTTCTCGAAAAACAAATTAAAAGATTTCTAATCAGACCTTTAACCAGTTATAATTATAGGATTACTGACCCCTAGCTACAGAGCCAGAGGCCTACAACACCGGATTATATCCTGAGAGCAATGATCAAACTTTCCCCAAGGACCTCGATGTCCTGGCTTAGCAGGAAGCAGTCTGAAAATAATGCTGCCCCTTTCAAAAACCTCCCTCCCTTTCTAAGCTCTGATTGGTTTGATAATTAAAAAGGGGGAGGGAATGTAGTCCCTATGTGGCAGTCACAAAACCTATCAAAGTGGTGTCCAGCCACTCCTTCCCACCCCAGCCTGTGACCTCAGTAAGCTGTCCCTACAGGAGGTGTCAAAAATGACAGCTCCTATCAAAATGGCAGCACCAGAACATCTCCCTCAGCCTTCAGCCATCACAGGAGCTGTCCACAGTGACAC
This sequence comes from Mastomys natalensis, assembly GCA_021653895.1. Lineage (NCBI taxonomy): Eukaryota > Metazoa > Chordata > Mammalia > Rodentia > Muridae > Mastomys > Mastomys natalensis. Next base: position 223,207 of record JAJTUV010001333.1, on the reverse strand, counting down.
ATCTCCTTTCCTGCCTCAGCAGGAGCTGCCCTTCAAGAACAGTCATGGTGGACCTTTCCTGCATTAGCCTACTGCCATCATAAGGAGCTGTCCACCCCATACACCCCAGCAGCCCCACATAGATGGCACCTCAGCAAAAGCCTACTGCAGCTAGGAAGGACTTCCCACCCTAACCCATGGGTCCAATACAGGGAAAGGGGGTGGAAAAAAGCTGCAGTCCCTAAGCAAGAAACCCACCAGTCCTTGAGCTTCCCGCAAAACCCACCCATCCCTGAGCTCCCCAAGCTCAGGACTTGAAATCCATCAATCTTCAATCTAAAAATCTTGCCCTAAAAAGTTCCACCCCTTAGAAATCCTATATAAGCACTGGCCTTTGTCCGGTTCTGCTGCCCACTCCTGAGAAGAGAGTGCAGCCATCCCTGGATTTGTCCCTACACACCCTGGTCCCTCCAGTAAATCTCTTTCATGAGATTTCCTGCCTAGTGTGACTCTCTTGTCAGAAGAAGCCAAGAAGAAAAGAAGCAATGAAGAGAAGGCGAGAAGGAGCTTCCTTTCAGGGCTATGTGGTTCCTAAGCTCCCGTGTCTCAGGATGTCCTTCTACTGGGACACTGTTCCACCTCAGATATATGTGGTTCCTAGGCCGCTGTTACTCAAGATGCCCTTCTACTGGGACACTGTTCCACCTCAGAGCTGTTCTGGGCCCCCATGTGTCAGGATGCCCTTCCACTGGGATACCTTTTCCCTTCAGAGCTGTATGGTTTCTAGGTTTCCAAGTCCCAAGATGCTCTTCCATTGAGCAGAAACACTGACAGATTGTTTACACAACTTGAGTACTTCTGAGGTCTTTTGACTTACTGTCCTGGTGCTGTCCATTTTGAGTGCAGATAGGAACCTTGAATATGTATTTTCCTTTAGAAAATAAGAGCTAACATAGCTTCCTTGTCTTTTCAGGTCTGACAGTGACAGCTGTAAAAGACTCAGGAGAATGGAATCTAGAGGCTGGGGCCTTGGTGCTTGCAGATGCTGGTCTCTGCTGTATTGACGAATTTAACAGCCTTAAAGAACATGACAGGACCAGCATCCATGAAGCAATGGAGCAACAAACCATAAGTGTTGCTAAGGCTGGGTAAGCATGTCTCTTCTGTAAAGCCTGTGGAAGTGGAGAGATTAGCCTGTATAAATTCAAAGAAAATGAGAACCTTACTGGTGTACTCAGGGTTTATCAACCATCCTCAAGTTCAGAGGTTTACTTATTAGAATATAGGTGTGCATAAGGAAATGAAAATGAATTGTTTTGAAAAAGAAAGGTTAAAAGTAAAGTTAAAAGTCGGACTGTCTTAATTACTTTTATATTCTGTGACAAGACACCAGCGTTTAAACTTCTGAGTCAGTCTGTCATGGCAGGGAACAACCAGCAGAGAAAGAGAACAAGACTGGGCCTGGAGTGACTTTTGAAATCTCAGAACTCTGTCCCAGTCCCACACCTCCCCCATCATGTATGTCCCACACCTCCTAATCCTTCCTGTCAACTGGCTTATGAGGGTCATCCTCATTCAAACTACAAGCAGACTGACTTAGCTCATCCCGGGGCAATTTATGGTGCTTTTTCAACACAGGACTCTACTTACTGTTTTCTATAAAAGTTGTGTATGTCCTCAGGGCATCTTATATATGGGGATTTTGAAAGATTAATGGAGTACAATAGAGATAAATTTAGTGAAATGTTTTCTAAGATTATACCTGGAAACCATAAAGCATTAGAAGACCAGGGAGACAGGCTTCCTTTTACTGGTCAGTAGGAAATATTATTATGATGTAAATTCTTCTGAAAGCAGTCTATAGACTCCACACTGTTCCAGACAGGATTCTAACCACTTGATAAGCTGATTAGATTCTACAAAAAAGGCACAGAAGCTAGACTTAGCAAAGCAAGTTTGAAAAAGGATAAATATGAATACCCATATGACCCAGCTATACCTTTCTTGGGTATATATATTATAAACGACTCATGTACAGTGAAGACAGTTATACACCGTATTTATTGCTGCACTACTCAGTCTTTGGAAATGGAAGTCCATCAATAGATGAATGAAGAAAACTACATATACACAGTGGAATTTTATTTAGCCATAATGAAAAATGAATTATGACATTTACAGGAAAATGAATAAAACTGGAAATCATTATGTTAAGCAAAGTAAGCCAGACTCAAGGATAAACACCACATGTTTTTACTCATGAGGGAAGGGAGGAGTAGAAAGGAAGGGAAGGGGAATGGAAGAAATGTGACATGAAAGCAGAGGGAAGACATTGGCCAGCAGGAGGTACAAGGCAGGAAGGGCGTGGCAGGAGGGATGTGACCAGGCAGTGAGGGAAGAGACAGTTAGATCAAAGTGTAATTGTTGCATCCATTCCTCTGTTGAAGGGCATCTTGGTTCTTTCCAGTTTCTGGCTATTATAAATAAAGCTGCCATGAACATAGTGGAGCATACGTCCTTGTTATATGTTAGAGCATCTTCTGGGTATATGCCCAGGATGGTATAGCTGGGTCCGCAGGTAGTAATATGTCCAATTTACTCAGCTATTAAAAACAATGAATTCAATAAATTCTTATGTAAATGGATGGAACTAGAAAATATCATCCTGAGTGAAGTAACCCAATCACAAAAGAACATACATGGTATTCACTCACTGATTATTGGATTTTAGCCCAGAAGCTTGAAATACCCAAGATTCAACTCACAGACCACATAAAGCTCATGAACAATGACGACCAAGTGGGGGGGGGGGAGGCTTCAGTCCTTCTTAGAAGAAGTAACAAAATACTCAAGGGAGCAAATAGGGAGACAAAGTACAGGATAGAAACTGAAGGACGGGCTGTTTGCAGACCATTCCACCAGGGTATCCATCCCATGTGCAGTCACCAAAGGTAGACATTGATGTGGATGTCAGGATGTACATGCTGACAGGAGCCTGATATAGCTGTCTCCTTAGAGGTCTGCAAGAGTCTGACATATTCAGAGGCAGATGCTCACAGCTAACCATTGAACTAATCATCAGGTTCCCAATGGAGGAGTTAGAGTGAAGACTGAAGGAGTTGAGAGGATTCATGACACCATGAGGAAAGCAACAATATTAACCAACCAGAGCCCCCAGGGTCTAAACCACCAGCCTGGGAGCGCTTAGGGAGGGACCCATGGCTCCAGCTATATATGCAAGGGAGCTATTTATAAGTGGGAGAAGAGATCCTTGGTCCCATGAAGGCTGGACATCATAGGGGGTGGTATTCGAGGGTGGGGAGGTGAGGTACAGGGGAGGGTGGGTGGGGGTATACCATCATAGAAGCAAGAGGAGGGAGGAAGGGATAGGGAGTTCCTAGGAGGGAGGGGTTTGAAAAGGGGTAAGGGGGAAAACATCTGAAATGTAAATAAAATTTCCAATAAAAAAAAATACTTTTAAGTTAGCATACCAAGTCATGGGTTTCATTATTTTCAAATATATGCAACAATTACACTTTTTTTTTGTGATTAAATTTTTTTTTTATTGCTTTTGGCAAAATGGCCATTTTTACTATATTAATCCTGCCGATCCATGAACATGGGAGATCTTTCCATTTCATGAGATCTTCTTCAATTTCTTTCTTCAGAGACTTGAAGTTCTTGTCATACAGCTCTTTCACTTGCTTGGTTAGGTTCACCCCGAGGTATTTTATATTATTTGTGACTATTGTGAAGGGTGTCATTTCCCTAATTTCTTTTTCAGCCTGCTTATCTTTCACATAGAGGAAGGCTACTGATTTGTTTGAGTTGATTTTATAACCTGCCAGCTTGCTGAAGTTGTTTATCAGGTTTAGGAGTTCTCTGGTGGAAGTTCTAGGGTCACTTAAGTATACTATCATATCATCTGCAAATAGTGATATTTTGACTTCTTCCTTTCCTATTTGTATTCCTTTGACTTCTTTTTGTTGTCTAATTGCTCTGGCTAGGACTTCCAGAACTATATTGAATAGGTAGGGAGAGAGTGGGCAGCCTTGTCTAGTCCCAGATCTTAGTGGGAATGCTTCAAGTTTCTCTCCATTTAGTTTGATGTTGGCTACTGGTTTGCTGTATATTGCTTTTACTATGTTTAGGTATGGGCCTTGAATTCCTGATCTTTCCAAGACTTTTACCATGAAGGGATGTTGAATTTTGTCAAATGCTTTCTCAGCATCTAGTGAGATGATCATGTGTTTTTTTTCTTTGAGTTTGTTTATATAGTGGATTACATTGATGGATTTCCGAATATTGAACCATCCCTGCATTCCTGGGATAAAGCCCACTTGATCATGATGGTGATTGTTTTGATGTGTTCTTGGATTCAGTTTGCTAGAATTTTATTGAGTATTTTTGCATCAATATTCATAAGAGAGATTGGTCTGAAGTTCTCTTTCTTTGTTGGGTCTTTGTGAGGTTTAGGTATGAGTGTGATTGTAGCTTCATAGAACGAATTGGGTAGTGTTCCTTCTGTTTCTATTTTGTGGAATAGTTTGAAGAGAATTGGTATTAGGTCTTCCTTGAAGGTCTGATAGAGTTCTGTACTAAAACCATCTGGTCCTGGGCTTTTTTTGGTGGGGAGACTTTTAATGACTGCAGCTATTTCTTTAGGGGTTATGGGACTGTTTAGATGGTTTATTTGCTCCTCATTTAACTTTGGTACTTGGTATCTGTCTAGAAAATTGTCCATTTCATCCAGATTTTCCAGTTTTGTTGAGTATAGGCCTTTGTAGAAAGGATCTGATGATTTTTTGAATTTCCTTGGTTTCTGTTGTTATGTCTCCCTTTTCAGATCTGATTTTATTAATCTGGATACTGTCTCTGTGCCCTCTGGTTAATCTGGCTAAGGGTTTATCTATCTTGTTGATTTTCTCAAAGAACCAACTCCTGGTTTTGTTGATATTTTGTATAGTTCTTTCTGTTTCTACTTGGTTGATTTTAGCCCTGAGTTTGATTATTTCCTGACGCCTACTCCTCTTGGGTGTATTTGCTTCTTTTTGTTCTAGAGCTTTCAGGTGTGCTGTCAAGTTGTTAATGTGTGCTCTCTCCAATTTCTTTTTGTGGGCACTTAGAGCTATGAGTTTTCCTCTCAGCACTGCTTTCATGGAGTCCCACAAGTTCTGGTATGATGTTTCCTCATTTTCGTTAAGTTCTAGAAAGTCTTTAATTTCTTTCTGTATTTCTTCCTTGACAAAGGCATCATTGAGTAGAGCATTGTTCAGTTTCCACATGCATGTGGGTTTTCCTTGTTCTGTCATTATTAAAGACCAGCCTTAGTCCGTGGTGATCTGATAGGATGCAAGGGATTATTTCAGTCTTTTTGTATCTGTTGAGGACTATTTTGTGACCAATTATATGGTCTATTTTGGAGAAGGTACCATGAGGTGCTGAGAAAAAGGTATATTCTTTTGCTTTAGGATGAAATGTTCTATAGATATCTGTTAACCGGCCTGCGGTGGCACATCGCTGTAGTGCTCGTGCTCTGTCACCTGAGCGCTCTTTCTGTCCCGAGTTCGAATCCGCTGTCCTTGGCGCGGGGGGGGGGGGTGGTGGTGGGGGGAGTATTTTTAAAAGAAATTTATATAAATGAAATATGCTGGAACACTTTGATATGTGTTTGCAAAAAAGGACCTGTACAAACATGATTTTCAGCAGCTTTATTTCTAATCCCTCCAAACTGCAAACAACTGGGGCTCATTACCAGATAGTGGATAAACTATGATACCTATGTAGAATGAAATACTACTAGCCACATACAGGAAGAGTCTAGCAGACTGTAGGTACATGAACCAACATGAATAAAAGCCTTATTCAGAGTGAAAGACGCCAAGACAAGATTCCGTCCACATGTGTGAAATGCTAGATAAGGCACAGCTAAGGCAAGTGCAGGTCTGTGTGTACAGTAACCCTTACTTGTAAAAACACAGAAACTCACATCTTTGTCCCCAAATCACTCTGTCAGGTTTCTGAACACTTTGCTCTTCCTGATTGGTGAGGGTGTGTGCATGTAGCTCACAGCTTCTCTTTGGCCTTTGTTAGTAAACCCACCTAGAAAAATGCTACATAAGAGACTGAAAGAAGGCATGGTGACTAGACGCTGGGAGACTTTCCCACAGTTGCCTTGTTACAATGGAAACAATGTCTCCAAAAGGAAATAGTTGAAAGAGTAATTTTCAGGTTGGATTTCTTGTCTGTGTAGGAGAAAAGGACTCATCTTAGAGGATTAGAACCTTTTGTTGCTAAATTGTTTCTTCTGTTACCTACCTACCAGATACATACTATGTATTACACTGTTGCCTAAGAAGCAGCTTGAACACTGTGTTTAATGAGGAGTTCCCTGTGGCTGTGGTAATAGTTACTACACAGAATATTTGTATTACGGTTTAAAGATGAAGTTCTTCATGTCCTTCTGCTTTGTCTTGACTTCCATCCAGTGTTAATACTTCCTTGAGAGGAGACACTCTCCACAACTGGTATTTTAGTGATCTGGCCCTTTTACTTTTATTTATGAATTTTACTTTGCAAAGTAAGTTAGCATATTTTATTTAAAGATTTTATAGGGATTAGGGAGGTAGCTAAGTGCTTAAGAGCATTGGCTACTCTTCCAGAGCACCCATGTCATGGCTTACAACTGCCTGCAACTCCAGTCTCAGGGTATCTCAAGCTCTTTACTGACCTCCAAGGCATCAGATACACAGGTGATGCACAGACAAGTATTCAGGCAAAACATCCATATACTTAAAATAATAATTTAAAAATGTAAACATTGTTGTGATTTACTGCATCAAGGTTGATAGGTTGATCAGTGTTCTCTCACTATTACAGCTAAATGGCTCTTAGTCTTGTTGGTATTCTGCCCCCCCCATAACCATTGCTGGATTCATAAAGACACTTATACTGTTTTATTGTTAGCATGAATTTTAAAAGACTCAATTCCTAACATTGCATAGTATGCAGTTACATAAATATTGTCATATTCAATTTCTATACATTGAAAAGGATTCTTTTTCTTTATGAACTTAGTGACAATATTTATAATCACATTATGATAACAGAGCTGGAATTATTGTGCTCTATGAATTTAGTAAAGTGTTACAGCCTGTTTTCTCATTGGACGGATCCACATGTTGACAAGCATCCAAGAGGTAACTAGGTTTGATTCAGAACATTGTCTTTATAGTGAGTGCATGCTGACCTGAAATTGTCAGTTGAGCTTAACATTTCTCATACCTTAATAAAATTTTAATTTCATTTAAAAACAGAACAGTTATAGAGTATGGGTTTAATCTTTTCAACCTTGAACTATTAGATTTCACATTTTCCATACAGAGAAGTGACTTCAATTAAAAACTTAAAAGAATAGCAGATGTTTCCAAGAGGCCAAACACTTTTCCTCCCAAGTTTATTCTTTCAATTTTCTACAAACAACCGCTATTCAACATGGACAGCAGCAATGAACAACCCTTGAAAATAAGGCACATATGAATTGTAGATATATTCTAGAAAAGTCAAAATGGTTATTAAAGATAGAAAAAGTTCCTGGCTCAATGACGATGAGTGTCAGTGGCAGGCTAATCTACTATGTTTTTGACCTTGTGAGACAGGCTTGACTTTCTTTGGTCTCTCTAACTCTCCATGAAATGAATGTCAAGGCCTTTCTTTTATTGCTTAGTATGTTTTGTGACTACAATGTAATTATGTCATTTCCCTCTTCCCTTTCTTCCCTGCAGCCCACTCATGTACACCACACACACACCCCTAAAACATAAATACATGTACGTATGTGTTCTTGGGGCTGCACATGTGATATTGGATGACTAGCTGGTGTGCTCCTACTCTCAGTGTTCCTTGGCTGCCTACAGATCTTTTTCAAGGGTCAAGGTCTCGGGAGCTTTTCCCCTTCCATGTTGGCATGTCTACTGGTGTCATGCTTGGGCAGGTCATGTTTAGGCAGCCATGTTGGTGTAGCTGCTTCTGACACCAACATTGTCCTAACTTGAAGTATGCATATGTCAACTTCTGACTCAGTACCTGCCTTGCATCAATAGACAGAAGCTATAGCTACTGAACCACAGTATTTTATTATTAAATATGGCCACATACACATAACCTAAACTTCCCATCTCACCAACGTTAAGTGCGTAGCTTAGATGCCTTTACATTGTCGTGCATGTCTTTGCCATCTAGCCAATATGATCTTGGCCTAGATGGGATAATACTTAATGATTCTCCAAAATTATTTTAAGTATGCATATGAAGGTATTTATAGTATTCTCTATATTCTGTACTCAGTTTAGTCTCTAAAATAGCTTCATAATAATTGTGTCAACACCATTCTCTTATAAAGAAAAATAATATTCAGGCTTTCTTTGAAGTTCTTTTGTGCTTTAAAATCAATTCAACCTCCATAGCTAACTTATGATAATGTATCTGAATAGGTTTTGCTACCAAATTATCTATCTGTTGTATCACAAAGTTAGTCAGCCTATTTAAGGCCCAGGACCAAAAGAATCAGCAAAAATAACCCAATTAATGGTCCCAAGATGGGAGGAAGTGGGGTTGACAACCATGGAGAGGTTAAAAAATAGTCCTTGTACAAGCTATCATCTTTCTCTTCTCTTCTCTTTCTCTTTCTCTTTCTCTTTCTCTTTCTCTTTCTCTTTCTCTTTCTCTCTCTGTCTTTTCTCTGGGCCTTCTCTGACCTTTTTCATGTTCTCTTTAACCATCCCTGTCTTGTCTATGTAAGGGCAACATTCTTCTTTAAGGGCTGTACACAGTCTTTTCTATTGTAGAAGAGTAAATCAAGTCTGATAAAGTCCTTTGCAATTTTTGGAGATCATTTCAGACATCGAAACGAGGAATTTCTTCAGATTAGTGATGTCAATCTCTAGCTGTTTGGTGTCCTTATCAATGGCCCATCAAAGGTCTGAGTAGTATAAGTCTGGAGGCCAGCATCAGGTTTATAGCTTCTACCAGCAGACATCACGGGTGTTTCCTTTTTACCTGGAAAGGAAAAAGAAGGGAATTCTCAGGGAGATTTCTCTTCCCTGGAGGTCAATTGTTATTCATCTTATTTATCGTTGGGCCTGGCCTTGTTGGGTATCTATTTATTCCATTAAACTTCCAGGGTGTTCCTCAAACCCATTTCCACCCAACCTAAAAGAGGGGACTTCCGCCCCTAGGCCAAGCAGAGAGAGGCTACCCAGAACCCTCTCTGACTGGTGACCTGAATCCTTGCTTAGGCTGCAAGGCTAAGCACTGCAAGGAATATAAATAAAAGTTTAAAATATCTATCTGGGTTCCCTGAGGGACAAGCCTGACTGCATAGGGGTTGATATCAAAAGTATCCCCTCTCCAGGAAAAAGACATCGGGATGGGTATGGCCCTCATGCCTCACTGGACAACGACAGGAGGACCTGAGCCATTACAAGGTCCCCTTCAATTATTGGAGGTCAGGCCTCTATCCCCGCCTTCAAAAGAATAGAATCTCCAAAGCCCTTCTATATTTAGAGAAGGGAGGAGATGTCAGGAGCAGCCCTGCATATACACTAAAGGCCTAAAATCAGCCATAGGCCTAAAGTCAGCAATAGGCCTGACATACATACATGCTAACACAAAGTCTTGGGTCTCTGTGGAAAAACACTGAAAACAGAAGACTATAAGCTTTTGTAAACAGGCAGCTTCTGTGGAAATTTACCAGACCTAGTAGTCATAGGTCTTATAAATAGGCAGCCTTGGTGGACAGTACCAACTTAGATAAGGACAAGTGAATCATAGACAGAGCCATAGTGACCTGTCCCTGAACCTTCACCCAGCTGATACCCTGTTCCGAAAGGTATCTGTACTCCCCCTGAACACCTATGCTCCGGTGCCATTCCCTTCCCTACATCCTGCCTTTTTGTGTTTATAACCTCTGTGTAAATAAGTAAATTACGATGTGATTTAAGTAACTAAATAAATAAAATTTAAAAAAAAAAATCAATTCAACCTTCTGCAAAGGTTATATATTGTTGAGTTTGGAAAAGCAGGTTGGCAATTGCTCAGACAACCCATGTAAGGATTTGCTTCGTTCCAGGTCAATTGGCTCTGGCTCCACTATTTCTAGGCCTGTGCTGGGCAGAACAGCCTGGCAAAGGCATGGCAGAGCAGAGCTAGTAACCTCATGGCATTCAAGAGGCAGAGGGGCCATGGAAGAGGCTCAGGAAAAGTCATTACCCATAGAACTTGACCCCAGGAACCCACTGCTTCCGACTAGGTTCTGTATCCTGTGTTTTTAACATTGTGTAAACCTTTACTTAGTCATTCTGGGGGCTCCACTCCAGAATGGGCTAAAGAGTTCTTCCCTCTAAACTCCTTTCCTACAAGTTCTGTTATCACATCATTTTTATTTATTTTTATTTTTTATGAGCTACTGAGTTTAATGAGGGTTGCATGGATTGGTGTAGGATCAGAACAAGTCTGATAGCATTTCTATGTTTGAGCATTTCAAAGTTAACTGTACAGTTATTTTTAATTATTTTTCTAACTATAGTTCATAAAAAGCATGGATGGTATGTTAAAATAGGTAGCAAAAGTTGACTGCATAGCATAAACAATAAAAAGAATAATTACAAAAAATAAGGTATTGATTTCCATGTTCCTATGTAATAATATCGACTTTTTTTATTGAATGAAGCCTCAACATTACTCTCCAAACACATTACAGATAATCAAGGAAATTAAATCCATAAAACAAACCCCATAAAAGTAAAACAAAGACTAAGAAAGAGCAAATACTATGAATGTCAATGCGCATGCAAATAGAAAATAGACATTGGAAACCAGCTCACCCAATTAACTGTAGGATTGTGAAAGTCTTCAAGTTTAGAGAAGAAAAAATGTATGTAGGAATTCAAGTATTTAATGAGGTTTCTTAGAAGATAGCCTTTAATGTGCCCCCTAGGATGCATAATAAATTATGGGCTAACCTACAAACTGAACCATAGCTTATTCAGCTATTGGCTGATTTCTTATAGAATATGAACATAAATGTGTTTTACACTGTTAGTGAGGTATAGAACACGATGTATTCTAGACAGAGTAAGTTCAGAAGCCAACATCAAGTCCCTATTTTTGTAACCACAAGAATACAGTGAGCATATCCAGAGTTACTAGAATAATGAGGAGTAGAACATCCAGAGCTCGCCTGGCTATATTGAGGTTCCTGCTCCACTATCTGGTATTTGGGCATCTGTCTTGGTCATGTTTCTGCTGCTGCGATAAACACTGAACAGAAGCAACTTGAGAGAAAGGGTTATGTCAGCTTACAGTTACACTCCACAGAAAGGAGAGTGGGAGCTGGAAGTCAGGCAGGAACTGAAGCACAGGCCATGGAACACTGACTTGTTCCTCATGCTTGCACAGTCTGCCTTCTGATACACCCCAGGACCACATGCCCAGGAAAGCTACCACCCACAAAGGGCTGGGCCCAAGCACATCAATCATTAATCAAGAAAGTCCTCCTCAGACATGCCAGTGGACCAGTCTGGTGGGGGCATTCTGTCAATTGAGGTTCCTTCTTCTCAAATGATCCTAGCTCTGTCAAGGTGACAGAAAACCAAACTGGAAGCACGAATTATTGCATTTTTCTAATACTAAATGCCATCTGTATCATAATTTGGAGCAGGAGTTTGTTAGAGTAAATGTAAAAGAGCAGTTGTATAACGCATTATCACCATAGCCCCCAAAAGTTCTTTCATTCCCAGTTTATTCTCTCCTTCTCCTTAGTAGCTGAGCTTCCCTTCATGGAACCACGATGGATACCTTGAAGAGAGGTTCGATAGCTGCCATCATTCCTATTAAAACATTTATGTCAGAATAGCCCAGGGTCCCTAAGCAGTTTGTGACTTGGCATCTCATGGGTCTGATGGTGTCTCTCATCTGGGCTGCTCTTCCTCAGAAGCAGTTACAGAAAAGACTGTGGTATTATCGCTTGGTGCATGGTCTAGCATGGGGCCTGTCCAGAAGTGTATTGAGAATAAAAGATCACTTATGGAATATACTGAGAATGGGCTCATGAGGCAAGTTCTGGTTAGCTGAAGTATGCAATCAGAGAGAATGGCCGGATGAATTCTTTCTCCATAGGACTTAGCTGCTCTAAGGACACAGTTATGTATAGCTACTGATATCTAGGCTCTCAGTTCACCTCTGCAGTAGATTCTCCAACTTCTCCAGACAATGATAGGTATTATTATTTATTCTCTGATGCTTTGTAGTTTTTACTTTCACTGTAACAGGACCACAAGGTACTTAGGAGTTAGCAACTAAGTGTGGCCCAGTGATTAGTGTTTCCCTGCCATCTACTTGGTAATGAGAGCCAGTGGATACTCCCCTCAGGTTCACAGTAACTCACGTGTCCATTCTTCATACTTCTCCTGTGCATCACTGAATTGCTTAGGGAGAAGTTGGATTTGTTTCAACAGTAGATCATCTAATATTTGGGTTAACAGCTTTTTAGAATCTTAAATTCATTACCTCTAACTAGAACCCTGCTAGCCTTCCTTATGCAAAATGTCAAGTAAATGCCAAATGCAAAACTCTTTAGAACAAAATTCTAGAATATATGGCAAGATATACTGTTAATTAGCAGCAGATACGGTTACATGTGAAAAGGAATACATAATCATGAATTCTACTAAAAACTAAAGTACAGGCTCCTTTGATTATAGTCTTTATGGAACCCTTGTCTGTATTTTTCAGTTGAAGCACTTTGGAGTGTGATCCCATAAGTGCAAGTCCTTGTTCAACAGCTGTCATTCATATATTCTGGCCCTGTCTCTCAACATTGCAGGTCTTTCCTTAAGACAATTGGTACCTTCCTTACATCGATTTCAAGATCTTGAAGATGCCTGGCTTTGCTTCTCCTTTTCTCATCTTTCATGTGACTAAGTTGTTTATTGGGAAAGTATTTTGATTTGAATTATGATCTTCCTTAAGGATGATAGTGAAGACTACTCAGTTAGAATATGTCCTGCCTACAAGGTTACAGGGAAATTTCTCAGATTTCTTTTTTTAACATTTCACTTCATACCTGCTAAAAGGTAATAATTCTTTTCAAAAAATAGAACTATAGACTTAATTATTCCATTTATCTATGTTATTACGCAAATTGCCTTTTGAGTTCCGGCTAAACATTATACACTCTTTTACCATGATGGGCACATACCTACATGGGCATATTATAGCCCATACATCTTCATTGTAATGCTTAAGAATGGAAAAGAACCAAAGTGATTTCTTCAGTGTAAAGGCTTATGACCATCAGAATATAAACAAAGATAAAAAAACACTCAGGATGCCTAGAGTTTACAAAACTGTAAATCATGTCAGTAACCAAATAGAAGCTTGTCAGTAGATGTTGAAGAAGACCAGCAATGTCATTCCTTGCTTTTGTTGCTTCAACCTAGAATCTTTGGGTGAACCATTGCCATATGGCCACATTACCCATACTAACTTACCTCAGACTCTTGGGCCCAAGGGTTCCTCCTGCTCAATAGCTGGGACAAGCATGTAGTACTGTTCTAGCTTTGGAACATGTTGCATGTGTGTGGATATGGTATGCATGCATCTATATATTGTAATATCCATCAGTGTGTTCTTACTTTGCATAGCTTGATGGATTTTTTTTTTTAATTCCTACTTTGTACTTAGTACTATGTTTTTTAGCTGGAGTTCTCTTCATAGAAATGTGAGACAGCCTAGAAACCTTTATGTGAGGTTTGCATCTCAAACTAAGTTGGGGCTGACACTTTTGCTGTTGTGTTTGCCATACTGAGAGGGTCTGGGAAATACTAGAAAAGGTTTCACTAGTCAAGAGTGGACTAACTTAACTTCTCTAGCATACAGCAGATTAACACACTAGGTGATTCGTTGCCTGTGTCAAACACTAATCCCATTGTGACAACCCTGCCATCATAACCTTATCTTAGCCTGAAACCTCCCAAGGGTTCCATCTCCATTGGCGTCACACCAGGTGTTAGGAAGTTAATATGTGACTTCATTCTCCCTACTCCTGGGGATAGTGTGAAGATGGAAAATAAAACTTACTAACTTGTTTTAAGGATACAATTCATTATTAAATATAATCATGTGTTATGCAGTTGTTTTTCAAACTCTTTCTCTCCCCGTTTGGCTTCCTGCTAAATCATGTGTGTGGATGAATTTATTTACTCTATGAATTTATTTACTCTAGATGTTTCATGTAAATAGAGTCATAGCATCTTCCTTTGGAACCTATTTATTATTTGTAGCATGTGTTGGAACTCCACAGAGTTGAATATCTATTCTGTGTACACATGGGTTGTTTTTGTTCCTCAGCAGTTATATCCAGTGCTGCCAGAGGGTGGAGTGGCATCACCTGCTTCACCATGCTATGTTAATGTCATTTAAATAGAGGATTTTGTAGTCTAAATCACTTTATACAATTCAGGTAGTTTTCTGGACCTTTATTGTTCAGAGGGGTTTACCATAATTTTTCTAAACCTCAAATTTCTTTGCTATCTTTGTCATTTATTCCTCCCTATGACCTGTTCAGCTCCTTTTCTTTTTTTCTTGTCTTTTTCTTTTCGTATCAAATACCCTTAGTATTATTTGTCCCTTCACTTTCCCTTATATATATTTTTAATTTAATTTTGTTTTACTTATTCACTTTACATCCCACTCACTGCCCCCTTCCAGTCACCCTTTCCTACAATCCTTCCCTCATCCCACCTCCTCTTCACCTCTAGGGAGTGAGGCCCCCTGGGGGTCCCCCAACCCTGACACTTCAAGTCTCTTGGGACTAGAAGCTTCCTCTCCCACTGAGGCCAGATAGGGCAGCCCAGTTAGTAGAACATATCCCATGTACAGGCAACAGCTTTTGGGATAGCCCCCTCTCCAGTTGTTCAGGACACACATAAAGGTCACATTACACATCTGCTACATGTGAATGGGGAGGTCTAGGTCCAGCCTGTGTATGTTCTTTGGTTGGTGGTTCACACTTTGAAAGCCCCAAGGGTCCAGGTTAGTTGACTCTGTTGTTCTTCCTGTGGAGTTCCTATCCCATTTTTGTGCCAAAATCCTTCCTCCTATCGTAAGAGTCCCCAAGCTCCATCACCCAAGCTGTGGGCTCTGCATCTGTCTGAGTCAGCTGCTGGGTGGAGCCTCTCAGAGGACAGCATGCTCCTGTGTGCAAGCATAACACAGTATCATTAATAGTTGGGCCGATTATTGATTGGCCATTCCCTCAGTCTCTGCTCCCTCCCCTATGCCTGCATTTCTTGTAGACAGGATAAATTTGAGGTTGAAAGTTTTGTGGGTGGGTTAGTGTCTCTATTGCTCCACTGAGGTTACACAGGAAGTGGCCTCTTCAGGTTCCATATCCCCAAAATAGTGAGTCACAATGGTCACGCCCATTGATTCTTAAGTACCTCCATTATCCCAGGTCTCTGTCTCATCCTGGAGACACCCCACCTCCTTGCCCCTGTCAGTTGCAGATTTTCATGGCCATCTAGCCATCTCTCCTGTCCTTCAACCCTGATCCTGAGCCCCCTCCATCCCTCCATCCTCCCTCCCTTCCAGTTCCCTCCCTCTATCTGCCTCTTATGACTATTTTATTCCCCCTTCTAAGTGAGATTCAAGCTTCCTTGCCTGGACCTTCCTTCTTGGTTAGCTTCTTAACCTTCCTTCCTTATGATAAGTGAGGGTAGCATCCCTCAGGATGGCCTGTGTACATGAGGTGTTAGGAGAGTCAGTGTTACACAGAAGTACTAAGACTGAAATTTCAAGCTCTTAACATCTACCAGTTTGGCGTCTCTTCCAAGTTTTAAAGGGGGCTGAGATTTTGGTTAAATGACTTGTCTGTCTTTATTTTATTCAGTGAGTGGCTTTTTGGACCATTTGCTACAAGTGAAATTTTTTCAAGTGTTTACAGCCTCAGGGAATGAAGTAATTGCTAGAGATACCTGGAAATAGAATGGAAATGAACAAATGTAGCACAGATTGGCTGATGTCACAGGACTGTGACTTCTGAGAGGCAGGTAGATATCCCACTCTAAAAATGGTTATCAAGAACAGAGTTCACATTCACAGATAAAAATGTCACACTTCTGCTATTAGTAAATGTGGCACATTTTTGAGGATTAATTAGCTTTAAGCTGATATCTAAATTAAGCCACAATCTATGGGGGGCCAGCTCCAGCAGATCTTGGTCTTGGTTCTTCTTGAGGCAGCAGAGGGGGAAGAGCATTGGTGGGGATAAGATTTGGTCTTACCAGATATTTAGGGTTAATGTATAATAATAAAATGTTTACCTGCCTTAAGTGCAAGTCACTTTGCTGTGGTAGCTGACCTGCCAGTCTGAGTTCCTCTAAGGCCAGAAACTGTTTAGCAGAGGATAAGTGAAAAGATTTATTGTTGGTGCCCCTTTCTCTGGTGAATCAGCCAGAAATTCCTCTGGTGAAGCTGGTTGACTCTTTGTGGACCAGAGAGGATGGAAAGGAAAAGAATTAAGATGCTGTATACAGGCAAATATGCACAGACACATATACTTTCAATCCTTCATACACCTATACACTGGCTGGGCCCAACCATCTGTCACAATCAACTCCACAATATTCATGCATGCTTACACATATACACAAATAACCTACACATAAACATGTAGACAAACAGACATACACATTTTGATGGATGAGTGGATGGATGGATAGATGGATGGAGATGGATGGGGCAAAGTTTCCCAAGTCAAACCATTCAACCACAACTTTATTTTTCTCTGGTCTTTTTATACACACTTAGAAAAAAAAAAAAGTTCTTTAGAAAATTACCTCAGAGATAAAATGTTTGTTAGATCTCTTTTTTATTCTCCCTGCTAAAGTTACACACACACACATTCATATACATATACATACATATTCCTCTAGAGAACCCTGACTAATACAGATTTATAGGTAGATGGAGGAATGACAGATGATAGGTAGAATAGATAGGAGATAGATAGATAGATAGATAGATAGATAGTAGAGTAGAACAGACAGATGAAAAAGCAAAACAAAATAGCCAAATGCCTAGCAAGTTTCTGGTTCATTTCCCAGCATCACCCTCTCCCGTCCTCCATGATACACACACTTTCCAGTTAATATCCAGATGAATTGAAGGGTCTAGTTCAAAAGCTGCTTCTTCTCATTTCTCTATTATCTTCTTCATCTAGGTAAGTAAATACTTTGCTGCCTTATTTCCACTGTAGCTTTAATCATAGAGAATCTCCTGTATGGTGCCTTGCATTAGATTCTAGCCTGTCGAGTGCAAACTCCTTAGGTATGGTATCCACGCTTGCTGTGATGTGTGCACCTCTTATAGCATAGAGGGTCCTGGTCACTGCAGTAGCATAGAGGTGTTTATTGAACAATTCTCTCCAAGACACTCATTCCAGTTCATTTTGTTTGAACCTGGTGTTTGTGGTACCCTCTTCTATCGTTCCATATTTTTTCACAGAAGTTCCTCTAGATTTTCAAGGAACAATTACAGTTTCACTGTATTAACAAGTATTATCCTGCTTCTTGTTTGAATCTCGGTCAATGAATTTTTCCCTTTATCTTGGTAGCCTTGTTTGTAAGCTGAATACAAGGACCACCATCCTAGCAGCAACTAACCCCAAAGGCCAGTACGACCCCAGGAGTCTGTGTCTGTGAACATTGCCCTCGGCAGCCCACTCTTAAGTCGATTTGACCTCATCCTGGTTTTGCTTGACACCAGGAATGAAGACTGGGATCGTATCATTTCTTCCTTTATCTTAGAAAATAAAGGTAGGTGAAGACAAATGAGTGACTCACTGTGACAAGGAATGATTAGACCTAAGGACATGTCCCTTGAGTTAAATACTCAAGATGTCTGTGTTGACAGGTAGTAGATGCTTAGACAGAGGCAGCTGAGAAGCCAGGGGGTGGCTACAGAGTCATAGCATAAGGGAAAGTGCCTTTCTCCACCTCCACTGTGAGGGTATAGTTGACATATATGTGCACATATGTGTGTGTACATATGCATGTATGAATATATAACATATACATACATATCATTTTTGATAGGAGACATCCTTGTGGTAGTCTACTTTTGCACAGAGAAAATTGGAGTGAATTATGAAGTGGAAATTCATAAATGTTATTTTTTTTCAAGTTAGACCTATTCAAGTCCTTTCTACTATAATTATTTGGAATTATTGTGAATAATTTTTACTCTGGGCGTGGGAGCTTCTTTTTATTATTTTATATCATAAAACAGCTTATTCTGGAATTTCATGCTACAAGGAGAATAGGTCTAGATTTCAGTGGACATAAAACCTAAAGCTTATCTTTTAAAACTGTGTGTAGGAGCTGGTGTGGTGGTGTACACCTTTGCATAGTGAGTTTCAGGACATCTAAGGATATTTATATAGAGAGACTCTTGTCTCAAAAAAATGATAGATAGATAGATAGATAGATAGATAGATAGATAGATAGATAGATAGAAAGATAAATAGATATGTGATAGATACATATGTACATAGATAGATATGTAGATAAATAGAAATTAAATCTTGTATAGGAATGTTGGGAATCTAAAATTCCCAAATTGTGATATTTTTCCAATTCCTTTTAGTTTACTGATCCCATGTCTGCTGTCCACAGGTTATCCAAGCAAATCGGAGAATCTGTGGAGCATGGAGAAGATGAAAACCTATTTCTGCCTCATTCGGAATCTCCACCCCACACTGTCTGATGTGAGCAATCAAGTACTCCTCCGATACTACCAAATGCAAAGGCAGAGTGATTCCCGGAATGCAGCCCGGACAACCATCCGCCTGCTAGAAAGCTTGATCCGATTAGCAGAAGGTTCATTTCATTTTACAAATGATATTTTTATTGAGCGCCTTGTTTATACAAGGCATGCACCATGCATTGAAAGACGATAAGAGTAATCCCCACTCTAAGATAATCATAGTCACTTAAGAAGTAAAGGCTTAGAGGTGTCAGGAGATGGGCTAGCTAGCTTAGCTGATAAAAGAGCTTGCCCCGAGCCTAGTGACCTGAGCTTGATCCCTTGATCTCACACTTGTCACGTAACTCTAGCTTCTGGAGATCCGATGCCCTCCTGACCTCTGTGGGCACCTGCATACTCATAGTGTACACGGACATGAGAACACTCATGCACATTTTTAAAATAATAAACACATTTTAAACTTTATAAATTAAAAGTAAGAGCTCCTTAGCCCTCAGACCACCATGCTTCTGAGGATAAATAATGATTATGGAGTGAGTCTTTGTGCCATTTCTGGACCTCCCACAATGTAAGCTATTATTCATTTAGAAAGCCTCTTTGTGGTGCTGGTTCTCGGGAGCAGCAGGTATTTACTGCTGGGCATGAGGTCAGCCTTAACTGTGTTTTATACCCAATAAGACTCCATTGGAGAAAAGCTGATTTATTTTCGTTTTTAGTGCTTGTCCATTGGAGATAGCTTCTGTGTTAGGGATGGGAGCTTGTGTCCACATCATCTCTCATAGTTGGGACTCCATCTGGCTTGTACCTGTATTGGCCCTGTACATGCTGTCACAGCCTCTATGAGGTTATATTTGTGTCAGCCCTGTTGTGTGTAGGAAATGCTGTTTCCTTGGTGTCTTCTGTTCCCACCTGCTCTTTATAATCTTTACACCTCCTCTTCCCCATCGTTCCGTGAGCCCTGAAGGGAAGAGTTTGATGAATACATCCCATTTAGGACTAGGTGTCCCAAGGTCTCTCATTCTCTACAAATGGGCTAGTTGTCATCTCTGTATTTGTTCCCATCTACTTTAATGGAAGCTTTTCTGACAATAGCTGAGCAAGTTGGTGATCTATGAGTCTATGATTTATGATCTATGAGGCAGAATATCATTAGGAGTTCATGTATTTTAAATATAAGTTCTTATATATTGAATCTTCCTATATTTAATACAGAATAATACATTCAGTTTTCCCCTAAGTCCATGGCCTGTCTAGTCAACCAAGCAGTGTCAGGCATGAGTTCTATCTTATGGAGTGGACCTTAAATCCAATCCGATACTGGTTGGTTGCTCTCACAACTTTTGTATCACTATTGCACCAGTATATAATGCAATCAGTTACGATTACTATTAGATTATTCAGTCTACCATTGTAGATTGAAGGTTTATAGACGTGTCTATCTTTCTCCTCTGGGTAGTTTGCAGAGTACTTCTAGTACCATCACCATTAGTCAGTTGGGGTGAAGGCTCTAACTAGGCACAAATTGGACCTCTTCCTGTTCAGTGAGTAACTAGGTGTTGTCTTCAGCAATTAGAGCCTTACAATCAATCTGTGGAGAGTAAACAACAGCCTTGATGGCAGCCTGAGCTGCTTGGGGGTTCCAGAGGGTGCCTGTGGCCAACAGCTCAATTAATTAGATGTAACCCATTTCTGGCACTGATGGTTTCACTTGATGGTGAGAAAAATCGAATTGGGGCTTTGTCGCCCTGTTTTTTGGTGATTTCACTTAGATTTCATTCATGTACATATATATTTAAGAAGCTTCTATTGTAATAAGTTTCCATATGACCACTCAAATGGTCCTTAGTTGTAGCTGTCCCTCCCTGTATTCCGTATTTATTCCTTATGCCCTCTTCTGTCACTCCTTTGTTTAATCCTCCCAATCCAATCCAATACCCTATCCATCCATTACCATATATTCTATTTCCTGTTCATTGGGAAATCCTTCCTTACTCTATAGCTAAACTCTGTGGTTATACCAAGTATAGTATGCATATTGAAGGTGTAAAGGCCGACATCTATGTATAAGAGAATATACCATATTTGTCTTTATGGATCTTGGTTTGCTCACTCAGAATGATTGGGTTTTCTATGAGATCCATCTGTTTACCTGTGAATTTCATGATTCCTTTTTTTTAACAGAGGAGTAATATTACATTGTATAAATATACCACATTTTCATTATCTGTTCGTCTGTTGACAGACATCTAGGCTGCTCCCAGTTTCTGGGTATCATAAATAGCCAGCAATGAAGAGCAGCTATGAGCACAGATGAGCAAGTGTCCAGTGTTTCTTCAGCCTTTGTGTTTCATCTTTTGACTACTCTCTGTTTAGTTCTGTACCCATTTTTTTTATAGCTTACTTAATTTTATGCCTTAATTTTGGTGTAAGGGTGTCAGATCCCCTAGAACTGGAGTTAAGGACAGTTGTAACTGCTGGGTGGGTGCTGGGAATTGAACCTGGGTCCTCTTGAAGAGCAGCCAGCGCTCTAACCACTGAGCAATCTCTCCAGCCCCTCCTCTCTATTTTTAATGATTTTTTTTTATTTAGTATTTTATTGGCTGGTTGGTTGGTTGGTTGGTTGGTTGGTTGGTTGGTTGGTTTTTCAAGACAGGTTTCTATGTATAGCCTTGGCTGGCTGTCCCTGAACTCAAGTGTTGACCAGGATGGCCTCAAACTCAGACATCTACCTGCCTACCTCCTGAGTGCTGAGATTAAAGACATTAGCCACTGCACCTGGTTTCTGTATCCCACTTTTTAACTGGTTATTTTCTTCATGTCTAGTTTTCTTTAATATTTCTTTTATATTTTAGATAGTATCCTTCTATTGGATATGTAATTGGTAAAGATCGTTTCCCTTTGTGTGGCCTGTCACTTTTTCCAAATGCTAGTGTTCTTTGTCATGCAGAAGCTTTTGGTTTCATGAGGTCCCAATTTACTGACTATTAGATCTTAGTGTTTATGCTGTTGAAGTTACCCACTATCACTGTGCGAGGATCAATATGTCATTTTAGCTGTAGTAGTGTTTCTTTTGTAAACTTGGCTGCCCTTATCTTTGATATGTAAATATTTAGATTTCCAATATTCTCTTGGTGGATTTTTTTTCCTTTGATGAGTATGTAGTATCCTTTTCTCTCTATTCTGATTACTTTGGGTTTTAAGTCTGTTTCGTCAGGTAATAAAATGGCTGTACCAGTTGCTTCTTGGGTGCATTTGCTTGGGATGTCTTTTTGCATCATTTTACCCTGAGGTGATATTTGTCCTTGATGGTAAGGTGTGTTTCTTTTGGATCCAATTTGTTAGCCTGTGTCTTTTTGTTGGGAAATTGAGACCATTAATATTGAGAGATATCAATGAGCAGCATTTATTGATTAGTTATTTAGTTGTGATGGTGTGAGTTTTTTCCCCTCTTTTGATTTGCTGGACTGCAGTTATTTATTCCTTGTGTTTTCTTGGATATGATTAACCTCCTTAGAGTGAAATTTTCCTTCTAGCACCTTCTATTCCTATTTGTAGATTTTGTCTTTTCATGGTGTTCCAGTTTTGTACCTGGATTTTTATTATTTTATTATTATTATATTATTATTATTATTTAACATTTTCTTTGACTGAGGTATCCATTCTTTCTACCTTGTCCTCAACACTGGAGATTTTTTCTTCCATGTCTTGTATTCTGTTGATAAGGCTTTTTTTTGTTTGACTTCCTAAATCTTTCATTTCCAGTTTTATCTCAGTTTGAGGTTTTGTTTTGTTTCTGGTGAGTCTGTTTCTTTGTTAAATTCTATTTTCATGTCATGAATTTTTTTCATTATATCATTCCACTGTGTTTTCACAGACTTCATTAAGGGATTTGTTCATATCCTTTTTAAGGACCTTGAACATATTCATAATAGCTATTTTGAAGGCCTTGTCTTGTGCTTCAACTATATTATATTTCTCATGACCTACTGTCATAACTTTACTGGGTTCTGGTGGAAGCCTGCCTATTGTCTTGGATGTTATTAACTGTGTTTTTGTGCTGTTATCTGGGCATCTGGGGTTTGGATGATTGTGATACTAGATGTTGATATCTGGTCTTACCTTTGTTGGGTGGGTTATCCTTGTTTTCTGTTGGCCTCTCTGCATCTTAGGAAAGTGTGTTGCTGTGGGTTGACGGGTAGGGGGTGCTTATGCAGATCACCAGGTGGCAGAGAGTAATAGGGGTGGGCTAGGAGAAAAGGTTAAGAGTGACTTCAGGAAAGACCTAAGGGAAACCTGTTCGTACTTAGAATTGGGGGCCACAGGGAGTTGGAGATGTGGTAGAAAGAGGAGATCCCACAAGTATGTTGTAGTAAGATAAAGAATTATATGGGGAGAGAGGGGCGAAAAGGCTATGAGAATCCCAGGATCTGAATCTAGAGTTGGAGTCTTCAGTGAATGGAGGTGGGGGAACCCAGGGTCTGAGCTGGAGTTGCAGTGTCCATGAAGGGAGCTGAGGTGGAAGGAGGTGCATCTGTAAGCATGTTGTTTCTGATTGAGGCTGAGAATGGAGAGATGGTAACAGAGGACAGGAAGGATAGTGTAATTCACCACCTGAGTTCCAGCTGGTGTGGCCACTGGGCTCCAGGGTGAAAAGTGTATCTAGATATTGGGGGCTGACAGGAAAGAGTGTACCCCTTCTAAGAGGATAGGGTCTGAGGCAGTCTCCAGGGAGGAGGAAAGCTGGGCCAAACTCCAAGGTTTGGTGGAGTTCCCCAGGATTGGAGATGGGGTGGAAGGACAGGTCTCCACAGGCAGTCTGCTACAGAGCTAGGGATGAGACTGAGAGGCAGTAATGGAAGACTGGGAAAGAGGTGAATACTGCCTACCCGAATCCCAGCCAGGTGTGACCGCTGGCTTCCCAGGTACAAAGTGTTACTAGCTATAATAGGTGGCTGACACCAAGGGCTGGGGTGAGGGAGGAAAGCTGAGTCACAGTGAGTGTCAGTGGAGTCCAGAGAAGGAACTACAGTGGGAGGGAGGTCAGACTCTCCAAGCTGTCTGCTGCAGGGCTGGGGATAAGACTAGAAAACTTCTAATAGGGGACAGAAAGGAGAGTGAAACGCACCTACCCAATTCCCAGTGTCTCGTACCTGTCCTTAAACCAAATCAGCACAGTGCACCCATCCTCTCCCGAAGGCTTCAGGCCAGCATATACAAGCAATCTCTCTCTCTCTCTCTCTCTCTCTTCTCTCTCTCTCTCTCTCTCTCTCTCTCTCTCTCTCTCTCTCTCTCTGTTATCTGTTCTGTGTGTTTGTGTGTGTCTCTGTCTCTCTCAGATTTATTTATTTTTTAAACTTTTTTTTTTTTACTTTTTCGAGACAGGGTTTCTCTGTGTAGCTCTGGCTGTCCTGGAACTCACTCTGTAGACCAGGCTGTCCTTCAGACACACCAGAGGAGGTCATCGGATCCCATTACAGATGGTTGTGAGCCACCATGTGGTTGCTGGGAATTGAACTCAGGACCTCTGGAAGAGCAGCCAGTGCTCTTAACCACTGAGCCATCTCTCCAGCCCTAATGTCTATCTCTTATAGCATTTATATTTTACCAATGTTCAAACTAACAACAGTCACATGAATTGAATGTAACAAATCATAAAATCATGAAAACTTAATAAAAATTCCACAAAACAAATGAACCTCATTTTATTCAAGAATTTATAGCTAAATCCTGGCAAGAAGTATCTAAAATTCTTGCTTGCTAGATTGGTGTTTTAAAAAGCTCATAAATCATAGATAAAAGAGGTGCCAGAGGTGAGAAATGAGTTTTAATTTTGTGTATTTATATGAGAGTAAAAAATGGAAAATAAAAGTTTCTGAATAGTAAATGGATGTTTTTACAGTGCCTTTCTTTGCTAGAGTCTAGAATGTTCTCATATAAATACACAAAATTGCCTAGGCTGTGAAGACTTAGGCCTCTTATGGAGAAATGCCTCTGAAGGTAGTTGCCTGTTCTAGTAAAATTAACTGATGATTAATTTAGTCCATCCATAAAATGCAAGTTTAGAGGGCAGAGAAATCAAAGGATTACATCTCTCGTGCCAGGTAATCCTAACAGTGACTTGCTATCTTAGCTCATGCTCGCCTGATGTTCCGCAATACCGTGACGCTGGAAGATCTATTACAGTGGTGTCCGTGATGGAATCCTCAATGCAGGTGAGGATACTGTGTTCACCCTAATTACAAGATCTTTTTAAAATGACACTTTATTAATGTACTAAGAGTTGTAAAAATGATCAGATTCCTTCCTGGAAAGATTCAAAAGCGACTGTGTAAAAGAAGAGCAGTTGTGGACTGAGACCTTCACTCTGCCACTGTAATTGTAAATTGGGAAGAAGGGCTCTCAATATTTTCCTTTCTCAGCAAGCTTAAGGGAGCTCATGCTCTCAATAGTGACAGGTGGCTTCCTGGCACAGTGGTCACCCCCTGCCTGTAGGAGAAGGGAGGGCTGTGGAAATTTGAAGGGGCTCTGTGATGGTCATGCCCAGGATGAGGGCATAGTGGGCTGGAACCAGCGTGCTTCCTGGTGTTTCGTACTCTTGTGCAAGTTGATCTGTGACCGTCCCTGGTGTTTTCTTGCCCGCAGGGAGGTGCACTACTGGGAGGTGTGAATGCTCTTCACACTTCCTTCCCTGAAAGCCCACGGGCACAAGTACCGGAGGCAGTGTGAACTCATTCTGGAAAAGCTGGAACTCCAGAGCCTCTTGCAGGAAGAACTTAGAAGACTTGATCGGTAAGCGGGAAAGGAAGGCACATGGAGGAAGATGCTTCCCTGGTAGCTAGTGAGACAAAGCACGGAGTTAGAAGGAAACTGCCAGGCATCCTATCAGTTCCACTGACATCCACTGGGGTTGTTTGTTGACTGCATTAAGACAAGCTCTGGGAATCCTTTTTGGGCATCTCTCCACTCCATTGATGGGCAGTGGAGCAGGGCTGGCTTTACTCAGCAGTCACCAGTGTCAGGCTGCACTAAACTGGCACTGTGTGAAATGAATCACCCTCTCCTTTGGCCCCAGCTATTCTATGACCCAAAGGCTGTATGGTTAGGTGTAGGTATAGGTGATCCTTTCACATTTCAGCTGGGCTCAGGGAGAGTCTGCTTATGCTATCAGAATTGATAAATGCTGGATTCAAGAAAAGAACATGAGACTCAGAATTAGTCATCTCATATTTAAAAATGGCTCTCCTAGACTGAATGGGATGGGAGAAGTGTATATATGACTATCCAAAAAGCAAACCTGAGTTCTGCCTTAAATAGCCTTTCCTACTGTTAGGTCTGTATCGTGCAACCGTGTTATAGTGTTGATCCTCAAAGCAACAGAGCCAGTGCCTCACACTCAGGGTGAATTACCTTCACGATCCAACTGAAAACTAATCTCATCGAGTCACAAGAACCCAGGTAGCCTATATGGTTTCGCCTTTTAGGAAAGAGTTCCCTAATAGATCTTATGGTAAAACTATTCATAGTTTGCCCATACTTTCTTCCAGAAAATACTTTGCTAGTAACTTCCTCAAATCCAAGGGCAGAGATATCACTTGGTTTTAGGGTGGTGTAGCACAACTGCAGAAATTTTATCTAGGAATTTCATTCTTGAGCAAGAGCTAGACTGAAATAACAGGATCAAACCATTCTACTCCTGAAATTCCTCAGCCCTGAGGCCCTCCTTCCAGAGCTGTAACCAGTGTGAGCATCCTGACATCTGATGCCGAAGTGTCTACTTCACGGCATGGATTGTGAAAGCCACTTCCTTTTGTGTTTGGTTGTAACCCGAATTTGAAACAAGGAACATGAGCTTATTACTCTGTTGATATTTCTCAACCTATGGTGATACATTTATAATCTACTTTTATAATTTGTAATTAATTTTATGAATGTAATATACATTCTTTGTGCATTTTGAAAACTAGAAGTAATGAATTAACAAGAAAACAAAAATAAAATGTAATCTTCTTTCCCAGTACTATGTATTAACTTTTTAATATAATTAAATTTATATTTTTAATTGTTTTTTCCGTTGCTACACATGAATTTTAGAATAATTTCCTCAGCTGCTTTTGTGTGCAATTTCCTTTCCCATTTAGCACATGGAAGCAGGGCCATGCATCTCACTACAGAGGGCTGACGTTTTTAAGTTAAGGCCCTTCTAAAGGACTTACTCTGGGAATTATAATTCCTGCGAGAACATGGTTCTTCTGGTGTGTGCTGAGCTTTTTCTATGCCCAGGATTGAGAGCAGGTTTCATGAGTAGACCCTTCATTTGCAGCTGTTAGGCAGGTGCCAATTCTGCCTTAGACTGCTGAAGAGCTGCTCAGAGTCTCTGAGGAAACTTGATGGGGCTTTGCAAGAAAGGGTGACCAGTGCCAGAGGGTCTGCTCTGGAGATGAAGGTGGCCGGGCACCGGCTGCAGCAGTGTCAGTAGCATAGACTCTTCACTCCTGTGGAAGGCAAGGCTCGTGCACACTAAAGCTCAGTAGTGACAGGTAAACTGTAGAATCCGTTCACTTTAATTCTGATCTAACAACTGCCCAGTGAGCCCTCCGAGCTCACTAGGAGTATCAGCATCTGTGCAAGGCTGTCACATATGTCTTGTATTTGAACACGGCACAGGAAAAGTTATGTATGGGTGAGCATTTTACACTGATCTTCAAACAGTCACATGAGGTGAGGGGCTGAAAATGTAGACCAGCTTCTGGTGTCATTTTCTTTGTTTTATTACACTTTCAGGTTGAAAGAAGAGGCATACCAAAGCACTTAGTTCAAAGTAATTTCTTGTGTTTTAGAAGACTACACTTCTATTTACTTGAAATTGTTTTGTTCTTAAACCTTCCAGGCGGTGTCTTAGAGACTAAAGAAATGAAAGATCGGTGTAGATTTTCTTCCTTTCAGTATGTTTTCTTTATCTCTCTCTGCCCAGGTTACAGAATGAGAACGAACACCATGCCAATCACATTCTCTAGAGGCGGAGATGGTTGCAGGTTCTTGCAGAAGTGATCCAAGGGACAAGCCAAGGTTCAGGACTTCAACACAGCAGGAACAGGGCTATAGCGGAGTCCCACACAGAAGTCTGATGGAGAGTCCTCACCTGGTCCAGGGCTTAATAGACCAACAAGTTGTAACCACTCAACTGAGAACAGAGGTGGCAGAGGGGACGGTTTAGCCTGGTTGGAACTCACAGCAAGTCCTGAGATTGCACCACAAAGCACTACTGTGTCTCCCAATCTGAAAACAACTGAGGAAAATGAGGATTTGAAAATCTCCAGCAATAAATCTCAGGGCAAGGAGAAGCATGGGCCACAGCAAAGAAGCCAATTATTAGAAGCTGGGCATCCTCCTCATCAGGAGCCACAGCTGCTCCCTTCCCGTCTCACGGTGTTGAGAGTACAAAGGCACGACAGGCAGCGGTTGTATCTGAAGCAGGATGGGATGAGGAACAAGACTCTGCACTGACTCATGTGCCCCGCAGACTCCCCAAACTGCAGAAGGAGGGGTCCCAGAGCTTGTGCAGAAGCACAACTAGAGTGCGATCACTGCCACCCACGGTCCCTCCTTCCCTGTCCATCCCTTCACCTGGGCCAGAGAAAAGAACAAGAACACCCAAAAGAAAGAGACAGAAATGTGCTCAGGTGGAAGAGCCTGAACCTGAAGGTACTGAGACTATGAATACTCCCGTAGTAAAGCTGGCCAAATTCACATTTAAACAGAAGACGAAACTGACCCACTGCCCTGAAGGCCAGGGCCCCGTGTCCCCCAGTGCTACTAAAATAGCAGTTGACAGTTCTAAGATTCCCCAACAAAGGACAAGAAGAGAAGCAGCTGTGCCTGTGGCAGCGCCAGGAAAGTTGCCGTCCACCTCAGGAGACAGATGCTCTGACCAGCTGCAGGGAAAGAGAAAGGATCTCTCAAAGCAGCCACCAGAGACTAATCCACCAAGAGAGGAGAGGGAGCAGGCCCCAAAAGAAGGGTTGTTCAGCCCGAACTGGAGCCTGGGAACCAGGCTGGGCATTCGCATCTAGCTTATGAGAAAGACAAAGAGGAAGGAGTTTCCCGTGGTAATAAAAGCAGCAAGGTTCATGCTGGCACGATAGCCAAGCTGGCAAACTTCTCCTTCACTTCCCCATCAGAATCCAAATCAGAGTCCCTCCCTCCTAAAAGGAAGGACAGCAGGGACAGGAGCGTAGCCCTCTCGTGACGACAGCTCCGGTGCTTGGCCAGCAAAGGCAGTCTTTCCAGTTACAGCAGCCCACTGAGAGAGCGAATCGTTCCACCCTCTCCCTCTTCACTCTGTCAGAGCTAGATGATGAAGCATTAGATTTTGACTGGGATGAAGAGATGAGAAAAAAGCCCTGATTATGAAAAGCTTTCTGGTCAGAATTGTCTTCCCAGCCCAACCAAATGCCTTTCGAAGTATACAAGTGGTTATAGGTGTGCACACGGTGTGTATTATGTGGCCGTGCAGAAGTCCAACTCCCTTGTCAGATTTATCTTCATGACTTCAAATGCTGAATGTTAATTTCAGCCAGTGTGATTTAAGGACTTGGGATGAATGAATTAATACTTCATTTCACAAAGATGACTTGCCTCAAGGGCATTCCTCGTTTTCACTTGTTTTTTTGTTTTCATGTTTTGGTTTTGGTTGCTTGGTTGGTTGGTTGGTTGGTTGTTGTTGTTGGTTGGTTGGTTGGTTTAGTTCATTCTGTTGTATTGGTTTTGTTTGGAGGTTTGGTTTGGTTTTCAATAGAGGAATTCTATTCTAAGTTTCTCTCTCACTCATCCAGACCAAATGGCAGGATGGTGGCACTCACAAATCTAACAAGGCAGCTGAGTGCTTTCTGTTCTCTTTGCATTTCCTGCCCAGTACGTACTGAATTTCGGTATTTATTAACATTTGGAATGACTTGCTGAAATCATGTGGTTTTCTCATACCTCTGTGTTAATTCTCATGCATCAAATTAAAAGGGACTGGTGGCTCTGTCTTTGAGACGCATGGTTTCATTGCACAGCGTCCTCAGGGAAGCCACAAGGTAGCTTTCAGAAGCACTGATCCTTGGGCTTGGTCTTTTCCTCTAGAGCCAGCATGCCCTGTCTTTGATTCCTTCTTGCTCTCAGAGCTTACCTTCAGTACAACTTAAATCATGTGGTTAGAGGAGAAGTGAGGTCCAGAAGGCCAACTGTAGCCCTGTCACATCCGCAGTGGCATCAGTATGGAAACGTGATCCCTGATAGGTTCTCATCTATTTATAGTCTTTTTATAAAACCAAGAAAATTTGGATTGGGCTATGGCTCAGAAGTAGAATGTATACATAGCATGTATGAAGCCCTGTGTTAAATCCCCTACACTGCAAATACTAAATACATTAAGTAATAATAAAATAAAACCAAAGAAGTTTCCATGTCTGATGGGAATAGATGACTAAACTCTGTTGTTCTGTGTGCTTCTAAGTCCTTTCCTTTGTATTCCAGCAGAGGGTAGGGAGGTAGGGTCCATCCTTACAGACAAGCTTCAGAGTGTGCACTTGTAGCACTGACTGATTCTTTTATTGACCAGAGGACATTGGGACATGAAGAGTGCTCAGAAAATGTATGTGCTTAGTTTACTTGGTGAAATTCATACAGGAAAAAAAAACACCCACAAACTTATAAAGCCCAGTTATTTTGAACATTTAAAAATGAATTCCCAAATGACTGGCTTTCTGAAACATTGTAAACTGTTAGAAGGTGTTTAATACTTAGGAGTCTTCAAGTACCTTGAACAGCTCACAGAACATTTACATAAGCAGTAATTTTTAAATGTATTTCATATTCACTTATACCTTACGGTTAATTCAAAAACATTAAAACTATAGTTTACATAATGAATTTCTGCCATTGTTTAAGAACCTTCAAGCATAGAATGATCCTGAATATATTCCTAATGTCCTAGCGTTATTTCTTTCCAGGGTTTCAGTAGACTTCTAGAACTAAAATGGAAAAAATGTTTGCTTTTCTGCCCCCTTGGGTGAGGGAGTACACACACGAGTGTTCATGAATCCACTCACCTTCTTGAGCTTGTGGACGCAGAGGCTGATGCCTGTGTCTAGCTTAAATTGTTCTGTCTTATTTTTTCAGGCAAGTTCTCTCACTGAACCTGAAGCCTGTCTTTTCAGCTACTGACTTGCCTGAGAGCTTTCTGGCCCCCCTGCCCCCCACACCCCTTCACCCCTAAGGCCGGTGTTGTAGACATCCACCCTGCTCAGCTTTTATATGGGTGCTGGGGATACAGACTCAAGTCCCCCTGCGTGCACAGTGAGCGCTGGGCCCACTGCTCCATTCTCCAGCCCCATATATAAGGAGGCATGCTCTGCTCTTTTGGGGAGGGAGGGATTGTTGAGTCAGGATCTCACTGTGATAGTCCTGGCTGATCTGGAACTCACTGATCATCTCGATGTGTGTCCTAGTTAGGGTTACTGTTGCTATGATGGAGCACCATGACCAAAAGCAAGTTGAGGAGGAAAAGAGTTGGTTTGGCTTGTACTTCCACATCATAGTCGGTCACAAACAAGCACAGCAGCCTGGGCCGATGGTCGAGATTCTGGCCAGCCTCCTACATCCCGATCTCCTAGTGGGCTTAAGGTTCTAGGTACCGTAGCTCTCTAACTCTGTAATGCAGGGATTATTGGTAGATTTCTGAACGCACTTGAATCATCTTTGCTTAGGAAGCATGTGAGCTGCCTGATGACAGCAACCCAGTTCCAAACAGACAAGCCGTTCATTGCTGATGTACAGGTAAGGCTGCAGGATGCCGGGGAACTGGCTACTGTACTGCTGGATCCCAGCTCCATTTGCTCACGTATATGTTGATTTCATAGCTGTCAGAAATACTTAGGTGAGAGCCAAATGGGTGGGAATGCAAGGAGGTGTTAGGATAGTTTACATTTTTCCAGGTTTTTTTTTTTTTTTTTTAACTAACTGTACAGTTGCCAACAAAGTAGGGACTAGATCCACTTTGAAGAGACAAAAACACATAAATTCCAGACCTGGTTTTCATTCTTAGAATGATACAGAAGTAGTAAGTAGTCCATAATAATTTTAAATCAAAATCACAAAGTTGATTTCTAATATGTTTTATTATTGTTATAAATTATTTTTTAAGGTGGAGAATCTAACCAAGTGTTGTGGCTATGTTCCTTACTCCTAGCACTTAGGAGATGGAGGCAGGGAATGGCAAGCTTTAGGCCAGCCTAAGATATATAATGAATTAAAAGAACCCTAGGCTATGAACAGACATCCCATCTCAAAAGAAAAGAAAAAAGAAAAAAAAAAAAAAAACCATAGATAATGCCCGAGCTCTAGAAGAGGTGAGGGACCTTGTGGCAGTTCTGGTATTTTGGCTTCTTTTAAGAACCACAGAAATAATATAAAGAATATGTTTTGTTTTTTTTTTTAATCCTAGGTGTAAGGATATGGGGCTTTGACTGTCCAAGCAACTGACTGTGGCTTCCTTGTGCTCTAGCAGAGGCCTGATACGTTTCCGGGATTGTATGATGTTTGAAACTCTGGGAGATTTTCAGGGAGTATATATAA
Organism: Mastomys natalensis; assembly: GCA_021653895.1. Lineage (NCBI taxonomy): Eukaryota > Metazoa > Chordata > Mammalia > Rodentia > Muridae > Mastomys > Mastomys natalensis. The sequence continues at coordinate 190,786 of JAJTUV010001333.1, read as the reverse complement.
GTGCTAGGGCCCCGAGAGGAGGGGTCGGAGGGGGTTGTCCATTTAGGGCAGTTGGTTGAGGTTTGTTAGTAGTCCTGCTCAAAGAAGAAACAAGAGGAAAGAAATGGATTCAGGGATTTTCGTAATTCCTCTCTCCCCTCTATTTTTTCTCTCCTATCTAACATAAAGGGGTGAAACAGGGGAGGATAAAGGGTAGGAAAAAGAGGAGCCTACAAAGTAGCAAAGGGCAGCTACAGGACCTCACATATCTGAAACTTGCTTTGCCACCTTCAAGGAACTCAGTGTAAGTAGACGGGGTCCTTGGAGAGGCCACTGCCTCTTGGAGAGCTAGCCTCAGCAGCATCTGACTATGAATGACTGTGACAGACTAGCCAACACCTTTTACCTCAGCATTGTTACTTCTTCAGGAAGGCCACAGGGGCCATAAACTTGAGTTCATTGCAGTCACACATGTACATATAATAGCTCTCTCCAAAAGGATCATCCACTGACCATCCAAAATTAAATTCAAGTGAAATGTTTCTAGCTTAATACTAAATTCTAATTTTCCCAAGTGACTTACTTATTTGTACTGGTTACCATACTCCATACATAAGTTTTCAAGGCATATTTATTACATGACTTCTTTTTGCCTTCACAATAACAAGTGCTACTCATATTTCAGGTAATATCCTATTTTATAGATGATGAAAATGTTCCAATATTTAAGGGAGTTTTTCCATTTTGTTTTTACAAACTAAGCGTACTTTATTTGATGAGGATTAAGGTCTGCAGCGGCTGCTTTCTGACGCCATCCCTGGCTCCCTTCTTAATTCTTCATTCAACATAGTGGCTGTAGATGAAAACCGTGAAAACTATCTATTGGTAGTTTACTATGTGCTAATTATTTTCAGCATTTTGAGAGTGTTAACTCATATAATGGTTTTTGACAGCATATGACTTAGCTTCTCCTCACATCATGAACCTTTAATGATTGCCTATCCTCAGGCCCCTTTCTCCTGGCTCATTCCCTTGGTACTTGCATCTCAAACTCTCAGTACCCATCTCTCACCCAGTGATCCCTTATGTGAGCATCTGACTCTTAGCCACCTTGTCATCAGTGTCTCTATTTGACTATCAAAAGGAATTTGCAGTCTCAACATATTTCACATTCTAAATTACAGAGATTAACTGTCTCCCTGAACTTAATCCTTCTCTACATTTATCTACCTCAGAGAATTAAAGGGAGACGGCATCTTTCCAGTTGTTTACAGCCAAATCTTCAGTGATCCTTGAAGTTTCGATTCCTTTTGTACCTCACAACCAGTCTATTAGCAAAGCCTATGGAATGTCTATTTGGTATACATCCAGAATCAGAGCGTTTCCTACATTTGCAGTTAGCACACCAATCTAAGCCACTATTGCCTCTAGCCTTGCTACCTGCTTCAAGCTGTTGTCACAACAAGGGGCAAAATAACCCCATCCCTAGGTAAAGTCAGATCACTTCATGCTCATTAAAAGACAAAGTCTTTTAACAATGATCTCGAAGGTGCATCTCTAAGGAGTTGACCTTGGGTACTATATCTCCTTTCTGGGCTCTTCATGTCTGAATGTAGTCCAGCTACTGAGCCTTTTATTTTCTTTTCTCTCCATGTCCACGTCCCCTGCCCTTTCCCTGTATCACCAAGAAATCATCCATCGAGACTCATTCTGCACACACAGACGCATGCATGCACCACAAAAATAAATAAATAAAATAAAAAACAAAAACTCCCAGTGAAGCCTACACACGACCCTATTAAAAATTGTAAAATATACCTCTACTTACCAAGTTTTCCAGTCTACTGCATTTTTAAAACCATCTACCATACTATAAGTTACTGACTTATTTTGTTTCCTGTGCCAACAGTTCTATCCAAGGGAGAGGAAAGTCTAAAGCAGACAACAGAAGAGGGCCAGTTGCTGTCCTAGATCCACTGCTATGGTGGAACTTAGGTTCCTAGTAAATCCAACAAATCACTGCCATAGGCGCTGAGTTACACTGTAGACCAGGATCTACCCAATTTTTGTAGGATGCCAGGATAAAGCTGACAGTGGTAATGCACACTTTTAATCCCAGCACTTCCGGGAGGCAGAGACAAGCAAATCTGATTTCAAGGCCACTCTGCTCTACAGAGTGAGCTCCAGGATGACCAGGGCTACACAGAGCAGCCCTTTCTCAAAACCCAACAGCAACACAAAGGATGCACTGATGGAGTTCACAGGGATTCTCTTTGCTTCCTGTAGGTCTGTAGGCATGGAAGTAACTTCTGTCATTTATCTCAAGATGTGATTGACAGTCATGCCTCAGAGGTGTCTGGGGGCAGCTTGAGGATTGTCCTCTACAGGTAAAGGAAGTAATCTCATTATGTGGCTGTTTCACTAACTTCCAAGTACAGTCCATTTTAGATGCGTGTGTGTGTGTGTGTGTGTGTGTTAATCTACATTAATTATACACATATAATCATTGTATATGTATACTGTATATAAAATCAGAATCTAACCCACTGTGAGGTAGGCCTAGGCCAGGATTCTAATTGTTTGTTTACCTGCCCTATACACCTTCCCTCTGCCTGAGGACCATGATTTGTGACAAACTAGGTTTCATTGTCCACTCCAACCTTATGGCCAACAGTTCTTAAAACATTGCTCTAATTCAGTGGTACTCTACATGAGTTAAGTGGTCTGATTAAGAGGTCTCCACCCTCTTGGGTGTTGAACACCCTTTTAAAGGGGTTACACATCAGATAACCTGCATATAAGGTATTTATATTATAATTCATAACTAGCAAAATTACAGCTATGAAGTAGCAACAAAAATATTTTTTTATGGTTACAGGTCACCACATGTATTAAAGGGTTGCAGCATTAGGGAGGTTACAGCTAATTTTCCCAGGATGTTAATTGCTTACATCTGAACACAGGAGCCCCATTGGCTAGTGTGTTGCATACTTTTCTCCCAGCCAGTGGCACTATTTTGGAAGGCTGTGGGAACCTTTAGGAGACGGAGTGAGCATAGTTGGAAGTATGTCTCTAGGGGGCTAGCCTTTGAAAGCCATATTTATCCCTGCAGCACATTCTTTCTGTCCTGATCCCCATGATGAGAACCTTTACCTCAGGCTCCTGCCACTGAACTGAGCTCCGCCATGACTTTGTGCCACGATTGGGAAATCCCTGTGAAGCCATGAACCAGAACAAATCTTTTATCAGAAAAGCTGTCTGTCAGGCACTTTGTTGTAGCAAGCCTGACAGCTAACCCAAATTAGTGCCCTTGGGGAAGGACTGTGATAACCGCTGTCCTACATACTTGCTAAGGTGTTGAATAGTCACTGCTAAAGTGACTCAGGCCTTTGTCTTGAGTCTATGTGTTTGGTTTTGAACCCAGGACGAGGGACTGAGGTGTATATTTTATAAATCAGTGCAGGCTTGGCCTGCAGGTTTTCAGCATTCCTCAGTCTGTACCTGGCATATCCTGCCCCAACCCTGAGCTTTACAGCCCCTCCCCAGAGGTTTCTCCCTATATAATCCAGACACACACACCCCTCTCCCCCCCCCCTCTCACTCTCTCTCTCTCTTTCTCTCTCTCTCTCTCTCTTCGTCTGTTTCTCTTTCTCTCTCTCTCTCTCTCTGTGTGTGTGTGTGAGCTCTTTCTATTTCCCCCTCCCCCTCTTTCCCCATGGCAATTCCCCTGGCCTCAATCCTTGAGGCCAATGAACTCACCCAAGAACAGCTTCCCAATAGACCTGCCTTTAATATAATGTAATCTGGTTTAAATTGGCTCATTTCTCTGGCTGTGGAGAAATAGCCTATCACTAAGCACTGGATCAGGTCCAGGAGCTAAGCACAGAATTGTGACTTTATTGGGCCAGTTTCTCTGAGCTGCTTCACAGTCCTTTCTTTAGTGACATTGATCACAGTCACCAAAGCCTTGTTAAAATCTCTAATCCCAGATTTTCTATTTAGAAAGTCTGAGCAGGACTCTTTAGAACTGGCTGGTCTTCCTCATGGTCTCCCAGGTGACACTGGTGCTGCTGGTGGGGGATCACATTTTGGAGAGTCACTGGTATAGACTGAGACATATACAGCCTGCTTTGTCTTGCCTCTAGACACATTAGTCATTTCCGTGGTTCTCTGAGTCAGTTTCAGGGTCAGCTAGGTGACTCTCACTGCTAGGTGAGATAATCTATTCTTACTTTGCATTTGGCAGCCTGATCACCTGATTATTCTAGATTCTAGGATCTCACACTCCACTTTGTTTAGGGATTGGCTGTCAGCCCATCCCAAGGAAGGTGTATGACGGGTGATAGAGGGTTAGGGGATGCTAGGGCTCTGCAACTGAGGCTCCAAGTGGTGGAGAACTCCTTGTGTGCTCTTATGTGCTTATACTGGCAGCTGTAGAAAATATAGGTGCATCTATAGGGGTGCAAGCTGGGCAGCGATTCCCACACCTACCATACATCTACCATCATGTATCTGGGGCCAAGACTCAAGATAATAACAAACTGAGTGTCAGGATAACAACATTTTAAAACTATATATATATATATATATATTTTTATATCACATCGTAATTTGCTTATTTACACAGAGGTTATAAACACAAAAAGGCAGATGTGAGGTAGGGAATGGCACCGAGCATAGGTGTTCAGGGGGAGTACAGATACCTTTAAGAACAGGGTATCAGCTGGGTGTAGGTTCAGGGGACAGATCACTATGGCTCTGCCTATGATTCACTTGTCCTTATCTAAGTTGGTACTGCCACCGAGGCTGCCTATTTATAAGACCTATGACTACTAGGTCTGGTAAATTTCCACAGAAGCTGCCTGTTTACAAAAGCTTATAGCCTTCTGTTTTCAGTGTTTTTCCACAGAGACCCAAGACTTTGTGTTAGCATGCATGTATATCAGGCCTATTGCTGACTTTAGGCCTATGGCTGATTTTAGGCCTTTAGTGTATATGCAGGGCTGCTCCTGACATCTCCTCCCTTCTCTAAGTATAGAAGGGCTTTGGCGATTCTATTCATGCGAAGGCGGGGATAGAGGCTTGACCTCCAATAATTGAAGGGGACCTTGTAATGGCTCCAGTCCTCCTGTCATTGTCCAGTGAGGCATGAGGGCCATACCCATCCCGATGTCTTTTTCCTGGAGAGGGGATACTTTTGACATCAACCCCTATGCAGTCAGGCTTGTCCCTCAGGGAACCCAGATAGATATTTTTAAGTTTTATTTATATTCCCTTGCAGTGCTTAGCCTCTCAGCCTAAGCAAGAATTCAGATCACCAGTCAGAGAGGGTTCTGGGTAGCCTCTCTCTGCTTGGTCTAGGGCGGAAGTCCCCTCTTTTAGGCTGGGTGGAGATGGGTTTGAGGAACACCCTGGATAAAGTAACAACCTCATCTTGAGTCTCGTGGTCCTCCATAGCTAACTTATGATAATGTATCTGAATAGGTTTTGCTACCAAATTATCTATCTGTTGTATCACAAAGTTAGTCAGCCTATTTAAGGCCCAGGACCAAAAGAATCAGCAAAAATAACCCAATTAATGGTCCCAAGATGGGAGGAAGTGGGGTTGACAACCATGGAGAGGTTGAAAAATAGTCCTTGTACAAGCTCTCATCTTTCTCTTTTCTTTCTCTTTCTCTTTCCTTTTCTTCTCTTTCTCTCTGTCTTTTTCTGGCTTCTTGACCTTTTTCATGTTCTTTAACCATCCCTGTCTTGTCTATGTAAGGGCAACATTCTTCTTTAAGGGCTGTACACAGTCTTTTCTATTGTAGAAGAGTAAATCAAGTCTGATAAAGTCCTTTGCAATTTTTGGAGATCATTTCAGACATCGAAACGAGGGATTTCTTCAGATTAGTGATGTCAATCTCTAGCTGTTTGGTGTCCTTGTCAATGGCCCATCAAAGGTCTGAGTAGTATAAGTCTGGAGGCAGCATCAGGATTAGAGCTTCTACCAGCAGACATCACGGGTGTTTTATTTTTACCTGAGATACTGCTTGGGTTAGAGCTCCTGGGTGCCCCACTTCTACCCGGTTTTGTGAGATTCAGTGCAGAGCTGCCGCCTCAAAATATTTTTAAATGATGAACAAAATATCAAATTTTAAATAACAATTCATGATACTTATTTCTCCTTTGCCTCCAGCTCAAATACAGCTTAACACACCATCCCTCACTGACGTAACAATCTTTGAACTTGTGGGGATGTCTGCTTTTTCTCACAGATTTACCCCATTAGTTAGAAGAGTGTCACTCATAATACACATTCAACAAATAGTTCTTGGATGAAATATTTAAGGCCTTTGAATGCGTTATTACCATAGTCAGCACTTGCCATTTCCCTAGTCCCTTTTCCAGCTGCTTCTATACAGTGTTTACCATATGTGATAGGCTATCTCCAAAGGACAGGAGACTTAGAGAAACAGTAGGTGACAAGAAAACACCCGAGCAAGCAGGACACAAAGCATTACAAAGGGTGAATCTAGGGTGTGCAAGTTAGCCTTTCTTTCATCTCATCGCCAGACCCGAGAGGTGAGTAGTATGTTTGGTAGCCTTAACACAGACACCAGCTTCCAGAAATATCTATTCATCCTCAAAACAAACAAACAAACAAAGCAAACAAACAAAAACACACCAAAAAGGCCTAAATGGAAAACATTAGTACAGGGGAAAGTGAAGAGAGTACTCCACTCTGGGCCTGGGGGTGGGGGGATGGGGGTGGGGTGGGGCGTTCTGTGGTGGTGTCAGCAGGTGAAGGGTGAAGAGAACACCTCTTGGGTTGGCCTGCAGTCATTTGGCATGTGATTCAGGATGAGGCATCAGCCAGGGCTGCCAAGCTCTGCATCCATAAGCTTTCTCCTTACTAGATTTATATGAATCTAAATCCAACCTTTTTAAGCCAACAAAGAGAACCTGGGTTTCACCGGGGTCAGAGAAGAAACTGTTATTCATTCACTACAGAAAAATGAAATTGTGTCCCACCAAGGCAGAAGGAACCCCAAGTATCAGATCCTCCATGCCTTTTAAAAACAAAGAAGGATCCTTGTAGGAAGCGGTTTCCCTGCTGTCAGGATGACGCTTGGCATGTAGCCAGCAGGCATGAGTGGACACTGTGGCTGTGGCTCATTATAGAGAAAAGGTTCGAGCTTCCAGGTGTGGCTACTCGATTAGCCCACCTTGCATCACAGGAGCAGCCAATTAACAGTGACGGCGTGGCAGTGCTGATAAGAGTAAGGCAATGCATATAAGGCGGCTGGGGCGGTAGCCGGGAGGATTGGAGGATTGAAGAGAGGATGGAAGGATTGGAGGATTGAGGGTGATTTTGAAGGAGAGGAAGAAGGTAGAAGCAAGCGTGCTATAACAAGGAACCGAATAAACCGCTTTAAGAAGAACATGGTTGTCGCTTGCCTTTATTTCCGCTGGTCAGAGCAGAGGGCAAGCAACAGATCCTGCCTAACAAAACCTCACACCTGAGGCATTTACAGAGCAGGTGAACTGTGGTTCGTGTTCGAGTTCTGCCCTGCCCCTAGGGTGCTAGGCAAGCCGCTGAGGAGGTGAATTGAGGGGAGCTTGACTGTGCTTATCCCACACCATTGGGTGCTAGGCTTTTGGGAAGCACTGAGCACCACCTAGGGGGTGGGGAAACGCAGTCTAAAATGTGGGAAGTGGAAGCTGGTATTTCCTCACTCGATCTAGAGGCTGCTAGAAAACTGCACAGAAAAGTTGGGAATGAAGTGTGGGGGTCCACAGGCCTTGGTCTCAGACCCACTCTACCTTACCCAGATTTTTTTTTTGGCATCATCTCACAGCTCCTCACAACTCCTCCTTTGCTTTTTATAAAGCAGAGGTGTCATTGGAGTGACTATCTCTAATGTTATTTGTAGTGAATTGGGTCTGGTTATTAGCCCCTCTCTAGGGCAAGGGCAGTCCATGAAATTGGGATTCTCGGGGAGTCTTATTTTGTGACATCTGTAATGGTTGGGGGCTGTAGTGTGCAGAACTAATAGAATGAGTAAGTATACATTCAAAGAGTTTAATTAGCTGACTTTGAAATGGTAACAGCTGGATCACACAGCTGGAGTTCTCAGTCAGTGGAGTAATCCCACAGTGACTAACACTAAACCCCAGTCCAAGCAGCTGGGTGTTCCAGCAGCCCAAATCTGGTACTGAAAACGCGGGAGGGGATGCTGTCCCTGGAGAACTGCTGGTCCGCAGTCAATAACGGAAGCCTGGAAACGCTGTCTTGAATCAGCCAAGGAATGAACAGCAATGGAAGAATTAACTCAGTGGACAATAGGGAAGGCCAAGCATGCAAACTTCGAGAAACCTTCCTCTTGCAGCCTTCCTTATCTGAGCTGCCCCCCAGAAGTGTCTCCTCACAAGTGGGGCAGGTTATCCCGATGTCGATTAAAGCAATTAAGATAATTCCTCAGTCTTTGCTGCAACTCCTTCAAAAATGACCATTTTCAGCCCTCAGTCTCAGCCTTCCAAAAAAATGTCAACATCACTCTTAAGGAGTACACAGGCATTGTAATGGACCCCAGAGGAAATCTAGAGGGACTTCAGTCACATCAGTATAAATCGAAGTCTCCTTGGAAAGAAAAAGAGGAGGCTCTAGGTTGATAAAAGGTGAGGAACCAGGAACTGGCTACTGTCTGAACTGTCTGTAGTTGCGTTCAGAGTGAGATCAAGGATTTTGATCCGGTACACGATGAAGTCTGTGTGTGTTCACATCATGTCTCCATTTAGGAGAGTGGGACTGTGGTTGAAATTCAAAATATCTTTGATCTACATGGTTCAGACAAAGACAGGTGCTGCCTGTTCCTCTTCTCACACCCAGGAGAATGAGTTAATCCTTGAAGGAGATGATCCTGAACTTGTTTCAAATTCAGTGGCTTTGACTCAACAAGCCACAGCGGTTAAAAACAAGGAGAGCAGAAAGTTTCCAGATAGCATTTACGTGTCTGAAAACTTAACAGTGGAGCAGGCTGATGAGCAAGACCTCAGCTACCTACTTCCAGAAAGAAAATAATAATAACAACAACAATAATAATAATTCTGCAAACTGATGCTACTACCCACTCAGGTGATTGTAGGTTGTAGCAAGTTGACATGGAAACCAACTATCATACCTGAGAATGTTCATGCTTCATGGCATGGACATGTCTGAGGAGAATGTGGAATTGTGAAGATAGGGAAGATGAGGAAGAGACTCTATTGTGACTAGTGCTATATTTGCCATAATGTTATATTACACACACACACATACACATTTAACATACATGTACAAGTTGTACAGTATACAGACAATATATAGGTAGATACTTAGCTTACACAGAATTGTTAGAAAGATATCATGAGATGACCACAAACCCCAAGAGGATGTTAGTGTTTCAAGGTCATAGGCTAGCAAGTGGATCACGGTGGAGCTAGAATTGAGATCCCAAAGTCTAGGTCCTGATGTAAAAGTGAACTATGCTAATACAGCTTCCAAAGAAATAACTCTTGGAGCATGACAGAATGGCCAAAGCCATGAGGATAATTAACCCCTCTCCTACTCAGTCACCATTCACTTTCAGAAAAAAAAAAAAAAATCTGTGGTAGCAGCCTCCTGGTGACTAGGGTAAGTGCCAGGCTGAGGTTATTTCTCTTGTCCATTTATACAGACCTTGAAGCTATTCACATAGTCCAAAACAGAGAAGCAATTTTCTGCCTAGATTTGGGCTCCAGATCTAAGAAACAGTGCAGCAAGAATGAAGACCACTGTGACTGGAATGTCTGCAGCCTTGCAGCCTCATTCATAAGAGTGTGAGGCCCCAGGACACCCACCACACTGGAAAACAGACTCTGGAAAATGACCCTGCAAAAGACTTCACTTCGTTTTCCTTCAAACACACCCGAGTCTTTTCATAGGAAACTTTTATGTCGATTTCAGAACTGTACCTTGGGCCACTGTCCTGAAAGGTGTCTTGTTTCTTGCCCTTGCCTGCTTTGATCATTGATGGTTCCCAGTGGATGGATGAGCCGACTTAGAAACACTAAGCCAGCCTATCCACCACTAGAGGGCATGAAGTCCCCAATAGAGGAACCTGGACAGCTGCAAATGTGGAGGGGAAGATTCCTGGCATTCAGCGCTCATCCTGAAACATATTTCTTTCAAAATCAGCCTCATCTGGATGCCTGCAGAAGAGGTGTGTCATTTGATAATTCTGGGAAAATTGCTTCATGTGAAGGTTTGGTAGTGGTGTTTGGTGGGCAGCCTAGCCCACACAGGATGGCTCCAGCAGAGCTCTAAATTCCCTGAGCCTGTGCAATGTCAGACCTGTTCTGTAGAACCAACATTGAATAATGTGACTCTTCAGGAGGTGCTGGGCAGGAAGTCATGCTCGACATGCTTCTCAAGAGATTCTGTCCATCAGTAGTGAAAACAAAGAAAACAAAACCCAAACTCTCAATAATGATATAGACTTTAGTACCCAGACGATGAGAGTGTGGGTGGGACTGGCCAGCAAATGGAGCTCTTGTTGTCCAGCTCTGTGGTTGCCTGAACATCACCAACCCACACATACTGTGTACTACACACTGTGTCCCAGACAGTGGGGAAATAATGTGTCTGAGCTTTACATTCTAGTGAAGATACTATATACTTGGGGACAGATCTGAGCTTCCTACATAGCATATGACATCACAGCTCATGTTCTTTTCAATATATTTTCCACCCTAAAACTGAAGTATTCAAGAGCCAGGTTAAAATCGCCCTTTGGAAAGTTGGTTTCTGGAAGCACAAAGGAAATTCATTCATACTTGATTCTTCATCATTCAGTTTTCCTATTGTTTTGCAGTTTTGAGGATTGGACCTAGGGCCTTCTGCATACTAGGCAACTGCTCTGCCACTGAGCGACATCCTCCAGCCTCGCTCTTTAGTTTTTAATCTGCCTTCTATCCTATTGGGTCTGGTAGGCTCAAGAGAACCACAATGACTTTTCTAAGGGCTGTGATCTCAGCTAGAGCTATTGTTTGGAGAATTTGTTCAGTCTCCCTGACCAGGTTGCAAACATCATCTCCTCACTAACTGAAGAACCATGTGAACTCACATTGGCTCTTCAAGGCTTAGCCAGTCAGATGCACACATAGTTGTCTGACTTATCCACAGAGGATGGGAAGTCTACCCAGTGGGAACATTATGAATAAAACAGGCCTTCCACTGTAAACAGTGCCTGTGGGACATGCTGCATTTGGTATCCCTTTGTCATATTTTCTGATCATCCCACGGATTCAGTGAGACTATTACTTTCAGCAAGATTATTTGTATTTAAATCCACAAGGATGAGTTTTGTTCCTTGTAGCTATAAAATTCTAATATACACAGGATGAAAATGATTAAGCTGTCGACCTCTTCCAGCATCTAAATGGAAGGAAAAAATGAGATATTCTCAGGGCCATCTATTGTGTTGGCATTCTACTGTACTGGACAGATTTGGCAGTTAACAAGCAGTGTGACTGGCTATAAGAAACTTGCTATTCTGAAAGGATGGCTACCTCAATAAATAATGACTTATTTTCATACAATAACATTAGATTTTGTGATGGCTAGCTTTATGTCAACTTGACACAAGCTAGCATCATCAGAGAGGAGAGAGCCTCAATTGAGAAAATGCCTCTTGAAGACTGGGCTCTAGCCAAGCCAACAGAGTATTTCTTAATTTGTGATTAATGTGGAGGAGCCACCTAATTGTGGATGGTACCATTCCTAGTCTGTAGTCCTGAGCACTATAAGAAAGCATGCTGAGCAGGCCATGAAGATCAAGCCAGTAAACAGCATTCCCATGTAGGCTTAGATTTTTTAAAACCTACTTTTAATAAGGATTCACAAATGCTTCGATCCCCCTTTCTAGACCACCATCCAAAGGCAGGGAAAAAAAGATAGTAAATAGGACAAGGGGATATGGACCTGTTTAAAAGTAGTTCTTGGAGGCGATTCCAATCTCTGTCAGGATAGCAGCAGTTCAGTTCAGTAGTGTCAGGATAGCAAACAGGAATTAGCAGTGGTGGCATGATCCAGCAGAGTCAACCAGGCCTCTACCAAATTGGCACAAGTCAGATGATCAACTGGGATGCCAGGAGTTCTTTGTTGTGTTTTTATCAGTGAAAACTTAAGACCAATGAAGCATTAAAAAGCCAGCTATGCAGCACACCCTCAATGTCTGTTGAGTCTGATTTTACTCTCTCCAAACATCATGAGTCCTCCTGCAGGTCATGCCTCAGCGAAACAACATGTGATCTGCATCACCTGACATAGCCAGAAACATCCACTTCACTCCTGCATAACCTCTGTATATCAATTTTTGACTTCAGATTTCTTCCCTCTTTGAGTTCCTGTTCGGACCTTCCTTTGGTGATAAACTGTGATGTGGAAGTGTAAGCCAAATAAACTCTTTCTTCCTCAAGTTGCTTAAGATCATGGTGTTTCATCACAGCAATAGTAACCCTGACTAAGATAGAAGTTGGTACCAGAGAGTGGGCTTATTGCTGTGACAGGCCTGACCTTGCTGTTTATTATAGGAATGTGGAAGACTTTGGGAGCATGGACTAGAAAAGTATTTGAGCACTTTAAGTGGCTCTTATTGGGCCAAACTAGTAGAAGCATGGAAGACAAAGGAGCTGAGAGTGATGTAGATTACAATGGCCTGGCTCAAGAGGTTTTCAGAGGAGGCAGATATCAGTAGTGGCCTAGAGAAGAACATGCTTGTGATATTTTGGAGAAGAATGTAACTGCTTTCTGACCTTGTCTAAAACATCTGCCTGAGTCAAATTGAAGAGTTTTGTTTTAATGGCATGAGCAGAGTAAATCTCAAGACAGCCTAGTATTCAGTGTGCCACGTGGTTCTTGGTGATCACTGTTGTCTATCATGAAAAAGAGCAAGCTGACCAAGGGGGAAAAAATTGAAAAGGTACGGTTTCAAGAGAAAAGGAGCACCAAGGGGTGTGATGGAGCTAAGTTCAGTGCTCAAGGAGATAAAATGTTCAAAGAAAAGCCTGATGCGAAATGAAATAAAGGGAGTGGTGACCTTAGGGAAAAACCCTACCCAGCTAAGCTTCCAACTCATGAAAAGGAATTAAAGAAATGCTTAAGTGGTAAAGGAAATCATGAAAAACAGAAAGCGATGGATCCAAATGTAATTGTAATTGAAGGAGAGGGCCAAACCTAACCCATCAAGCAAAAGAACTTGGCAGCTCTGGCCATGTTGTTTTGGTTTTAGAGTCAAAGACCAAAAAAAAAAAAAAAAAAAAAAAAAAAAAAGGCGTGGAATCTTCCATCTTCCTCTTGGCTAAGGAAAGTGAACGCAAGCCTGTGACAAGGATGTTTCTAGTGGAGGCCCAGAAAGGCTGTAATGTGAAACTGTGAAGGCGAAGCCTGTATTGTATTAAGAACCTAAGATGTTGCAGTCATGGCATACCTGCCAAGAAAAGCTGCTAACAAGGTGTAGAACCAGCCCAAGAGAGAAAAGTGTGTTGCAGTCAACAAAGAAGAGACTGGAGATCTGGGGAGTCTGCCCATCAGACAAGAATGTGCAGAGTTTGGAGTTTATCCTGCTGGTTTTCTACCTTGCTTTGGTCCAGGATTCCTCACTATGTTCCCTTTCCTCCCATTGGGAATGGTGACATATATTCTCTGCCATTGCAAGTATATGAGCTATATTTTTATTTTGATTTTACAGAGGGTTTTAGCTTCAAGATTGCCATGAATTTCAGAAAACTTTGAACTTTGGACTTTTAACCAGTGTTGAGACTGTTCTAGACTACTAGGATGTTTGAAGTTGGACTGGATGCATTTTTGTATTATATGACTACAGGTCTATGGGGAAAGGGAGTGGAATGTAGTGGTTGGAATAATAATGACCCCCATAAACTCATATATTCGAATGCCTAGTTACCCAGAAGCAGCATTATTTGAAAAGATTAGAAGGATTAAGAGGTGCAGCCTTGTTGGAGGAAGTGTGTCAAATGAGGGTAGCCCCTGAGGTTTCAAAAGCCCATTCCAAGTCAAAAGTCTTTTCTTTGTCTGCCTGCAGATCAGGATCCAGAACTCTCAGCTACTGCTCCAGAATCATGTGTGCTGCCAGGATAATGGACTAAATCTCTGAAACTGTAAACAAGACACCAGTGAAATGGTTCCTTTCATAAAAGTTTGTTTGGACACAGCATCTTTTCACAGCAGTACAACAGTGACTAGGACAGCTGTATTAAGGACTGAGGAGGGGTCAGGAAGGGGATCCCAGTGTGTAGTGGGAGTGTTGTATAGTCTGTTGTTGCTGCTATAATAAAATATTTCAGAGCATGTAATGAGGGATCCTAAGGGCTTTTTCTAGTCCCACACCCTCCTTACAGCTTCCCCCTCCTGCCTGGGGTCAAGACTAGGCCAAGTTCCATTTTTCATCCACAGAATCATTCTTGAGTAAAAAATTCTCAAAATGTACTGACTGATCTTCTGGAAAGTCCCATGTAGAATTCAAATGTGTGTCTTGCTTGCTAGTCAATAAATTTAAAGGTCAATATGCTTAGCCAATAAATTTGAACTGTAACCTTGCTGATGTAATCTGTGCCCCTAAAAAGTATAAAAACTGCTTGTAATAGCCATTTGGGGTCACTTTCTCATCACTCACCTTGAGGGACTGATTGAGGGTTGACCCCTATATGCCAGGAAAATAAACCTCTTGCTTTTGCATCGATCTGCATCTTGGTGTCTCACTCAGGGGCATCTCAAAGTAAGTACTGAGGGTTGGGGTCTTACAGTAAGTTATTCCTCACAGTTCTGCTGCTAGAAAGGTTAAGATCAAAGCTCTAGCAAATTTGTCTCGTGGTAGAAGCTGTCTATTTCTCAGGTTACATCATCTTCTTATGACCTCACATGACAGAGGAGCAGTTGAGACTGGCTTGGAAGCATTCTGAGAATTTTCTTATACATCCATTAATCCCACTCACAAGATCACAGCTCTCAGCATAGTCACTTTTTCTAAAGCCTAAATTTTTGATACTGCCACACTGGAGAGTAAGCTTCCATAGAATTTTGGAAGGATATGTATTGCAAATTTTAGCAGTGTTTTAAATGAGGAGGGTCATGATATTTGAGTCAAATCTTAAATGTAAACTAAATCAATGGTAGAGACCCTGAGAAAAGAGAAAGTATTTCCTATGTCAAAGGTTACAGATAGATTCACTATGGTATATAATTAAGCAGCTTGCTGTTGCTAGAACCTCTATGATCTCAGTGAAGAATAATGGTGTTAACAGGGCAGACACAAAATGAAGGGATGCAGTCAGGGAAGCAAAACTTAAAACTTTATACAACTTATGTGAGAAGTCAGTCTTCCACTAGCAGCCTACAGATGAAGATGCAGAACTCTCAGCTCCACCTGCACCATGTCTGCCTGGATGCTGCTATGCTCTTGCCTTGATGATAATGACAGAAACGCTGAACCTGTAAGCCAGCCCCAATTAAATGTTGTCCTTAGAAGAGTTGCCTTGGTCACGGTGTCTGTTCATAACAGACAGTAAAACCCTAAGACACATGACTAGCACATTTTTCTCCAGAATGCATATGTAGTAGTGTATAATAAGAAGGACATTGGCCTAGAATGAAGGTTTGCTTGTATGTATGAAGTCAGACACCTACCTTTGGAAGTGTGTGTCTTCAGTTTGTTCAGAAAGAACTAGACACACAGTCAAAAGCCGTCTTTGGTTCAGATGGAGGAGAAAACATTATGATGGGATATAAATGTGGACAAGATACAGGCTGGGACTAGAATCTGCCACATGTGGATCACAAGCCACTTTATGCTCCAAAGCCAAAGATCTTTTAATTTCTGAGTATAAAAGAAACTTGTGAATTACAGAAAATTCAAAAATAGTCACTTCGGCTCACCTCACTGTGAGTTCCAGAACGTTTTCCTCATTTTTGTAATATATTGTCATACTTCTTCCATGAGGAAAATTTGTATTTATCCAATTTAAAAGGAAACCATGACATCATAGCAAGCATGGAGAGTTTCTGGTCTCTATACTTCCATCTCCAATACTTTGTCCCAACAGCCCTGTGTGAGAAGGATGTCATAGATTCTCCTGTGCCAGGAGTCATTACGGACCACTTACATATAGGAGAACTAAAAAGTAGAGGACTTAAAGATAGTTTCTTGAGGTCAATATGGACAGCCAGTGGTAAAGCTGAGGTCCAAATCCATCAGCTCTTCAGATGTGATGTCCTGACTACAAATTCTACTGGCTCGTTAGAAACCATCTTCCTCGCTGTTGTTAAGACCTGATTCCTGTCTCCCAAATTCATGTGTTGCAGTCACACCCTCCATACTTCCAAAGCTGACTACCTTTAGAGAGAGGGCCCTTGAAAATTAACTGTGTTAAAATGAGGCCATTGTGGTGGAGTGTGATCTAGTAAAACTAGTGTCCTATGAAAAGATTTGGATGCTGGTGTGTACAACAGGAAGACCACATGAAGACCCAGCAAAATGACAGTCAGTTGTGGGTCAGGAAAGATTCTGAGAACTCACTCAGGAAATCAACCCCGCTGACATGTTGACTTGCTGACATTAAACTTCCAGCCCAGCTCTGTGAGAAAAATAATTTCTTGTCTCTATACTTCCATCTCCAATACTTTGTCCCAACAGCCCTGGAAACCTAATATGGGCTTTCAGTTGAAAAAGAACAAGGGAATGAAGGAATCGGGGGTGGATGTGGGGACATCACTATTGTTCGTGAAGTGTGTTTATATTAAAATTTTAAAAATCTGTGAAAATACATCATTGCATTAGATACATAAAGTTTAATTAGACCATTTTTAAAACAAATCACTGGACTCCATTTCTGTAACAGGGGAAATAGCAGAAAACATCTTCATGTTCATTGAAGTGGGATCTGTAAAACTGTTCCCTACGAAAGGGCAGCTTAGTTAAAACCATAGTGTGCTTGCTAATAGCTTCCTCTTCTCTGGTGAGCCCAGCAAGGGCAGCCATAAGCATCAGGGGACATGGATGTATTGATGGACAGATGAACTAAGCACTAAGCTCACTGCATTTCCTTGGAAGGCAGCAGTACATTCATTAATAATGAATCCTGTCTTTCCTCCTGTCTTCTGAGTTTCCCAATAGTACTACAATTATTGGTTTGAAACAGGAGACTTCCAGCAACCACAGGCAATTGAGAGATTCTTAGAAAGTGTGATACTGCATTCTAGGGCAAAACAATTTCCGGCATATATTTCCTAAGAAAATTCATATTTAGTACTGGCATGCAGGTGGCCCAGTGTTGGCATGGAAGGTTTCTTCAGGCTTAGGATTCTAGAAGTTATTTGAGCCTAAGGTCCTAAGAGGTCAATATTCTGACTACTGAAGACAAGAAATAAACTCAGAATAACCCAGCCATGGGTCTGAATCAGGTCTAAGCAGGATTTGAAGGCTTTTTAGATTTGAGGGAAGTTCATAGCCTTGACCAACTAACTTGTGTTATTTTCAGCTCTAGTTTATGCTTTAAGAGCCATGTGTGTGGAGGGGAAAAGATCTTAATTGGCACAGTGATTGTGGTGCAAACACAGTCCCTAAGATCAACATTGAAGAAAAGAGAGGGTGAGCCAAGTGTGGAGGCGCATGCGTGTATTCTGTAGACAGGTGGATTCCTGCTGCTTACTGCCAACAAGCCTAGCACACTAGGCAAGTTCCAGGCTAGTGAACACATATAATCATACACACACACACACACACAAGAGAGAGAGGAGAGAGAGAGAGAAAGAGAGAGAGAAAAACAGAGAGAGACAGAGAGAGGCATATATTTTCCATTTGAACAAATTTAAAACCAGGAAACTTTGTGTTTCATTTTGACTGAAGTTACTCTCATTTCTCTTTAGGCCTGAGAGCAGCTGTTCCACAGGGTACTTCTTCCCATACCAGAAGGGGATGGAGCTCTGTCTTAGCTATGATAACATAGGCATGATAGATGTCCTTAGAAAAACCCATCTCAGTCTAGGTTGGGGCTACCCATATGAAAGGCTACTTCATTCAGATGTGGGGTAGACAGCGAAGTTCATAACTTTTGAGACAATATACAATGGTTGGCATTCAATCCACTTTGAATCAATGAATAACAAAGTTGGGGGCTGGGTGGGAAAACGAGCCAAAACCCAGGGGAGGAAATTAAAAGAGAGAAAACATTTTTTTTTTCTTACTCTTTTATTTTATAAGGATTTTGCCTGCTTGCATGTCTGTGTATCACTCGTGTGCCTGATGCCTAAGGATTCCAGAAGAAAGTGTCAGATCCATGAAACGTAACTTAAGAGAGTTGTGAGCCACCCTGTGAGCGTGGGGATGGAATCCACGTCCTCTGGGAAAGCAGCCAGAGCTCTTAACTGATGAGCTATCTTCAAAATGATGCACAGGAAAGGAGACTGAAGACATGCTCAGGCGCAGAGGCAGACGGGTAGAGATAACCTGCATTAGATAGAAATGCCCAGAGACAGAGAGTTTCACATTCTCAATTCACAAGATCTTGTACTTCATTTTTAGGTTTTAAGATACTGCAGTCTTAGTACTGTTAGTATTCTGTCTAAACTCCACCTCCACAGCTATCTAGCAACAGCCAGGTTATGCTGCTCCCCACAGTTACCTGGCAACAGCCAGGTAGCCTGCCCACTATAAAAGGGGCTGTCTGCCCCCTCCTCTTCCTCTTGCTTCCGTGATCTCTCACCTTCAGATTCTCTCTGCCCCCTCCCCCTTCTCTTCCCCCTCTCTCCACGTGGTCATGGCCGGCCTCTACTCTCTACCTTTCTTCTCTCTCTCTTCTCTCTCTCTCTCTCTCTCTCTCTCTCTCTCTCTCTCTTCTCTTCTCTCTCCTCTGCCTCTACTACCCTCCTGGCTCCCCTCCCCATGCCCTAAAAAAACTCTACTCTATGCTATATGTGGCTGGTCCCTCAGGAGGAAGAGATGCCTCAGCATGGGCCTGCTGAGACATCCCCTTCCATCATTGGTTTCCAACCTTTCATTGGTGCCCTTCCATCTTTTCAAGTACCATATTGTTTGTCAAAAGCAAACCAAAAACCAAAGCATTAAATGACATTGGCTGGCAAATAAATCCCATGTACAAATCACAGAGGCATGTGAACCCTGTGTGTTTGGATGAGGAGGGAAGTCTATTGCCCAGTCAATAAAGCCACACTTGGTCCTGTGAAAGACTCTCCAAGATGGGGATCACAGCAGTCACAACGTGGCAGGGATGCAAGCAGTGGCTGGATCCAACTGTAATTCATGCCCCTGCTTTCTTCTTAGGAACTTCCTTGTGTGTGCTCTTTAGGCAAGACCACCATTTTTCTACAGTCATTGCAACTCTTTAGGGAACTCCTGGGAGGCGGGTCATGACAAACAGAAAGGGTCAGTTGAAGAACAAATAGACAGCAAAGGAAGATTTTCAAATTTCCTGCCACTCACTGGCTTTTCTTTGTTAGCTAGAGTCTTGGATCAATGTAATATCTCTTCTTTGGGGCCATGGCCCACTTTTCTCATGTTCTCTGCTCTTTGTGTCTCAGGCTATTGCAGCTGCCTCCCTAACAAAGTAATTAAGGTTGCCCAATTCTAATGATAGTTTAAATGAACTCAAGCCTGATGAACTCTGGCGTGCTTTGCAGTCTGTTTACTGTTAGCATTATCCTAAAGGCAGCAAGCAATGAACTAAAAGTCGGCTGGAAAGTATCGGAATTTTTCATCTCTGCTGGGAAAATACAGAGTTATTTCATGTGACCATGGAGGTGAATTGGTAAACACAGTCTTGTTTTTCAAATCTTCCATGCCCCAGGCCTTCGCAGCAGAGGAGCCAGGTGACCCTGGGACCAGGGAGGAGCTTGGAAATGTGTAACTTAGTTGCTTACTTAAAGGAAGTTCGCTGCTTGCTCACAAGGCTGCTTCACAGCCTGTAAGTGTTGTACTAGCACAGCAGTCTCTACGCCGCTGAAATGATAGGAGTGACGATTTTCAATTTTCATTCGACTTTTCTTCAAAGCCCCTTTTCCTTTCAGGATTCACTAAGTGTTTTCTTCTAAACGTTTACACTACAAGACGTTGAAGCTTCATTTCCTGGAACCAGAGTCTGGATGACTGCCAACTTAAATGCGCTCCCCCGGGGAGAGGGGCTTGGCGCTGTGAGCTCCCGACTCAGGTTTCCGGTGGAAGCTGAGGTCATGGATTACTTTCTCATGTCTACCAAATGTCAAGTCACTCTCTGCTCCTCGTCGAAATTATCTTACATCATGCATAATAAATGGCCTTTATCCCATTTCCTCACTCAGACGACTTCTAATCAGTTATGAAAAACTGTTATTAATATCTCCGCATTTAGATGTTGCTAGTGACGAAAGTGCTGAGAGAGGCTGTGGAGTTGCAGTCTAGGGGTCAAACAGAGAAACAGCTCAGGAGACCGGAGACCGAGACCAGAGCCTGGAGTCATTAACTGGGAAGAGAAAGCCCAACAAACGTGATACTTGCTTCATGGAGTTTCTGATCAGCCTCGGAGCAGAACTTCAGCTCAGTGAGAAATTTCTTAATATAAAGGAAGTAAATCAACAGCGTTGTCCCTTTCTGGCTTTCCTGTGGGTTTTGAAGATGGGTTTGAAAACGGAATTCTTTAGGTGGCCAGTGTGAGCGAACAGAACCTGAGATTCATCAGACTCAGTCTTTCTATATCAGCAGGGTGGGTCAAAAGCTTCCATTCCAGAAAGGTCTCTCATCATTCATGCGCACCTCTTTCTCTGGAGCCCTGAGAGATGAGCTAACCACTCGAGGAGGTTTCTTCTCCTCCAGCACTGCCATTCCTAGCAGAGGAGAATTGCCCTCCGTACTGCACCTGG
This sequence comes from Mastomys natalensis, assembly GCA_021653895.1. Lineage (NCBI taxonomy): Eukaryota > Metazoa > Chordata > Mammalia > Rodentia > Muridae > Mastomys > Mastomys natalensis. Next base: position 169,878 of record JAJTUV010001333.1, on the reverse strand, counting down.
GATCTGGCAGCTGAGCTGGGAGCAGAAAGACAATGGGGTCCTCTGTGCAGAACGAGAGGAAAGCACTGAAGCCGAATCACCACATCTAAGATCTGCTGTGGCCTGGGGGTGGCCCTGGGATCACTCCATAGATCACTTCGAGTTTTTCACTAATGAAAGGCTACAGGATGTCTGCTTTAATTGGAAAGTGAATTCTATCTTCTTTTCTCATCTTTATACGGCAGTTCGTGTATCTGTGTGTGCAGTGCCTGTGCCTGCGTGCGTGGGTGTGTGCTCGCATGTGTGAATGTGTGTGTGTGTGTGTGTGTGTGTGTGTGTGTGTGTGTGTCGCGCGCGCGCGCACCATTTTGAATTTTTACAAAGGTCTTACAATACTGAGAGATGCATCACTAGTTGCAGGCCTCTCTCTGTTCCACGGAGATGAGCATATACTAGTTATTCTAAATCCTCTTTTGCCCTTTTCAGATGTACCTTGTGTCTTTATTTGAACAGATGCATTTACTATGTTTAAATATTTTACTCAAAGTTCTTGGCGCATGGCTTCACACAGGATTTACTGAATAATTGGGTTTGTGGCCTTTTAGCCTCTGGAATTCTACTAATAAATACAATTACAGAAACCCCACTTAATAAATACTTCTTAATTTTCTATTTGCAAAGTAGGACTCTTCTATTGCATGCACTTCTTTCTCACACAGTCTAGCAAGGATCTTATTTGTCAGCAGACATGACCTGTCTGCCTATTGCCCCAAGGTCCTGAGTTAGACAAATGTCTCCGCCTTACATTCACAACAGTTTGCCTCCTTACCAGCTGTGAAGAGCTGCCATTTCTTTAACAACTGAAGCAAACTTATGTTTGCCAAATAAAAAGAATGAAGTACACTTTTGTAACGCAGTAGTTGTGTTTATAATGAACTCAGTCTCCTAAACATTGAAAACTCAAACTGGATCATTTAAATAAATGACAATGCTCAATAAAGCTGAGAAATAACCCTCAGCTCTATCTGCAGCCTGGGCATCCAGAGACTGGAGCTAAGTGGGTTAGCTTGTCAGTCATCTGAAGATGCGCTCAAAAACTCCAGGTCAACCACAAGCACCACAGCTCATGTGTGGCAAATTCTGTTCTTTGCTCTCCATTTGATGAGTTGGTAAGAATCTCTTTTTTCTTTTTCTTCTAAAGAAAGGGAGAATTAAAACTTTTAAAAAATTACATAATCTGACATAGTGGGACAGCCCTTAGTCCCAGCAGAAATAGGTGAATCACTGTGAGTTCAAGGCCAGTCTGGTCTACATGGAAAGTTACAGGCCAACCAGAGTTACATTACACAGTAAGACCCTGTCTCAAGTACTACCACAACCACCACCAGTAATAATAATAATAATAATGGTAATAATAATAATAATTTTACATATGCATGCTTGAGAAAATATTAGAAAAGGAAGACTCTAAATGCAGACGCCATTTCTTTGAACCATTCCTAGCAACCAGGAGTCTTCAGAGCATGTTTTGCGGACCAAACCAAATGCACAGGTTACTCTTGTGTTGTGTTCAAGTTAGCAGTAGTTTTTATACTTTTTAAAGGTTGTTTAAAAAATGAGAGAAAGCCATAAACATTATGTGTGACAGTTTAGTGTGGTGGCCTGTGTTGGAAATTCCTGAACCTGAGAGACTGAGGCAGGAGCATGGAGGGGTTGGGGGCAAGAAGATCATGTGACTGAGACAGTGATAGTGTGGTACTATAGAGCCTGAAATGGTCACTATCTGCCCTTTGTATTAAAAAGGGGTGCCATCTCTCAGCAATAAACTCATATTTGGGTTCTGTGGAGAAAGGAGACAGAGAAGGTCGGTGCTAACCTAGGACCGATAAAGAAGGCATTCTTTGTGTTTCCATAGAATTATAGCATGACTTTAGTCTGTGCTCTAGCTGGGAAGAGGAGTCAATGTATGCCCAGTGTTTGCTTCAGTCAGAAGCAGTTTTCCTAAAGGGTATTTGAACATCTAGGGGAGTTGCTTTCTGGAAGGCTCTACCAGTAGCCAGCTTCCCTGTGTATGATAAGTCAGTATTGACACCTTCACAAGATCTAGAATCACTAATGAGGGAAACTTCTGGGGCATCGGTGAGGGAGTATCCTGATTGAGGTAGAAAGAACCACCAAAAGGTGGGCAGCATTATCCCAGTCATCTGGAGTCCAGGGCTGAGGGAAAGGAAAAGGCAGCTGAAGACAAGCATTCATCTCTTGCTTCTACTGTGACAAGTGGACACTGCTGCTCCTGCCGTGGCACACTCCCTGCCATAGTTCACAGTGTGACATTTACAAAGGTAAGGACAATAGACTCTTCCCTCCTTTAGCTGTTTTTGTTGACAAAACAAATTGTTTACTGGCAGCACTGAGACAGGTATCTAACACAAGTTACACCCTGAGAGTTAGGGTATGATTCTATAGAAGAAGCTGCATCTAAAAAACATTTTGAGACATCTTAGAAGTGACTCAAAAAAGTGGGTGGGGGCACATCCTCATAGAAGCAGCAGGAGGGGGGATGGATGGGGGGATATGGGGAAAGGGGATCACACCTGAAATGTAAATAAAATATCCAAAAAAAAAAAAATTTGTGGGTTGGGAAGTGTTATTTAAAAAAAGAAAAACAGCGGCGGAGGGTTCCACGAGGAGAAGTTTATTTAGGGCAGAGGAGGGAGAGAGAGAGGTGGCCGGCCATGACCGCGTGGAGAGGGGGAGGGGAAGGGGAGAGGGTCAGATACGACCTGCAGGCTTGGGTCACAGGAGGAGCAAGAGAGCAAGAGAAGGGGCCAGACAGCCCTTTTTATAATAGTGGGCAGGGCTACCTGGCTGTTGCCAGGTAGCTGCGGGAGAGCATACCTGGCTGTTGCCAGGTAACTCGGAGGTGGAGTTTAACAGACAGGAAGAGCAAACAGGAAGAGCAGAATTCCTTCAGGAAGAAGTAGGCTGAATGCCAAAGGAAAATTCCAGTCTTTTCTGTGGATTACACTCAGAGAGCACAAACCAGAACTCAGCAGCAAATTAATTCTAATATTCTCTTGTGTCTCTTAGGTGACATTGAAAGAACAATACGATGTATGGTGTATTATCTCCAGTCCCTTTCTTGTCAGATTCCTACTGTCACTTAACACTGCTCTGTCAGGTTCCTCTCCTTGTCTCCCTTTCTAAGTCCTCTGACACCTTCCTACTTGTGCGCCTCACACTGATTAGCCTGACGATAGATAGTTGTGAGCTTTGGTAACAGAGTGAGGAGGGAGTCAGGGGAAGGCTGATAGCCACAGTATATCAATAATTATTCGTACTTTGGCATGTTGCTGTGTCTGGCTTTTTATAAGGGAATCTGAGCTTAGTTCTCAGTGCTGTGCAGCAAATTCTCTGTTACCCACGGAGCCATCTCCCCAGCTCTATGTACATATTTAAAAATCCTTAATGGGATGCCTCTTATGTGTCAGCAGTTCAGAAAGAACAGGGAGGATTAATTACATAAGCAGAAGAAACAAAAACAGAGTAACAAGTTGTAGAGGTTTGAATGAGGATGGTGGTTACAGGCTCATATAGTTTAACGTTTGGTTCCCAATAGATGGACCCTTTAGAAAGGTTTAGGGGTTGGGGTGGCCTTGCTGGAGGAAGTGTGTCACTGCAGGCCATGAAGTTTCAAAAGCCCACTTCAGTCCCACCCAGTTTCTGGTGAAGCATAGCTAGTAAGTTTCTCTCTCCCCTAAATCTACAGAGGTAATTTATATGAGTTTTCTTCTAGTGCTGTTATACATTTTCAGTGTCAAGTAGTAAACACTGAAAAAGACATTTTTCTTACCAAGTCTATTCTCTGCACATGCTTATACAGGTGCAGTGTCCATGTGCATACATATGGATGCACATGCATGTGGAGGCCAAAGATTGGTATGAAGAATCTTCTTTTATTGCCCCTACCTTATTTTTGGAGACAGAGTCTTCCACTGAGCCTGGAGGTGCCCACTGATTGGTTGACTAGTAAGCTACCTGGGATCCTCGTGTCGTCACCCTCAGAGATGGAACTGTAGACACAGAACACCATGACCTGCTTTTATCTGGGGATCAAGCTCAGGTCTCCATGCTTGTGCAGCAAGTCCTTTACCAACCAAGCCGTATCCATAGCCCTCCACCCAGACTCCTACCCTAAGCCACTTTGAAATCCCATCTGATTCTCAAGTCCCACTGACTTCCTTGTTACAGAGACTAAAAATGATGAAAACATGGCTTCCACCTTTCAGTGTGGTCACTTGGACGCAGTCAAGTCTTGCTTGAAGTGGAAACTTAAGGGTTCTTTGGAAACCCAGTTGTGTTGGATGGCATGTTGCTGGGGCAAACATGTGAAGGAATGTTTTCCTGAAGTGGACACACATGAAAGGCTAAGGGAGACTTGCGAAGGAACGTTTCATTGAAGCAGACACAGGAGAAAGGATGTTCTGCCAAGGATTCTTTGCTAACAATATGCATGTATTCCTCCACCTTACATTGCATACTTGAGCTCCATTTGTTGGGACTCCTTAGTGAGAAGTGCACCAAAACACTTCTTCTGGTGGCATGCTGTAGTTTCTTGCTGAATGACAGAGTGATGTCAGCTGAGAAGGATACATGTGCTAAGGCAAGACACGTGTTGAGGCAAGACCTGTGGAGGACACGTAATGTTTGGAAGGAGTATAAATAGAACTCAATGGACAATGCTGGAGGCTGAGCTAGGCTTGCTTATAGAGCTAGTGGTGCAACACTTGTGGGTCTCATGTTTTTGCTGATCTTCGCTTCACTGAGAGAAGCACAGTGGAGAACTCCTGGTGTTCCTGCTGGTCCCTCCTGCTGACTTGTACCCAGGCTGAGGCCTGGCTGCTCTGCCACCAGTGCTGATTTGTGTTTGCTGTCCTGACTCGATTGGACTGGACTGCTGGTTTATCTGTGCCGTGTTTGCCAGTGAATCAAGCTGCTGCTGCTAACCTGTGAAATGAACTGCCAATTTCCAGACAACACAGATGAAGTTGCTCCAAGGAACCATTTCTAAATACTGCCACTTCCCTCGTATCCTGTCATTCTTGATACCTCTGGTGGGTGATGAGCTAGAAGGAAGGTTAAAGCTTTTAGGAATCATCATTAAAAATAGGGTTTGAAATCATTAAAGTTACACTTGCTCCATCAGAAAAAACCCCTGGGTCTATAGCACTTCTTATGTGAATGAATAAAGGAAGTTAAATATAAGTGGTGAGTTGGGTGCTGCTGTTTTCCGGCCTTGGATAAGTCTAAGGAACCACTAGGGACAATGTAAAGTGACAGAGTAGAACTCTAAACAACACCAGTTATAACATTTCTTTCTGCTCAACCTGTGCCCTAAGCCACCGTTCCTTTCCCTTCTAACCACAAGACCCAGGTTCCCTGGCTGTGGACCTACATAGATCTCTGGGGTTTAGTTCTTTGGGTGGTTTTGTGTGTGTGTGTGTGTGTGTGTGTGTTATAATGTGTATATGGACACAAGTATGTCACAATATGTGTGTGTATGTAATGTGTGTATGGACACAAGTTTGTCACTGTGGTGTGTGTGTGTGTGTGTGTGTGTGTGTGTGTGTGTGTGTATGAGGGTCAGAGGACTCAGTTCTCTCCTTCCACTTTTATGTGAGTTCTGGGAATTGAACCTATGTTCCTAGGCTCACATGGCCAGTGCTTTTACCATTGAGCCATCTCACCAGCCCCTGGTGGCATTTTTTAAATGACCCCATTGACATCGAATTAATACACCATAGAATTCACCCATTTCAATGTCCAGTGTGATAATTTTTAGAAAATTGCAATCTGGTTTGGGAATATTTTCTCTACACTTCCTCTCTGTTCCTTCCCTGATCCCAGGCACCCAATCCCAGTCTTCCCAATCCCAGGCATCCCACTGATGTATGCGCTGCCTCTGCAGAGTTGTTTTTTCTGGACATATCACTTAAATGGCCCACAATTTTCAGACCACTCCTTATCTCCAGGAAGTTAATCCCAGACCCAGATTCACACTGAAAACTGACCCACCAGATTGGCACAGGAGCCGGCAAGGAGCTCCGTCTCAGGTCCAAGTCTCATGCTTCCAAGTTCCTCTCGCTCCCTCCACTGGCCTGGACTGGGCACATTTAGTGATGGCCATTTAGAAGAAAGCCACAAAGATCACTTCTAGTGACTTTGGGTTTCCAGGTGTTTGGCTTGTTTTGCTTTCATTATCCACCAGAGGGAGCTGCAGTGATCAGTCTCTGAATCACTTGTAGTAGGGGAGCAGTCCAAGGAGGAGAATGAAGTCATTTAACTGCACCCTGGGAGTTTCCATAGTACTTTTCCTCTCGGATGATAGCAAACGGCAATGGACAGTAAAAGCCAAAAACTGTTCCCGTGCACATTGCAAGTCTATCTCACGCTTCTTGGGCAGAGTTTCTTCCTCTCTCCTGCCTTCCTTTATTCCCTCCCTCTCTCCCTTCCTTTCTTCTTTCTTTTCTTTCTTTCTTTCTTTTTTTAATATAGTAAATGGAGAACTTATTTAAGAATCTGGGGGAGTTCTTCAGTTATGATAATTTGATATAACAGATAGAAAGTAATCAAAATATTAAAATGATTTGATAATATTTTACATTATAACATAAAAAAGTGGAAATAGAAACATACCCCCCCACATCCATGTAAACTGTGTATGTATATATGTGTATGTGTGTGTATGTATGTATGTATGCATGCAAGTGTTCGTGTATGTGTGTGTGTGTTCATGTGTGAGTCAGACATGTATGTGTCACAGAACTGATATAGAGGTCAGAGGACAATCTCAGTGTGTGTCTTTGCCTTCCACCTTGTTCAAAACAGGGCCTTTTTCATTTGCTTCTGGGAATGCTTCTGTCTCTCTCCCATTTTGCCATTGTAGCTCTGAGATTACAGACTCCTGTACCAAGTCTTGGGTTTTACGAAGATGCTGAGACTCCAAACTCAGGTACCCAAGGTTGCACAGCAAGCACTTTATGTCCTTAGCCCTTGTTTTCAAGTTCTTAACCAAATTCGGTATTTGCTTAGCTATGGTTCCTGACTAACAATTCAGTGTTCAAGTTTGGATCTGGAATGTTCTTAAAGGTTCGTGTGTGAAAGGTCTGGCCCTTGTCCTGGCATGACTGAGAGGAGGTGGAGAGTAGACAGTGCTAGTTCCTTCCTCTCTCTTTTATTTCCTAGTGAAATAGGGCCCCAGACATTAGTAGGCCCGGAGACTTTAGCACAACTGACTCCATGATGGAAGTACCATTCAAGCTGTAAAACTCAGCAAGTAGACAACACCACCTGCCAAAACTAAAGCAAAGGCTTAATCAGTCAAAGTCCATAGTTCCAAAAAGTTTCTAAATATACTAATATTGCTCTTTGGCCTATGTAGTTCTACTTCTGGCTTACTGTTCTTGTAACTGAAGTATGTCAACTCAAAACATGGTTTTTGTGTTTAAAAGCTCACCCTGAGAAAGGCCTCATGCTACTCTGGCATTCCTAAAGCCCAGTGTAGTCATTGGCTGGCTAATAAAGGATTTCTATTGGTTTAAGCTCATGTCCAAGCTGTCTTCTCTGGTGAACACCCCATCACACTACTTGCCATGAAACGAACAGCTTTTAGCTTCACTTTCCACTTGTTACAGGCTCCCAAGTGGTAGGACCAATCAAGTATGCACCTAAACCCCTCAACTGTGAAGCAGATAAACCTGTCCTCTTTTTCACTTGATGAATCCTCGGTTCTTGTTACAGTTGCAGAAAACCTAGTAACACATTTAATGCCCACAAACTGAGAGTATCTTTTAAGAAAGAATTTCATTGTGATTCTTCCAGTGACCTGGACTAAACGTGACTAAATTTAGTGTCATTTTTGACTCTAAAAGGGGCTTACCTTCATGGTCTCCTGAGTCTGGAGGAAAAATATATTGCTTGGTTTCTTCTAATTGAATGAGTCCTTCACCAACCTCCATTCAGGATACATCAGATAAATGGGTGGCTAGACAGACACATGGGGTTTGCTTAACAGCCACGATAGCAGCTCATGGGAGTGATTTTAGGAGGAATTTAATGATAAATTGTACAAGCAATGCACCCTGGGACCATACAAATGACCAGTGGTGCTGTGTCTGTTCATGAACTACATGGTTCCCAGAATCCTGGCTGTTGCATTAGAACCAGCACTTAGCCTGAGTCTCAAGACTAGCCATATTGCCCCTCACCACCCCCTATCAAATAGAAGGAAAAGAATAATAGACATACGTGAAGTATTGAAGCACTGTGCCCAAAAGACAAAGGGGGAAAGAGGCAAAGACCCAAAGACAGGTCAATAGAAAGGAGGAAAAGAACCAGAGAGGGAGAAGAGAGAGTCTCTGTTGCATTGGGTAGTCTTGTGGTTTTTCCTGCCTTTGTTCGAAGAAGTATAAGGCTGGTTCTCCCATCATTATTCCAGCCATCTTCAGGTTTCTTTTCCTGGGACAGTGACTTCTCCAGTTGTCTAGCAATTTGAAATGGCCATGTCATTTTCCCATGCCTGGTGAGAATGATACCTAGTGCTATGTGTGTTGGCTGAGCGTGGGGAAGCCTCCATATGATGAGGTTCAAAGTGAGGAAGTTTGGAATCTTCTCGAATCCAGAAGGAGCTCAAGATGAGATGGTAGGTATAGAGTTTGCTGAAGTGCAGGGACAAGGGTAGGACCATTCGACCAACCATTCTCTTCATGATAATCAAAATCTAAACTGCAAAGATTAAAACTTTTAATGACCATCACTAGTGGTCTGAATGGATTCTCCCCACACTACCACCACAAAGTTTTAAAATTGGGATATTAATTCCTTAGTTTGGCAGGGTTGGATGGAGGGCACAGTGAGATGTGGGCCAGAGCCTTCCTGGATGAGATGACTAAGGTCTCGAATACTCTGCTATGGCCACTTTGACTCCATAGCTATTGGCTCTATGTTAAGAGTAAAGTCTGTAACTTGATGACTGAGGGATGTGTGATTGCACAGGTACCATGACCTAGGAAGGCATAAACTAGACTTTTCGGGCCTTGAATTCTCTGGTTTGAATATCCTCAGGCAAGTCTTATTGTCTAGACCAATGAACAAGGACCTATGGTCTTATGTAAATATATGTAAATATTGAGCAAGACAGACTTTTTTTTAAAAGATTAATCAAAGGCTTATATATTTGGTAATGATCAATAACAAGATGCCCATACAATCAGAGGTGTAATCCAATACCCAACCTAGATATACCAACTACCTTTGACTTCCAGAGACACTGGAACATCTGCCTCCATGTTCCCCTCTCTCATCTCTCTCCCAGACCCGGGGTTTTAAGGTGCTATCATTTGCATAAACAACAGGTGTGACAACCTCCCCAGGAAGTTACACTATGTAAACTAACTCCTCTCTTTGATCTTTCCCTGTCCAATTTTATTTTTTAATGCAATGAGAAACTCCATTTTCTTTTCTTTTTTAAACAAAGCCTCTCATTTTCTTTGAACTCTTTTTAAGAGAACTTTTGTTGCTGAAACAAAACCAAAAAATAGACGAATACACTACCATGAAAGGGACATAATTTCACAATTGGAAACATCTAAACAATTACCCTTTGGATAAAATTTAGTCTTTGACAAGATCATAATCGGCTGCATCTAGGGATAAACACTCTCATGAAGGTACTAATGGTCGATAATGGCCTGTCTTGCATTTGGAGTCACAGAGTGGATTTACAGTCCTAGGCTCTTCTTCTAACTGGCCCCTTTCCAGGATCTGAGCCTTTCTTTTCCCCCTCTGAAAGCAGATGTTTGGGTTGTGAGGGAAATAGCACACTTAAAGGCTTTCTGCCCCACCCCCAAATGTCTACCAGAATAATCCTGAGAGGACAAAAAAGGAAAGAGAAAGAAGGTTTTTGTAAAGGGAGGAATTTGCCTCTGGTCATGTCTAGCACGAGTGTCCCATATTATTCTGCAATGTGGCTAAGAAGACAGGAAATACTGTATGACATGTTTACAGTAGTTGTATCAAGCTGCTACCTCACCAGTCACTCAGCCAAGTGCTCCGTTAAATCCTTTCCATGAATAAACTCATTTGTTCACCACAACTACCCAATAAAACAAGAATCACAATTATTATTTATAGTAAGGACACTGACGCTTAAAAGCATCAAGCAGCTTGCCCAGATCTTATAGCAAGTAAGTGTTTGAGGCCGAGTTTGAATCCAGGTCAGTGTGACATTAGGAGTCTCACTAGCTTAAACTATTATTTAATTCATGTAAAACCTCTATGTGTTTCTTATGTTTTGCAGATGAGAAAGCTGGTTTAGACTAGTTAACTGACCCAAGGTTGCAGCTGACATAATGCAGTTGAGAATCAGGCCTGGTGTTATTGGGCCCTCAAGCCTTGTTCTTCCCACTAAACACACGATGTATTAGTTTTTCTTCTCCCCAAGGACACTTTCAAAACAGGGGAAATTGAATCGATGCTCAGCTGGAGCAGTTTAATGGCGGTTGATCACTTTTGTCAACCATTTACTTCTTGGAAGGTTCCAGAGTCTGGGTTCTTTGCCCCTCTCCTATAAGTCTCTGGGATGGTACTGGACACAAACTATGTAATCAAGATTTATTTTCTGAGAGGGATAAAAATATGTAATACACACACTAAGATGTTTCCAGAATGGCCAGTCATCAACTGGGAGGGGTCAGGATGTAAGAATAAGAAGGATGAGATCCTAAATTCGCAAGTGTTTTCTGGGCTGCTTGAGAACTATTAATCCTAAGAGTTTGTTTTTTCTCTCATTTCTATCATCTAGGATGGGCACTGTATCCAAACTTGATAAAGTTCTTGCAAGGACAGAGTTACATTCAATCCTCTGTCTGTGTGTGTGTGTGTGTGTGTGTGTGTGTGTATGTATAGTATGGTAAAGGGCTAATGGCCCAAAAGAGCAGGCGAAGGAACTAACATGTTCAGGTCTAGGGTCCATGGAACTCCAGATAAGGGAGTCCAGAGGACAGTGTGGCATTCTAAACTAAGTAGAAGATCATGATAAGGCTAGCACAACAACCTCCATTGGTAATAACAGCCAGGAGGCTTCAGGAGAACAATCCAGCTGAGTCCCCCATTCCGCTCTATAAACTCACTCCCACCCCATCCCCACCCCACCCCCACCCCCACCCCCACCCCCACGGGCACAGGCTCCTCTCCGAGGAGAGGGTGATGTCCTTCATTGTTCTGATTAACGGGCAATCTGTTTGTATTCAAGTCGGTTTATTCCTTCTTTTATTTCCAATCTCTTCTTTCCATGTTGCCTTTCCAGTCTAACGGCATATATTTAATGTCCTCTTCGGATGAGTAGACATGTGACTAGGAGAAGAAAACATTGGTGATAATTGTCTCAAAACTGACATTCTCAGTCAGGGAGTCAGTCAAGTAAGAAAATCCTGTAGTCTGCATTTAAAATATTCTACACTACAGACTTTGTTCGTTTGTTATTTATTTATCTATTTTTTAAATTTATTTAGACGATCTCCTGCCTCAGCCTCCCTAGTACTGGGATTAAAGGTATGCACCACTATGCCTGGGACTGGTATTATACAGTCAGTACTTTGGCAATATGAACAGTTGGTGCTAATTTATTTGTAGTTTGGGGAATCTTCCTAAATGAAGGTTATGATTAAGATACTTTAGATGCTGATGAAAAATTTTCAAAACACATTTAGCCAGAAAACAAAACAAAAACAAACAAACAAACAAACAAAAACCCTGAGAAGTCAGTGTTTATTTCAAACAGATTTAAATCAGCCCAAGAAGAGGACGAGAGTAAGCTCAGTCCAGACTGGAAAAGCCGCACAGGGTCAGCGCCCCGAACCAGAGACTCTGCTTCCTTTTCTCTTTTTTGTTTTACAAGGGAAAGAAAAGACAGATGCCACAGCGCAAGCTTCCAGCCCAGGAGGGCCGCGGGAGCTTTGAAAGCACGTTATCAGGAGCAGCTGTGAGGAAATACCTTCTTTATCACTTGTCACCTATGCCGCCTCCAGCTGGTTCCACTTGCCTTCCCCTGAAAACAGTCAGCGTTGTTCGTGATCAGGTCCTGAGAGGCAAATGGGAGAGCGGATTTGGGTCAGAACAGGGAGGCCGCCCTCTCACTGGCTGTTGTGGCAAGGCTTTTGGTCCCTACTGCCCACTGTTGAGCTGCCCCATGCTGGGAGGACTTGAAGCATCTGCCCAGAAACTGTCCCAAACAGGAAGAACGCCAAATGCTGACCGATGGGGGAGAATAGCAACAATGGGGGCTCATTTCTGGAATGGAGAAGCTGGGAACACCAAATCAAAAGTTGGCACCAGGGGAGAAACAAAGACTCACTAGGGACCACACAGGCACTGAGCTGCCTCAGTTCCCTAAGCAAGGGAGCTAGACAGAGCAGGGCACCTTGTACCAGCAGCTATGCACTGGAGTGGGGCTGAGCAGAGGTGCACAGAGACCCTCAACCACAGCTCATGGGGCTTTGGAAGGAGAGGCTAAGGTTCTGGATGCAGGCCTCACTGGGGCCCTGCTGAGCTGGATACATCACAGAATCATGTGAAGGTGATCAGGGCATACAAACCAAGGAGCACAGACAGCCTCTGGAAAAGATATAGAAATAGCTTCTTCTTGAAGTGTCTAGAAAGAGCTAAACTGCTGCCCCATTTGGACTTTTGGCCTCCAGAACTATAAGAGTAAGTTTCTGCTTTAAGTTACTGAGTAAGTGGCAATTAGTTACCATAGTGATAGGAATCAAGTAGTATATATAAAGCTGGGAAAGGAACATTTGCTACAACAGAGGCCAACCAATACTATCTGGATTAAAAACAGCAGCAACAACAAAAACAAACAAAAACCCCAAACTACAGTAATACAAAAACAGGTGTGATTCCCCCATGCCTGGGATACAGGGAACTTCCAAATGTAAATAAAGTTCCCAGATTTCTCTCTGTGGACTGCAGCCTGGTCATCTGATAGCCTACAGGAAACTGTAAGAGTATCTTGGATTCTTCAACTATTTTCAGAACCTGGAATTTATTATTATTATCATTATTGTTTTTGTTGTTGTTATCACACCCCAGTCTGCTCTTTCTTCTGTCTTCCCACAGGAAATGACATCACCACGAATCCTCCACACAAGCTGGAAGCTGTAATCCTCCATGCTCAGGCTGCCAGAGTTTTCCACACCAGTGGATATGTGATAATCAGAACAGCTTCATTATCACTGGGATTTCTTTCAACTTAGTGTTTCCATTTACTTTCAACTAAAATCTTTAACAGAAATGCCTCAGATTATTTTCAAAAGTATTTCCAGGTCTAAGTTTTTTGGAATTGTAGAATCAAAGTGTCTAAGAAAAGGACTTTACCCATGATGCCATAAAACAAGGGGTGGGACGCTTTTTAGAAGATGGAAAGATCACTTCACGCCATGATTGAGACACCTATTTCGGCCATCCAGAAGAAAAAGTCCAATAAAGGAATAAAAATCTATACTCCATTCGAAGACATTATATTATTTTCTTACTCCTAGTTACTACTCTAGAATATGCAAAACTATCTTCTACAATATTATTTCCTTTGATTCAATTTCATTGATCAGCCTGTCTGTTTTTATGCCAATACTATGGAGTATTTCTTACTGCTGCTCTGTAGTACAGCTTGAAATCAGAGATGGTGATACCTCTGGAGGTTCTTGTGTTGTACAGGATTGTTTTAACTATCCTGGGTTTTTTATCTTTCCAAATGAAGTTGAGTATTGTCCTTTCAAGATCTGTAAAGAATTCTGTTGGAATTTTGATGGAGATTGAGTTGAATTTGTAGATTGCTTTTGGTAGGATGGCCATTTTCTCCATCAATCCTTGGACATGAAAAGTCTTTTCATCTTCTGATATCTTCTTCAGTTTTTTTTCTTCAAAGTCTTGAACTTTTTGTTGTACAGGTCTTTCACTTGCTTGGTTTGAGTTACCCCAAGATAGTACTCGTGGCTACCACAAGTGGCCAACCCATGACTGGTCCAACTTGAGGACATCTTTGGATGTCCAGGAATCTGAGGCAGGCCAGTCCAGAGACTCAGGATATAATGAAACATGAGTGCCCAAAACAAATTAAAAACAAAAACAAAAAACCAAAAAAGTCCAATGAAATGACCCCTAATAATATTCAGCTACACTCATAGGTCCATGCCTAGCTCACTTGTCATCAGAGGGGTGTCATCCAGCAATCAATGGGAGCAGATGCAGAGACCCACAGCCAAACACTAGGTGGAGCCAGGAGAACCCCCACACACATTGAGGAGAGATTGTAGGAGTCAGAGGGATAGAAGACACAAGAACATTACTCACAGAATCCACTAAGCAGGCAGGGCTCATAGAGACTCACAGAAATTGAAGCAACAAGCACAGGGCCTACAGGGGTCTGAGCTAGGTCCTCTGCTTATAGGTTATGGTTTTGTAGCTTGGTCTTCTTGTGAGACTCTTGGCAATGGGAGTGGGAAGTATCTCGAACTCTTTTGCTTACTTTTGGACCCTTCTTCTCCTACTGGTAGGCCATATTTGTTGGATATCCCTGGGGGGCCTGCTCTCTCTCTCTCTCGGAAAAGAGGAGGAGTTGATTTGGAGGAGAGGGAGAGACTGGGAGGAGTGGAGGGCAGGGAAACTGGTTGGGATGTAATGTATGAGAGAAGCATAAGAGTTACAAATATACCAGTTCTGTTCTAAGGACCTGGAGCTTTGTTCTATGACCAGTGGACATCTGAATCTGAAGACAGTATCAGCCCCAATACATTCTGGTTTTGCCTAATAAATTAGACTAGACAGTGTTAACAACAAGATCCTAACAGGATAACTGTAACACCATACCTATGATGATTGATCTTCATTATCATCTTGACTAGGTTTAGGATCACCTAACAAGTTGGTGAGGCCACACCTCTGGATGTGTCTGTGAGGGCAGTTTCATCAAGGATGAACCAAAGAGGGGATAAGGAATTTGAAGCTGGTATCACCGTTCCATGGCCCAGAAGCCTACACTATGAAATGGGAGAGAGAAAAGAAAGAGCAAACTGAGGAACTGTGTCCCCCCTCCGTCTGCTTCCTGGCAGGCTATGAAGGCGCCAGGTCCCCTACCATGATGTCTTGCCAATAGGTGGAACAGAAGAACCACAGAATGAGCCCCTGAAACCGTGGGTCAAACTTAGTTTTTTCTCCCTTAAATTGTTCCTGTACTCAGGTATATAGTTACCATGATGCAAATGTTATGAATGCAATAATGCAGTTGACATTTGGTGACTGTGGACCTGCTCTCTCAAAACATCTTGTGTCTTTACTTTTTCACTTAAAGAAGGCAGTTGATGGCTTCAGACAGTTGACATATCTGAGTTGATAACTTCAATATTTGATATTCTTTTACTTTGTGACCATTAATAAATCACTATTTCCTAACAAAAGTGCTGAGTGACGAATGGGAGGATACACATAAAATGTATACAGTGGGGATGGTCTGAACAAAGACAGAACTCATGTCTTGGTTAGGGCAGAGTAGGATAGAGAGGGACAGAACAAGACTTAATGACACTACCCAGAATAGCACGCAGTTGACATTTTATTAATTGTATGCTTCTAAAACTTTTCATGAGATAGTTTGAGGTCAGGGTTAACTGTAGGTCACTGAAACTACTAAGAGTGAACAAATGGATAAGGGAGATCACTGTGCTGAAATATTCAGTGTCTAGGATGTAACTATTATGCAGATCACAGATTAAATCCACCCCTCAGAGATTCAATGAAGGCAGGCAAAAAAGGAATATGTGGGGTAAGGCCTCAGATAGCCCAGGCTGTCCTCAAACTTACTCTGGCCTTAAGCCCTGATCTCCCTGTCTCTACCTCCCAGGAGATAGGATTTCAGAAACACCATGTGTACTGACTGGTTTTGTGTGTCAACCTGACACAAGCTGTAGTTATCACAGAGAAAGGAGCCTCCCTTGTGGAAATGGCTCTCCAGCTGTAGGGTATTTTCTCATTTAGTGATCAAGGGAGGAGGGCCCAGCCCATTGTGGGTGGAGCCATCCTTGGGCTGGTAGTCCTGGGTTCTATAAGAAGGCAAGCTGAGCAAGCTGGGAGAAGCAATCCTGTAAGCAGTACTCCTTCATGGCCTCTGTATCAGTTCCTGACTCCAGGTTCCTGTCCTGTATGAGTTCCAGTCAACAGCAGTGTGGCAGTGTCAGCTGAATAAACCCTTTTCTCCCCATCTTGGTCATGATGCTTTGTGCAGAAATAGAAACCCTGATTAAGACACCATGGCTTATTGTTTGGAAATGTCTTTATTGAAGCTCAATGTGGCCTGAAATACACCTTACTTGTAAGCGTGATCCCACAATTAGTGCCCCATTGGAGGAGGCCTGGACTTGTCACTTGTCTTACATTGCTTCTTTTCTTTTTATTTGCCACAAGCCATTTCCCTGAGGAAAATTCATGAACCCTGTTAACTAAGACTCAAATGAGATCCTGCTGTAAAAAAAAAAAAAAGAGAAGAGAAGAAAAGAAAAGAACCAATTCTTTTCAATATGTTTTAGTGTGGAGACGGAAAGGAAGATTTCAGTTTTCACTATGAAGTCTGTATCAGACTTTCATGGAAAGAGTGAAATACTACTTATAGCTGATATTTCTATGGCCTTCAATGCAGAGGAGAAACATGGCTGCTCACATCAGGCACCTCTTTTGGCCTCTCAGCAAGCTTGAATTCCCTTAGAGCTTCATATTGGCCTTAATTTCTGAACTGGAGGAAGTTTGTCATTTTGAAACCAGGTCCTTTCTGATATTAAAACTCTACAAAGTGTCTTTGGAAATAAAGGCTAGTGAGAGGAATCGAACTGCCAGAAGAATGGCCCTGTGAGCCTTGAACCCCAGATTGTATGGATTAGTGAGAGCTAAAGATGACAACCATCACTGAATAGAAGCCATACTGTGATGCCTTAAGGAATTTCCTTTGGGGTCTCCACTGCCTTGGGCCTGCTTTAATATTTCTCACTAAATACAGGCATCAGAAGTTTGCACTTCAAATGCCCTAAGTCTCCATGCATGCTGACTGGACCAAGTCAAGGAGGTCTTGGTGGTTGTAAAATAGTGTCACCTGTACCCTGGTCTCAGGAGCATTCCTAACCTGGGCAAGAATACCATTTCACTTTATAAATGACATATAACATCGCTTTTTATGTTTTTGAATTTCATATAAATGTAACCCACATGTGAATCCTTCTTCAACTCTCGTAGTTTTGGCCCAGATTCTTCTAGGTTTTGGTCTACTGATTCTTGTAGCTCATTCATTTATTCAAGTTTATTTGTAGTATTTTTTGGTACACCAACAGCAACTTATTTACCCATCTTTCCTACTGACTGTGTTGGTACTTCCACCATTACAGTGTGGCTATGGACACTCCTGTACATATTTGATGTTTATTTAGAATATATACTTAGGGATGGCATTTAGGAAGCTTGAGTTTTTCTCCAAATTTACAGATAAATCTATTAGGAAAGCTACAGCTTTCAAATTAGCCAACCAGCAGTTACTTAAGCAATAGAATGTAGTCACATGGTCAACGTAGCCTTAGTCTATCCTTCCATTCTGCTGTCCTTCACTTGTCACCTCATGATCACAAGATGGATTCCACAGCTCCAGCAATCAGTCTCACTCAGCGTCCCAAACAAGAGAAAAGAGTGTGAAGGAAGGCATTCATTCTGACTTTCATTATTCTGAGAGGCAACACTCTGTTTCTATGGACAGAATTAAGACACCATGAAGACGCTATGAAGACACAGCTGTGAACCAGATGTGAGACCTATGCTGAATACATTGTTGTTCTAACACTGGGGGGGGGGGCATAAACCAGGGGGAATAGTAGAATGTGATATTGGGCAGTCATGTCCCAAACCCCCTTTTCTAAGAGATTGTTCCAACTTAACACTCCTAAGCAGGACACAGACACACCTGTTGTGCTACATCCTGTCAACCCCTGGTAATATGAGGCCTAGTTTGTTTTAGTCAAAATGATAGGTCTGCTGTAATTGTTTTCTGGTAAGTTGGAATTGAGAGATTCTGTCCTGTTGGGCTTTAATTAACTTGGGTTTTATTTCTGTCTGTAGCATTCAAGGGAGATTCAGCTGATTCCCTCTTTCTCTCACAGAGTAACCAGTTGTCCCAGCACCATTCATTGATGAAAACCTTTCTTAACTAGCATGAGGTACATAGGGAATGTGAGAGAGGGCAGTGGGGGCAGAGGTTGAATATGCACACTAAAACAACGCGTGTCCACAAACTAAAACTACACACGTGTATAAAGATGCCACAATAAAACCCAGTATTTTGTATGCTTTGCGATGACATCCCGGTCTCTGGTCACATGTCAAGTTTTGAGAGAGTGAGGAAGAAAGAAAGAGGAAGGGAAGGGAGGCGAGGAGAGGAAAGGAGGGAAGGGGAGAAGAGGGGAGAGGAGGGGAGAGGAAGGGAGAAGAAGGGAGGGAAGGGGAGGGGAGGGATGGGGAGGGAGAGGCGAGGGATATTGTTTCTGGATCCTTCCTGTTGGTCGTTCATATGCATGGCCACACAGCTGGATGTGGATTTACAGTGACTTCTGATGTGTGGGAGAATAAGACTCCTTGTTCTTGTTTTCAGAACTCACTGCCTCTCTTGGTTTCTTATTTTTCTGTGGGGACTCCAATGAGCTTGTCAGGAGTCCTCTGGGGAATTTTACCGAAACTATTAAACATTTGGATCCCTTGGGAAGAATTTCTAGCTTTGTAAGACTGGATCTTTCAGTCATTGAACATCATACGTCTCCTGACAGCTCTTCTCTAGGGTCTTAATTACAGCTTCAGACACTTTCTATTATGGTCCAGTCATTTTTTAAAAAATTTGTTGATGTTATAAATGGTATAAATTGTATTTTAAAATGTATTTTATGTTGCTGATAGTATGTAAGGAATGTCATTGAGTTTCATAGATTGTTTTGTATTAACTTTGTCAAACTCTTCAATCTGTCCTGTTAATTCGTATGCCCTCCTGTCTACAAATAATACAGACTTTTCTGCCCTTCCCTTTCCAATACTTGCATTGCATTTTATCACATTGAAGATGTTCTGTTACTGGTTATATTTATAACAGTGGCACACGGTGTATCCTCGCTTCTGCTTGGCTCAGGCTGCCGGCTCAGGTGGCCAGAGACATGGGCCCTGCCACCCACGAGACACCATAGTGGGAGATGGCTCTGCTAATCTCCCATGCTCTCTCCACAAGGCTGGGCTGAGCCCATACCATCCCACCATCCACGAGGTACCTGGTAGAAATGAGACTCTAGTGCTTAAAGATTATCCAAAGGCTTTATATGTTTGATAATGCTCAATAAACAAGATGCACACACAATTAGCGCTGTTACCCAATTAACTAACCTAGATATTACAACTACCTTAGACTGCTAGAGACAAGAGCACATCCTCTGCCATCTTCTCATCTCTCCTCTGGTCCTCTCTCTCCTAGCACCTCCTCCTCCTTCTCTTCTTCCTCTCCTTACTCCTCCCACATTAGCTCCTCCCAAAATACTGAGTTTAATGTAGTGGGAAATATACCACTGCAGTGTTCCTATTGTTAAACGTTACAGTGTGAACACATTTGATTAAATGTAAAAAAATCTATTTTCCTTCTTAACACTAGAACATGTGTTAAGTTACCCGAGAACTTCAGTAGAGATTGTTGAAGCTGTGTGCCAGCCTAGGAGAGAGACCCTTGGCGCATTTCTCCTGTTAAGACGTTTACACTATGCTCTTAAGTAGGACTTGTTTGCACTGAAGATCTCTCCTATTCTTTTTAGATATGGTTATGTCAACTCTGTTCTCAGCTTTTACAAGGATTATCCAAAAATAACTTCCACCCAATAAATGTGGCAATATATAACCTCAACTGTTCAGTTCACAATTCCCTTCTAAACAGACTCTTAACAACAGTGTCATACTACATAACTTCTCAGATATATTTGACACCAGGTCTTCAAAGAACTCCTCAGTCTAGAACAGTGGTTCTCAACCTTCCTAACACTGCAACCCTTTAATACAGGTCCTCGTATTATGGAGACTCCCTACCATAAAATTATTTTCATAACCGTAACTTTGCTAGTGTTATGATTTGTAATGTAAATATCTGTATTTTCTGATAGTCCTCCTAGGTGATACCTGTGAATGGGTGGTTTAACCACAATGGGGTCTTGATCCACAGGTTGTGAATCACTCCCTGATCTACAGCCTCAGGCTTCTGCTCTGTACTGTGTAGGAGACATGAGGTCATACTATAATGAACAGGGCATTACTGTGGGCCAATGTGTGTCTTGTTTTGATGCTTTCTTATTCTCCGTGCCTCAGACTGTATTTAGAAAGAGGGATTTACAAAGGTGATGAAGGTTAACTGAGCCACTAAAGCGAACCTAATCCAATATGACTAGTGTTCTTCAAAGACGATATTAGGACATGGAATACACAAAAAGAAAGCAATGAAAGACCAATAGAGAAAAGGGTAACTAGATACCAGCCAAAAAGGCAGGCAGGCAAGAGAAACCAAGCCTCAAGCTTGGATGCCTGGCCTCCAGAACTATGCTTAGGTGACTTGGTCTGTGGCCCTTGTTATAACAGCTCTAAGATGCTCATGCATGTGTGTTTACCATAGCAGGAGCTTACATCCAGTAAGGGCAAAGTGAACACAGAAATACCTAAAGTGCAACAGTCAATGTGTCTAGCTGTCATTTCAGATAGGGCACAGTAGAGGGAGCATTTCCTGATCGATATAGTTAAGCAAACTTGGCTGTATGCAGGGAATAAGTAGAATTTTTTTTTTTTTTTGCAGGGGGTGGGGGGTGTACTGAAGAGAAAGAAACATGAAAAGTCCAGAGGAACAGTCTGTCTTCAGAAACCAATGTCATATAAGGTGTTCTGTCTGGGTTTAGTGGCAGCCCCAGAAAGAATCAAAAGGCCTAACAAGTACTTATTTGTGCAAAGTAAAGTTTTAGCGTACCTTCATAGGACTTTCAAGGAAAGTGGCAAATACAAACTTTGCAATAGTTGGGACTTATATCCAATTGTAGTATATAACAAAGATAACAAAGATTGGAATTTGTTTTTGTTTTGTTTTGTTTTTGAGACAGGGTTTCTCTGTGTAGCCCTGGCTGTCCTGGAACTCACTCTGTAGACCAGGCTGGCCTTGAACTCAGAAATCCACCTGCCTCTGCCTCCCAAGTGCTGGGATTAAAGGTGTGCGCCACCACTGCCCGGCAGATTGGAATTTATAACAAGATGTTACATAAACAAAAGTTGAGTTATCTGACTGGGAATCCCTCCCCCCCCCACAGGATTACTCGATCACTATGTCTCTGTGTGTGTATATGTGCATGTATGTGCATGTGCTGTGTATGTGTGTGTTCGTGTGTTTTAAGGGTCTCTCTCAGAGATCTGTATTGTGTGGGGACAAAAAGCAGCTACAGGAAAATTGACTGGAAAGTCCAGAAGGCAAATAAATGTGTGAGTGGATAGTTACGGTGGGGATGGAGCTTGTTGGCACAATATACTCTTAAGAACCTTTTCCACGGTCAGATATAACCACAAAAGCGTAAGCTAGCCTGCCCAGGAGGTTTGCGGGAGTGACTGATAGTTTACTTGCAAAATTGAACTGGGTTTTAAGACTTTTCTTGAGCAGAGGACTTTCGTTTTCCATGCATGAGCAGATGTGTTTTGTGACTTGCCCAAATCTTCCCTGAGAATAAGAAGTGACTAAGAACAGGTTTGAAGAGTCTGTGAATGGGAAGAAAAACAATTTCTTCTAATTGTGCCTCTGAGTTGTGCTCATTTAGCATGATTATAAAGTAGGCTAGAAAGGAAAAGGGTGAGGAAAGCTCTAAGGTAACTGGAAGTTAGTTGGTACAACTTAGACTACCCTAAACAGGCTACAACTACAAGAGCCAACCTATATGACTTGAATGCCTACTGCTACATGATAATGAGATATTGGCCCTGGCAAAATTGCCTGTTCTAATTATGCATCAATATCATACCACATTCAACAACTCTATATAAGGCCATAAATGAGGAGAGAAAGGGCAAGAGAAATGGTTCAGTGGGTAAAATGTTGACAGCCCAAGAGTGA
The DNA here is from genome assembly GCA_021653895.1 of Mastomys natalensis. NCBI lineage: Eukaryota > Metazoa > Chordata > Mammalia > Rodentia > Muridae > Mastomys > Mastomys natalensis. The sequence goes on along the minus strand of JAJTUV010001333.1, from coordinate 147,656 downwards.
TCCCAAGACCCACATGGTGGAAGGAAAGAGCCAACATCTGTTCTGTTGTTCTCTAACCTCCATACCAGCACCATGACCTGCATGCCCCTCCCCAACCACTAACTAAATAGATAAATGTGTGAATAAATAAATATAGTTTTAATAAAACAAAAAGAAGAGTAAAGCCCAGGAAATTCTTATACATTCTTGGAATTTCCTACCTTAAATCACAAACAATCTCCCTCTTCATTACAAATTTGCACCTAAAAATAGTGACAGAAAAATCCCACCAGTTCCCCTTATGCTTGACAAACGAGGACTCAGTCCCTGAGTCTACACTTACTGTAAACTCCTCAATCCCTTCCTTTGCCTTGTTTTTCCATTCTTTCTTAGGTGGACACGAGGACCTGGGAACGCTTACGAGAGATCTCAGTCTGCTCTCTATCTTCAAAGTCTCCTCAGGCTCCGCCCACAGTACAGTTACAATAGTGTACCTTGCTGCAGGACATAAGGGGATGGGAATTAAAGGTAGTGCACACTTGTAGCCGTGTGCATATCATTCGGAATTTGGTCTGAGGTATGGGAAGAAATAAAGATGGGCGATGTGGTGGAATGGTCAGAGCTTCTGCAGCCTTGGTGACGAGGCAGGGGAAAGCGGAAGCACACAGCCTCAAGCACACAGCCTCAGAAGCACACAGCTCAGAGCACACAGCCTCAGAAGCACATAGCAGCCCAGCAGCCCCCACCATTTTCCTAATTGTGGCTCCAAGCTTAAGACTCCTGAACACATGCACAAGCACTCTGAACCTACTGCTGAGGCTGTAATCTAAGGCTGTATTTGGGTTATTTCCTCCCAGGAATGGCGAAATTGTTTTCTCTCCATTTAGCTATGTTTAGGCTTGACTCAAAGCCCCAAAGCAAGACTTCAGTTTTGTCAAAAGTGAGTGTGATGTAAGAAAATACTGTGTTGTTTGAAATATAGCTATATTTATACTTTTGTGAATGTATAGGCCTTGAGGAAAACAAAAGCAAAAGAATGGTTAGTTCAAACTTCACAGCAGGTGTTACCTCTTTGCCGAGGGGAGGGTCTTGCTAAAGATGGGGTGATGGTGAGGTAGGTTGTGTCTTAGAGTTTCTATTGCTTCGACAAAACAGCATGGCAAAAAATGTAGGTTGGGGAGGAAAGGGTTTATTCAGCTTACACTTCCACACACTATTCATCACCAAAGGAAGTCAGGACAGGACCTCAACCAGGGCAGGATCTTGGAGGCAGGAGCTGATGCAGAGGCCATAAAAGGTGCTGCTGAAGGAATCTCAGGTCTCAGCCTAAACTCAAAAATTAACTTCTCCAGAGAAGCACATTCCAAAGACATACACACACATTCCAGGGGAAGGGCCCAAGATAAGAGGTTATCAGGAAGCTGGGCCCTTAGCGAAATAAACCTGGGCAAACAGGAGCCATGGTAAGACAGACTTAGCTAACACTCATTGTCACAAGATAATGTGCAAATATGTGTTGCCAAGAAACCAGCATGGGAGCAGCCCTTTGAGGTTAGCCTTTGTGGCTAGCATTGTGTAAGAGGTGATTGTAAGATTGCCCTCATAAACCCTTTGAAAACCGTATAAAAGCTGCTCTTAGCTTTAACTCGGGAAGCCTGCATGCAGGGGAACCCCACTGCACTGGATCAATAAACCTCTTGCGTTTGCATCGAATCCCCTGTCCGTGAGTGTTTCTGTGGGAGCTCGTCTTCCTGGTTTGGATCTTAAGGTCCAACACTGCTTATTGCCTTGCTCCCCATGACTTGGTTAACCTCTTTTTTTTTTTTTTTTATAGAACCCAGGACTGCCAGACCAGGGATGGCCCCACCCACAGTGGGCTGGGCCTCTACCATGGATCACTAATTGAGAAAATGCCTTACAGCTGGATCTCAAAGATGCATTTTCTCAACTGAGGCTCCTTCCTCTCTGATGACACTAGCTTGTGTCAAGTTGACACACAAAACCAGCCAGTACAAGTGGTTAGAAGCCAATTTAAATGGAACAGATAACGAATTATGGTCCAAGTAGAAGACTCGCCCTTTGAGATGCTTTGGCACCTAGGAACAGTGATGGGATTGTGCATTTAAAGACTTCAAGGAAAAGACATGAGTCACTTCAGCGCTGAAGTGGCACTGTTTGCTTATTGTCCAAAAAGTGGTGGGGGTGGGGCATTGTCTCAGGGTCTGGAATATGGTTGTTGTGCAGAAAATTTGTGTCGAATGAATGGTGAATAGGGGCAGAGGAGGTAGTTGGAATAAACACTCTTGGCCATTTGCTGGGACATAAACATGAGTGAATATCCGAATAAAAGGAGACTCAGATGACAGAGTAAAGGCAACCAGCAGCCTATAGGTTCTAGAGAAGGGTGAAGTTGGTGAACTTGGGAAAGAAGGAATGAAAAGTGGGAGTCATGCTAGGAGACTAGAGAGAGTACGGTTGAAATAGCCTGGCACAGGCCTGGGCAGCTGAAAGGGCTAAAGCCAGGAAGGGGATGGGATGTCCCTGTGAGCAAACACATGGACCAAGAGAAACTTGCTGCTGGTTGTTTTATTATTCAAGAAAGCAACACTCTACAGTTCCATGCAATGGTCAGGTCTCATTTCTCATGCCAGCAGATCTGTCCATAATTTTAGAAACCTCAGACATAGTTAATGACTCCCTTGAATTCCAGGGCCTGCTACCCTATTACCCTCACAGGCTGCTTGTTCTCCCTCCTCCTCTTCCTTGGATCTGTTAACCTTGGAGTGCCCTAAGGCTAAGTCCTTGTTCATTTTCTGCACTATGTCTACACGCTCCTGTCCCATGCTATCTAGAACTCATCAGTGCATGTATCAAGGTCAGAAATCTCTCTTTCGATTCAAACCGACACACGGATCGCCTACTCAACATGATTGGCATTTCAAAATGAACTCCACGTCATTCCACTTAAGCTGCGTTTGCATTGTCTTCACCCGTACTTTTCTACTTCTTGGTTGATGGCAAATCTCAGCTTCTGTGTGTTCAAGCTAAGCATCTTAGTGAAGACCTTTACTGCCCTCACTGATACTCCAAATTCGAATGTCAGTTGCTACCTGCTGTTGGCTTGCTTGCTTCAAAATGTATTTGGAACCCAAGGTTGATCCTCACTATATCCCTTGCCTTCGTGCTGAGTCATCACATTCTATCTAGGAGATGGAGCAGGACAGTCAGACTAGCTTACGCCTTCTTGTTTTGCCCTCTCACTTCCAGGAACCCCCTTCCCCACCCCCACACTCTGTTTATATCGATGTAGTAGTCAAGGTGATCCTTTCCAAGGAAATCACAGCTTGACCTTGATGCTCATCTATCCTAAAACTCCAACGTTATGCTACCCATCTCAGGAAGGGCTGAGGTTCCTTCAATGGCCTATGAGTTCTCATTCTATTCCACAGAGCCTATCTTTAGCACTCTTTCTTAACTTCAGCTTCTCCAATCTGTTCACTGCACTTCTTCCTTTTCTGAGAACACATCAGGCCTGATGCTGACTTGGGGCCTCTGTAGTTGCTTTGTGGCTGCACATCCTCTTGACCTAGAACCCGTAAGGCTAAATATTCAGTCCCATCTTTGCTCAAATGTCAAGGATCAAGTTAAAATCACCTTCATATTGTGCTGCTAAATGATTTTCAGCTGCATATCTCGTGGTGGTGGGGAGACATATTTTCTAGCACATGCCAATTCCCATGATGTAAATATTTGGCAGTTTTGAAGCTACCAAGGAAATGTCACCAAACTGATGTTGTTAGACACGCAGTTGGGAAAAGACGGCACCATGAGCTCTCAGTAGCTGTTGCAAACCAGCTACAGCAAACAGCCCAGCTCCAGCTCCAGCTTCCTGATCCCTCTTGACACACCCTATTTTTTCCAGAGCCTCTACCACATTCTTACACAGCAGGTAGTTTGTTGTTTCTTCTGTTGCTTGTTATCTACCTTCTTCCCTATACACTCCTAGGGGCCTCAGTGTGGCTTGTTCCCGTTCAATGATATATAGTGAAGAAAGTGCCTGGTACAGAGCAGGCGCTCCATATGTAGACATTAAATTAACCAGTGGGTCTTCCTGTGCATCTGATACCATGGAGACATAGTGTCAGTGTGCATATGGTAAAATTAGTTGACCGAATAGGTAGTCAGGTTTGAGAATCTTATAGGCAGGACATGTGTGGCCAAGCTTAAGAAGGACCAGGCTGAAATGGAATTGGTTTTGAAAACAGCTAGGCTGAGGAATTCTGAGCAACCACCTATCAGGGAGCTTTAGAAGCATCTTCTTCCTCAGCAGTAAGGCCAGAGACTCTGGGCAAAGCCTGGGGCTTTCTAAGGCTACATACTAGCCTCTTGTTTTGAAGCTCTATCTTTAATTTCAAGGACATATTAGAATACATAATTATGGGCTTAAAAGAAAAATGAATGCTCTTTGAAAATGATCAGAGAGAACAGATAGGGGGACATTCATTAAATAAGCAGAAGGCTTAAGGTTTTAGGAAATGTTTTGCAGTTGTTTCTTTGATAATCTAAATAAGTATCCACTGGGTACTTAGTTTTATTAAGTGAGTGTGTCAATGTGACTTTCTTTACATCTTTACCTGGGGCCTTGAAGATTTGAATATTCCCCTCTCAGATTATCTATCTATCTATCTATCTATCTATCTATCTATCTATCTATGTATCTATCTATCTATCTATCTATCTATCTATCTATCTATCTATCTATGTATCTATCTATCTATCTATCTATCTATCTATCTATCTATCTATCTATCTATCTCTATCTCCTCTAACAACTTACCAACTCTTTTCCCACTTTAACTTCAACAAAAACTCTTTTCCTAAAACCTTTTCTTCTCCATGCATCATTTCTGTAAAACCATGTCACTGAGCATGTTGTTCTGATATATTTAAAGCCAGGCCACCAATTGTTCCATCTTCCTGAAACCCAGCCTCATGCTGGTCTCCCACTTGGATATACTCAGCTTCTGTGTAATTACCTTGATTCAAAAGCCATTTTTCATTTCAACAGCAGCCTTACGTCTTTATAAGTACCTTTCTGGTAGAAATTATCTCATTTATCCTACTTCTGCAAATAATATCTTTCATGTATAACATTTATGTTTAATATATTCTTTTCACTATACAGAAGCTACTGTTTGAGTTCATGGAAGCAAGGGAAATGGTGGAAAATATTGAATTTGTGAGTATTTAATTTCCTATAGAAGTTTGTTTTGTCCAGCTCTGGTGGCACATGCATACAATCCCAGTGCTAGGGTGGCAGAGTCAAAGATCACTATGGTTCTGAATCCAGCCAGGCCTTTTCTCAACAGAAGAAAACAATTACATAGCAGCAACCACAAAAACAAAATTTATACCCAATGTGAATTTCCAAATTAGAAATACAAGGAAGACTGAATACAGGAAAGTATAAGTGCCAATTTCTGGATTTACAGTAGGCATAAACCTCTGCTCTATCAGAAGCACACTAGGGTCTAGATGGCCTAAAAAAATCGTGCTCCCCGATGTTTGTTTTGGCTTTGAGAGAGCTCCACTGAACTGAGTGTGAACCATGTCAGGATGGCTATTGTCAGAACAGGGGCTTCTGCAAATTCCCTCCCTGACTAAAGTTGCAACAATGAAACACCAAGACGAAAAAGAAACTTCAGGAGGAAAAGGTTTATTTGGCTTACATTTCCACATCACTATTCATCATCAAAGGAAGTCAGGAGAGGGACTCACACAGGGCAGGATCCTGGAGTCAGAAGCTGATACAGAGGCCATGGAGGGATGCTGCTTACTGGCTTGCTTCCCATAGTTTGCTCAGCTTGTTTTCTTACAGAAGCCGGACTATCATCCTAGGGGTTGCCCCACCCACAATGGGCTGGGCCCTCTCACATCAATCACTAATTAAGAAAAATACCACAGGCTTGCCTACAGTCTGGTCTTACAGGGCATTTTCTCAATTGACACTCCCTCTTCTCTGATGACTTTAGTTGGTGTCAAACTGACATAAAACTAATCAGGACACTTATTTATACACAAGGGAGGTCTTAACCCTGTGAAGACTATCCTCCACCTTTGCTTTGATGGGCAGCTCTTGCTAGATGTTTTTGTTCTGGATGCTGACAAACTTTCTGCTCCCACTTGGGACCGTTTTTGGTCTGACCCATAGTGCTGAGGCTTTGCACTGACTTCAGCTTTATCTGATAACTCCATGTTTCCTTGGCTAGTCATCATCCCAGAACTTCACCACAACATTGACCAAGCAGCAGACATTGCTGGATCCATCCAACCTGATTCCCTTATTCCCCTTCCTGGAAAAAGTCTGCAACGTCCTTAGTTTGAGTGATTTATTCATTCTGCAACATCCATTTGATTGCCTCATTCTGTCAGATGCTCAAAGAAGCTAACCTATCAGGAAGTTAACAATAAGCAATCAATAAAGGTAAGTTGTTACAAATGCTGGATACTGTGAAGGTAGTGTGGCAAGGAGAGAGAAAGTGATGGTGATAGCTCTCACATGAGGATGATGGGTAGGGTCCAGTTAGTTTCCCTGTGCTTAAGTACAACATATATTCTGGAAAGTTAGAATGCATCCATTTCTAGTATGAGAAAACCCTACTGCATACATTTCAGGTTTTCTTTCACAGATACAGGGAAATGAAAAGATAGAAATAATGGTAAGAGTAAAGTATAGTGTATTTTAAATTTAAGCCAACTTGAATGGGGAAAATACAGTTAGAAGAATCACAGTTTCAGGTTAGGCATTCTGATGATCTTGTCTCACCTTTATTTTCTGTAGCTAAAACATACCAAGATATAGCTGTACCACCTGCCTTTGTGGAAATAATGTGAGTGTGGCATCTTCCCTTGCTTGTGTAGCTTGCTGGCTTATGACATCATGATTTCGATCTCTTGGCTTATTTACATGGAGGGATATGATCAGAAGCATCACATCTGACCCTAAGATGACCAGTCTAGAAGCTGGCTGGCAATCAGTGGGCTCATCCAAGGCCACAAGCCCTGAACAATGAGGATCAGGATGAGACAAGTTTATCAATTGAATTCTCTCTTTTTATGAAATTAGAAACAGGAACCACAGAAGTCAGTCCTGAGCAGGAGGAGAAGTTAGAAAGTTGTCAAGATGGTGCCTGATCCACACTGGTGATGTGCACTGCCTTTGGCTGCAGTCGGTTCTGCATCTGAGTCTGCTTTGTGCCCACTGCCTATCATTCCCCAGTCTTTCAGTGACTGTATCTTGTGGGCTGTGAGAGGCAGCTGGGTACCTTAGTTGAACAGTCCTTGAATCCTGGAAACCCTCAGGGACCTTGCTCCTAGGTCTCTGGCTCCTTTCACATAGCTACAGTCCCTTCCACAGAGAGGTTTGTGGCCATCAGTCATGTAGAATGGTAGAGGGAGTGACTACAGGCCACAGAGTCTCAATACAGATCTCTATGCTAATGAGATACATAAAGGTCAGAGAGCATAGCCAATTAAGCATTCCTTCCCAGAACCCCCTCCTTGAAAAAGGTATTTAACCTCAGGCACGCCCTGAGAATGGGATGTGTATAACTTCATCCATTTTCTGCCATGATGATAAATATCTTAAGACCCTACCTTAAGACCAGGGAAACTATCTCTCTTCTTTGGGGACCACCATGAGGAACTGTGGAGGTCTTCAACTACAGAGCTTCAGTTTAATCTCCTGCTGACGACCTCTCTATGTTCTAGCCACAGAGACCCAGACAAGTGAGCCACAGTGACCAAGAGTTTCATCCCTGAAGGACTCAGCCGGAGCTCATCTGTCCTTCTCTCCCCTTCGATCTCGGTTGATCCAGCCCGTAAACCCCTGTCTCAGTCCTTCTGTGGCTTCTCAGCATTGACTGAGAGCCCAAGGGCTGAGAACAGTCCGTTCCCAGCTTCCTTGGCCTGCGGATCCCCAACCCAAGAGCTCCAGCTCCCTTGGGACCCCAGACTGTGTTCCCTCATCCCTGGAGCAGAGTCCGAGGCTTCTCACAGCCTGACGTCTGCCCAGAGTCCAGTGTGGAGTGAACATAGTCAAATTCCTGCGCCTCTGCCTCTCTGAGCCACGGCCTCAGTCCCTTGGGGTGGCAGACATGGGGCCCACAGTTCAACCCACAGGACCCATGCCCACACACACTACAGCCCAACAGAATTGTTTCTGAACCCACAGGCTTTATTTGCAGAACTTACAATAAGCTGGAGGTTCTGAGGGTATATTAACATCCCCATTGAATAAGGGACTTCCAAGCATCAATACAAAATACCATCTTAGTGCTATTGCCCTTTTGGGTATGATCTGGGTTTTCTTTTTATACCACCACATTTCCCTGTAAGATTAAGCTTTATTTACATGTTGAGAGAGTGGCCCAATCATGAGGCTTTTATTAGTGGCTAACTGCTCTGTTTCTTCCCTGGCCCACTTGAGGAAATTCCTGAGTTATAAATAAACTTAAACTACTTACTTGCATTGAAATTTTAATTTAGTTTATTTTTTTTATTTACATCCTTGTTATATAGTCCAGGCTGAACTGAAACTTAACTGTCCTTGTACCTACTGAAAGCTGGATTATAGGTGTACAACATACCTAGCTTGAATTCTTATCTCTTGCTTCCTCCAAGAGAGCAGATGGGCTTGGGTTTTGAACATATTATACCTGGGTGGGTATGGATATAGTCTTTCTTTTTACTCCAAATGTCAAGTCAGGAAGCAAGTGTTTGGAGAAGGAAGCAACTAGTTGATTCATAGAGACAGAACCATATCCTCCTTTGGAAAGAGTTTTGGTAAACATGTGTTTCATGTTAGGACACTGTTAAGCAAAGTCATATTTCTAGTCAAAATATTTAAGGCAAACATCAAGACTTCCTATCTTGTAGTGTCCTATGATTGACAGCCACAGCAACATTGGCAAGCATTAAAGGTAAGATCTGTAGTTTAGCAGATGAATCCTTTGTGGGAATAGCACCTGGTTGTAAATCCTCCAACATATGCTTCTTAAAGAGAATAGAAGAACCAGGTGCTTACATTCCATTTATTCTAAAGGGGAAATGCTTCTTTATAACTTGAGTCTTTGCAACTCAAGCCTTTACATGAGTATGGAGAATGGTTATGATGATATTCATAAAATAAAATGTTGTAATTTAGAATATCAATTAAAAACACAAAAGACTTTATACTAGGTTAAATGACTAGTCTAGGTCATGGAAGCACGCCCTTCCTGACCACCTTGACCTTCCAGTGTCTTTGACACTCTGAGTTGCAGAAAACAAAGGAAACACACAAGATTATTAGTAATGGAAATGAAATTAGCGTGTCCAGTCTAATGCAATTGCTTACTGCTCTGTTGTTCTTGACATGTTTGAAGCAGTTGTGCAAACTGGTTGAGAGCCAGGCAGACCAGGGAGTTGCAGAAAAACCAGTGGGCTTAGGTGGGGTTGGGTAAGAGTGGAAAAGGGACGTTTCCAGTTAGTAGGTGAGCATCTGGAAAGCTTTGGAGGAAGTAGGAAGTGTCCTTCTGCACCACGAGGAAGGGTGCTGGAATCCCTAACGAGACTGCAAGGTCTTTAAGAGGCAAACAGAGACTGCACAGTGGAACCCTCCTGAGATCCCAGCTATCCAGAGGCTGAAGAAGAGGAACCAAGTTCAAACTCTGGGCAGAGAAACCACAAGATAGGAAACTGAACGAATCAAGAGTTTTTGCACAAATCCTGAATGCTTGCTTAGAAGGCTAAGTGATGGTGGACCAGGCAGCAGAGCCTGCAATATTACATGCAGAAGTATACAGTATCTTGTCAGGAGACCTGTCCCTGGTCACTGCTAGTGTGGGTGACCAAGGCCGAGTCTTCATCCATAGCGTATGGTAGGGTTATGGGGGTTCCATGTCCACTCTGCCACAGGGCACGGGCGCTTGGGAGGCAGGACGTGGGAAGTTTTGACTGTGCTTACTCCATGCCATCGCTGGGTGGGTGTCAGGCTGTGGAGAAGCCTCAGGACACCGCTTTGGGGGTGGGGAGCACAGTCTGAGGTCCCGGGGACAGCTGAGGCTGGCTCGGGGGTCCCTGGGCCTGCATGGAGGCCAGGGCCGTCTGTTTCCCAGGCTCTTGGACCCCCAGGTGCTGCTGGGAGCCGTGGAAGAACTGAGAACAGAGTAGGGACCCTCAGGCTAGATACAGTGCAGGGGGGGGGAGGGAGAGTGAGGGGGAGTGGTGGGGGGGAGTGAGGGGGGGAGTGGGGGGGGGAGGCTCTGGCTGGACCATGAGAGTGGGGAAGGGGCAGGCAACTAGTTTGGGTTTGGCTCGGCCATAGCTGGGAGCTCAGAGAGGCTTTCTACGGGAGTTTAGATTGTGGCTCTTTAGGTGAAAGCCTTCTCCATTGCTCCTCATAGCAGATCCTGATGAAAAGAGGCTGTACATGGTTTTATGGCATTTATTGTCATGGTGGAAAGCAGATGAGTAAAACTGTACCCCACTTCTCAGGGCGGGCCTGAGGTTAAATACCTTTTGCAGGGAGGAAGAAGTGTATTGTCTGGGAAGGAGAATGTATTGGCTAAGTCCTCCAGGCCTTTAGGCACATCATTAAAATGGATCTGTCTTGATGCTATGGGACCATAGGTCACATCCTCTACCTGTGGAGAGGCTTGGGGCATTGCCCTTATGTGACTGATGGCCACAAATCTATGGAGGACTGTGGGGTCCTGTAGCTACGTGACAGGAGCTGGGTGCCCAGGAGTGAGGTGAAACACCTTCTGTCCCTTCAGGGTCACCAAGGTTTTTAGCCTTTGCTCAATCAGGAACCAGGCTCCTTTCACAGTTCTATAGAGCATCAGTGTTGGACTATGATTCACAAGGCCTCTCTGCTGAGCGATCAATCACACACACACACACACACACACACACACACACATACAGACACACAGATGCATCACACAGTCATACACACATGATACATATAGCACACACACAGACTACACAGATACATACACAATAAACACACATGCATACATATATGCACATACACTGACAACAGACACACAAACAATGCACACATATATGCACATACACACACAGACACACACACACACAAACACACATACACACACATGCACATATACATACATATACACAGACACATACACACAAGTGCACATACACACACACAGTACATACACAGACAGACACAACACAAGATCACAATACATATCCACATAACACACACATGCACCCACATATGCACACATACACAGAGACACATACACACAGACACACACACACACAAACACACATACACACCACATATGCACATACATACAAAGACACACACACATACACACAGCACATACACACAAACACATCACCACATATGCACAGCATACACAAGAACATATACACACAGACAGACACACAACCATGCACCCACATATGCACACATACACAGAGAACATACACACAGACACACACACACACAAACACACATGCACACACATATGCACATCATACACAGAGAACATACACACAATGACATACACACACATGCACACACATACACAACAGACACACATACATATACCACAGACACACACATGCACCCACAATACACAACAACACAAGACACAACACACCAGACAGAACACACAAACACACACATGCCCCACATATGCACAGACACAACAGACACACAGCGTCAGAGCATCAGTCTCTGCACATTTCAGCAAAGGCAGCCAAGAAGCACATTCTAGCTGCCAAGGCAGCAGCAGCTGGAGCAACAGCTGAAGCCAGAGCTCGACTTGTGGGGCTCCGTGTGTCATCTGCCTTGGTTTTAAGGAAGCACACATCTATGGGATAGAGGAAAATCTGAACACATAGGCAAGGGACAGATTTCTGGTCAAAATGGGACCGGCACAATAGTCCCCAGGACAGGACTGCAGTTTCCCTGCCTGGAATGTTTTGTTTGCTTGTCTCAATCAAATATCTGCCAGTGTGATTTCCTTTTTCATCTTTCTCTCTGATTATAGTACAGTGAAAATCTAACATATGGCAATTTATAACCCCAACAGGTGTCTGTCTACACATGCATGAATATATGCACACACACTTTTTCCAGTAAGACACACCTTCTTTCAAGTTCTTCTCTCTGAAGATAGATAAAGGCAGCAAACTCTTAACTGACCAGGTAGTTGTCTATCTAGCTTCTCGTGACCTAAGCTGTCCCATTACATACATGCACTACCTCTCTACACTTATTTCCCAGGATAGCTCTTCCTCAGTCACTATGGTAGGAATACAGCTGTAAAGGCTTTGAATCTACAGAGATATCCTGGGCTTTTCAGCCCTCACAGATATTTTTCTTGTCCTGTCATATATTTGGCCACCACTGCAGTTAACCTTTAGCTGCTGGCTGCATCCCTATGGGGCTGGCCAGAGTTCCTGGATCCCAGCTCACCATAAGGAAGAGAGAGGCACAGATCAGACCATCTTAGCCTGTGTGCCACATTTGCTTGGGGTCATTTGTGTTTCTCCTTTTAGAGTTTCTGCTAGAAAGTTTGGCCCGAGCTCCTACTCATCCAGTTCCCCTTCACCCATCCATGAATGGTTCTGTATGTTCACTCCTTCTTGTCCATTGTCTATCTGGTCAGCCTTCCCCACCTGCTCGGGTGACACTATGCTGCCCATTCCTTCCTATGTGCACTCTTGTACATGCTTGTGCTCCTGCATATGTATGTGCATGTGTGCATGGCTTCTTATTCTTCATGCTAGAACTGCTCCTACTGGACTCAAATGACTCTTCACATCTGCCTTCTCAACTATGCTACAGAGCTCCATGAGCTCAGAACAAAAATCTTTGATTTGCATTTCCAGTGTTAGCCATTTTCCAAGAAAAAAAGAAAGATCCCCTTTTTGTCATTTATTCTAATGAGAAGTAAGGATATGTTCAGTTGGGTGCCTCAACTTCCAGCCCTTTTCTTCTTTCTTTGAATATATAGGTAGTGGTTGGAACTTCTATTTCCACTTAATGTCTGGTTTCTAGGTACATCCTGTCCCTCTTACCTAGAACATCACATCCTGCCACCCTATCTTCTAACTTTGGAAGGAAGTCCACCGTTGGAGCGAGCCAGTCTTAACTGGCTGGAGTCGCTTTAGAACCAAAGTGCATTCATTAACAGCTCACAGGTGTGTTTCTATGGTCATCCATTTAACCCTCCTCCCCAGAAGGAAGGTACTGGGGTGACCAACTGAGGTAGAAGGGAAAAGACTCAGTTCCTGCTCTCAGTGGGTGTCACAGCCTAGCTAAGGTGACCACTGTAGAAAGGAATCTTTGTAAGACAATAGCTGAGCTAGCCTGAAGGTTCGGGAGGTGTTCTCACACAGGATGGAGGGAGAAACTGCCAAGGGAAGCAGAGAGTCATCTCAGAAGAGCCAGAGGGAATTAACCATGAAGATAAATAGAAGAGCATTCCCATAACTACAGTGAGCTGACCTGGCAAGGAAGTGGTATGCTTAAAGAACAGAGTCACCTGATGGTGGGGTAGATGATATAGTAAGGGGATCTACAGTAGTTCACGAATCAGAGACACAAAGATTTGCAATCAATCACATGGGTTGCAGGGACTCTATTGAGGCTACATGGTCACACATGCTGTGTGACCCAGATCTTCGCCTCCCTGGGTAGGCTGTTTGGAAAACACTTGTTTTCTGAGCCTGTCTGAGAGACAGCTGCTTCTCTTGGCACTTACATTCCTCATAGCTGGATTGCCATTTGTCACTGCCTAGCACCTCTGGACCACTGAACTACTCAACACGACACTGGCGTCTGTGCATCAACATCAACAGAGCTGTGAGTGGGAGGCTACCCACATGTTATTTCCCCAGTGCATTGTTACATAGGTCATAAAGACAAATCCAACTGTGGATGACTTGAGATGATGGAAAAGGCTCAAGCTATAGAAAAAGGCCTACCTAGATTTAAATAGGGGTTCAAATCCCCCTGCCTACATTTCTTTTGTTTTCTTTACCCTTCTGTTTTGGATTTTTGAGAAAAACTCTTACTATATATCCCTGTCTGGCTTGGTACTTATCATGCTGCCAATGCTGGCCCAGAACTCATAGCAATCCTCCTGCATCAGTCTCCCTCCAGAGTGCTGGATTTATAGACTGTACCACATGCCTGGCTGATGTGCAATTCTTAGTGCCCCTCCCCAATATCTACACACTGGGAAAAAGGTTTGCACCCTCCAACCCACGCATTGGCCTGACATGTCCCCATGTGCTTTGGCATTCTGAAACAGTCTCATGCTTTAGGAGAATGTCAGAGCTGAGGTTAGTGCAATCTGCAAACCTTTGCTCTGAACCAGAGCACGGAGGGAAGTAAACACAGCCTGACTTGGCAACGAGACTATGTATGAAGTCACCTCTGTGGTAACCACAAAACAGTGTTCTAGAAACAATGGACTCAGAGAGCTCACTGCCAAGAAAAGTTAAAGGGCAAATGTGTTTCCCACCCCCACCCCCCACCCTCCCAACCCTGCTGACGAGGAAGGGCCTTTCAGCTCAGAACTTTTCTCTGGACTCACTCGTCCTTCATGCTTGGAGTAGACTCCTGTTGCAAAAGCAAGTGTCCCTCGTCTGTAGCAACACATCACAGGGAAGATTGAAGACAAAAAAATTAGTTTAGGGCATAAAGGTGTGGGCCTTGAATGACAAACTCACAAGTCTAAACTTTAATAAATAGAATTAAAAGCTTTCAGACAAAACCTGCAGATGTAGCCGATTCTTGCAGTTTGCGGTAATGTTCTGTGAGGTTCTGAATCACCAGATACTGACTCCTTTCTGTTGTGTGAGGCTGCCGTCTGCATCTGATCACAGTTTCCACTGAGCCGGACTTGATGCATCACCCATGTTTCTGCTCAGCGATACCTTGTCTAGTGTACATTGTAGATTCATTAACATTGAATCCCTTACACACACATTCTCACCATAAGACACATCACAGCCTTCTTGTATGGAAGCACGATGCGGTGTCAATCACGGTCTGTTCGTTATGGCTCTGTGATTTTAATTCTGGGAATCTACACAAAGAAATTAGCCTGTAATGTGGAATAAATATACTACTCTGCTTGCTTGTCACAGCAGTGTTTACAGTAGAAAGATGTCTGGAAATAGCTTAAATATTTAACAAATGGTTATGATTAAGGAAATGAGTATAGGTGTGCGTTCATGAGTACACATAGATCAATAACACATAGTACATCCGTTTAGATGGTTATTAAGTATTATATACAGCTACATAAGAAATCTGTCACAGATTCTCAGAATATAAAAAGGAGAATAATTATTAGTGTTTATAGGAACCTATGCTAATGTAAAACTAATGTGAAAAAAAAAAACCAAAATGCTCAATAGGATTGGATGAACTGTCAAGACTGTGGATATTTCCCACTTTTAAATAAAATGGTTAAAGTTGAATTTGATAAACACAATTATGAGTTTTAAAAGAGAAAGAAAAGTGTTTATAAATCTTAGATGGTAGCTGGTAGCTAGAAGGAGAAGAAAAACAAAAGGCACAGTAACCCAATACATCTCTCCTTTTTTCTTTAAAAGCAAAAAGTGTTTCCCCCCAGTGTTGATGGACCTCATGTGCTAGCACACATGTGTTCTTCATGGACCTGTGATCCATTCTCCTATAGATCTCTGAATGCCTCCCTTCCCAGAACTGACTCTCTGTTCTCAGGTGGGAACATGGCTGTGTAGTTGACCACAGTTGGGGCATAGACACAGCAGGAACACAGAGACTTGCTTTCTGAGTCCAGTGACTGGATTTTCAAAGCATGTGACCACCTTTCTGTTCAGTGTTTTTCCTATGGATCAAAGGTATATTTCCCTTTCATAGAAACGGATCGCACAAACTATTCTATGATTTCTTTCTGACATACTCAGTACTCACAACACGATCAGTAAAAAGTGTTTTTGTACTTAAAAATGCTCACATTCCTATTTTTAAAAAGAGTACACATTCATAATGAATGTCCTAATTGTTCTAACTCCAATCACTCAAAAGGCATTGAAGTGAGCTCTATGAATTTTTTCTTTTAAGAGAAAAATGAAAAAGGAAAGGGAAAGGAAGGGAAGGGGAAGAAAGGAAAAAGGAAGGAAAGGGAGGTAAGAAGAAGAGAAGGAAGGAAGGAAGGAAGGAAGGAAGGAAGGAAGGAAGGAAGAAAGAAAGAGCTTACCAATCTTGTCACTTCAAAAAGGAAGACAAAAGAGCAAAAAGCAAGCAAAGCAAGCAAGCAAGCATGCAAGAAAGAAAGAAAGAAAAGAAAGAAAGAAAACAAAGGAACCCCACCTGGAAGGCAAGATGACAGACTAGAGTTGGTAGAGCTTAACCAGACCAGAAATACAAATATATATTTAAGGCTTGACTTGCCAGCCGTGCTTCCATCTTCCTGCAGCTGATGTTAGGTCAAGAGGCTGCCATATCCGATTGCTGAAGGACAGGAGTCCAGGTTCTGGACAGCTTCCTGAGTGGCACTCCATGGTTTTGGTTTTTTTTTTTTTCTTTCCCTAGCCTCTACATGTGTCTGTTCACTCCAGGGATGAGACAGATTTCCTTCCAGATTGCCTTCCATCTGGTTGCTGTATAATCACAAACAAGCTGCATTACAAGCAGTTTTTAAAAAAAAATAAATAAATAAATAAAAAAAGCATCAACTCTCATTTTCTATTCTATTTTATGTAGGTGAGCCTTTGAATGAAATTACTTTGAGACAATTTCTGAATGAGATTGTCATTGGTGTGCATTTCCTGCTGCAGCGTCTTCTGTAGCTATAGCAGTGTCTCCACATGTATGTGGGTATGTCAGTATGTCACGGGTCTGTCTGTATGTAACATGTATACATCTCTAGCGTTTCTCCTTGCTTGACTCTTCTGAGACCTATGATTATCTCCATACGTTTTTGTTTTTTTGTTTTTGTTTCACTGTGTAGCTTTGGCTGTCCTGAAACTCTATGTCTACACCAGGCTGACCTTGAACTCAGAGATCTGCCTGGTTCTGCTTCCTGAGTGCTAGGATTGCAGGCCTCTCCATCATGTCCAGCCCATACATTCTTTTATGCCATCCCAGTTCTTAATAGTTGGGTGTGGGAAGAGGCTGACGTCACAGGAAGCTGGGGTTTGTTTTGAGGACAATCAGGAGGGAAACAGTTGCGTAAATGTGTCCTGGAAAGGTTGGTGAACTTGCATTAAGCACAAACCAGGTAGTTGGACTTACAGAAGCCAAGAAGGGAAGTACCCTTCCCAACTTCCCTGCCCTTGAAGTGGGCTGACAGGAGAGTGTGCCGAGAGGACTTGGGGGAACGAACTAGCCACCCAAATGCCTCTTTTGTTTTTTGCACCTGGCTGTTGGTGATAATAGGTTCCCAATCAATTCTTTAAAGCTAGTTCTGTCTCTATTAAAGTACTGGCCGAACGAACAAAGAGGAGCAGACAGAGGAGCCAGAGGGGAGCATCAGTCTGCAGTCTTCTTCAAGTAGCTCTCCTTTTGTGCAGCTCTCATTGTTCTAGAGGCTAGGGATGGTCCTGTGTGTGTCTAGGAACAGTCCAAGTGAGGAAACCTGCACAGACACGTCTGCCCATCAGTGCTGACAGGATGCTGTCTGGTTTCTGCTCATTAGGCATCCCAGGACTAGCTGCTCTCAGAATCTCAGACTCGACTGCTGCCTGGGACCTTTTGCATGCCAAGCCTCCTGAATATAGTCAAGTCAGGGGGAAAGTTATGTCAACAACCATCTAAAGCTGGAAAGACCTTTGTGGGTCCTGCGTTAGTTACGAAGATACTAAGGAGGGAAGAGCAGGTGGGAAGGGCAAGGGAGCTGAAGGAGGAAGGAAAAGAAGGCTTCTCCCATCCCCTTACAGAATACCCGGGGGAAATGAATGGCCACCCTCAGGCTTATTTTGACCTCAGAGGCTATTTTTGTAGTAACTATCATTAGAAAATACTTATTTTTAAAAGGTTGCTTTTGAACAGCCACAAAGCTGTTCTTCAGTTCTGGCCCCAAGGTTCATGGTCCGATTCTCTGCTTCAGAACCTGGCTCCACAATATTCTCATGGTGAGCATATCCATACAAGCAAGAATGCACGTGAAGCTCTCAGACAGAGCAGCAAGCATGGATCTGAGTCTGTGTTACGTCTCTTCAGTGCACACGAGCCCCTTTGAAATGCACCTTCTCACAGATAGTTTGTGCCCACTCTCGCTCCCTTATCTCACATTTGCTCAGCTTTTGTGATCTCTCTCCAGAGCTTTTTGATGCTGGAATTGCTGTCCTGTTTCACTAAAGCTGTTTGCAATTCAGTGTCCCCCATAGTTTTTTATTTCTCTGAACCTCTTTGGCTAGTAGCACAGGAAGGTCAGTCATGTCATGGCAGGCATTCCTGTTTCTTTTGTTCGTTGCTGTTTCTTCAGCATCCGGAACAAAGCCTGGCATGGGACAGACATTCCATAGGTGTCGCGTCTTCTCGGCCGGCAAGTAAGACACGACACGCCTGGATTCTTCTTTGACAGCTCTTTTATTCCAGGCACAGTCTTCATCCATCGAAGGGGGCACCAAGCAGCAGAAATGCACTGCTTATATACCCTTCCAAGGGGGTGGGCCAGGTGGCCTGTTCTCTCAGGATTGGTTAGGGCCAATACCTCATTAGCATAAGCCCTGTGATTGGTTGGGGCTCGTGCCTCATTAGCATAAGCCCTGTGAGCTCATGCCTCATTAGCATAAGTTCTGTGATTGGTTAGGGCTCATGCCTCATTTGCATAAGCCCTCTCGGGAGGGGCTTGAGGCTAACGCATGCGCAGTAGGCTTATACAGGACGCTGCGCCAGCCATGTTGGAAACCGGCGCTGTCTCTTCGGCTGCCTACACATAGGTCTGGAGGGTTCTTTCCAAGACTCACTAACAGGTCCAGTCCTGGGCAGGAGAACTTGGCTTTCAGGCTGCCTTATTGCATGGAAGGAGCTTCCTGTCTTTTTTGACTTGATTTTAACGGCTCCTTTCTATCCACATAGTGAGCTTTGCAGCTCCCTAGTCTAAACCAGGATTCCCCTACATGTACGCTCTTCCCATTGGTTCTGGCCTCATTGGCTGGCCTGAAATTTTGTCTCCTCCCTCAAACTTAAGAAGAACAGGCATCTAGGGTCTGTGAGAATGCTCAGTGGGTCAGGGTGCTTATCCCTTGCCACCAAGACCGGTGACCTGAGTTGGATCCCTGGGAACTAGATAATAATAGAGAACTGATGCTTGCAAGCTGGTGCCAGCCCCTCTACCCTGTGGCATGCCGGTGCCACCCCCCCCCAGGTGAATAATAGAATAAAATTTAAAAGTAAAGAAAAGCTTGTCTTTGAATACAAATCTCACCTTGCCACTGCCCTCCTGCAGTTCCCTGAAGAGGAAAGGACAGACCTCTCAGGGTCACTCTTAGTCCCACAATTACTAAGGATTTACGATGAGCCCACCACAATGAATGGTAAAATAAATGCTCAGTGGGGTTTTGAGCAGATCATATAATTCTCTTAAATGCAAATTAGATATTGAAAGGAAAAGTATTTAGATTTCTGGCGTTTAATAAAACATCCTCAGAAAATTTTGTTTCTGTTTCTTTTTGCTGCTTTTTGTTTGTTTGATTAGTTTAGTATTTTTCTTGCTTTTGAGAAATGTGGCTACTGCAAACTTTGAAAGACGTCTGTAGCTCACTGTCTCTCAAGGGCAGCACTGTTCTGCACAACTTTCATGTCATAGAGGACTCCCCCTAATGCAGCCGTTCAACCTTGGGATCATGACCCCCTTGTAGGTTTCATATCCTGCATATCAGATATTTATATTATGATTTATAACAGTGGCAAAATGACAGTCGTGAAGTAGCAATGCAATAGTTTTATGGTTAGGGGTCACTACAACGTGAGGATCTGTATTAAAGGGTTGTAGCATTAGGAAGGTTGAGAACCACTGCCCTAACGCATTCTGTGGTTACTCCTACCAGACTCTGTGTTTCATTTTGGGTGCTGTAAGTTCAATCAAACACACACACACACATGCACACAAACGAGACAGACACAGATATACAGACATACACACAGAGACAGACAGACAGACACACAGACACACACAGAGAGAGACAGACACACACATTGTTGATTCTGTTCCCTGAAGCTGATTCCAAAGATCTGTAAATACCACACCCCAACCACTAGGAGTCAGGCTCTTCCCCAACAGGAAGTAGAAAAGAGTACAGAGAAAAGTCCAGAACATCAACCCTTTCCAGGTACAGGGTTAGAAGGTCGACATGTTGGACCTTAGTATAATGTTTGCTCCCCAAGTAAGGAATTTTTCTGAGTACTCCCTTTGATTTTGATTGTCCCTTGGATGGTTGTTGATACTGTTGAGTTGGTTCTTCCCTGTGGGGAGGTCATAGAAACCAGACATCCACTTCTTTTCTTTCCTCATAAAGGGGCTTCACACTCAAGTACATGGGCTACAGCTTGTCAGCCTAAAACACTGCAGTGGCCTCTGCTGCTGGTCAAACAGCCTTACCAACCTCTCCAACCCCAGCAGTGCTCACTTGTGAGTTTGTAGTGGATGGTGTGAAAGATGACAGATGTGATTTAAGGTATCTTTCTTGGTTCTTGTGACAGGGAGCGTGCTTGACGCATACCTTTGTGTCTTGGTTCTGTCTTTCTTTTTTTCTTTTTTTAAAAGCGAGTCCTCCATTCCTCTCTCTTATCTCCCCATCTCCTAATTTCATTGATTCTGAGATGTTGCTTTTCAGAGGCTCTTCTCAAAGTTTGTTCCTGAATGTAGGACCACTTTGCACAGAGCACCCATGTTAAAGTTATGTTTACTAATGTGTGCCTCTGTGCCTGTCCCTCATGGGCTGACGAGCAACTTCATAGCAGCAACCCATGCTTGCAACACTGGTCACTCTAGAGCCTGGGTATATGTGTGGGTGGGTGGATAATAAATGCCTTTCTAGGATTCCCTATAGTCCTAATACAATACCTTAAGTATATTTTAGGATCAATTATATTGTTTGATTAGCCTAAAGTTAGGTTCCAATATATACTCATTAGACTAAGCTACAGAACCAGAATAAGAACCAGATTGTTGAACTTGCTGCCAGTATTTTTATGTTTCAAATATTTGAAATAAATCTGGGTCCAGCTTAGAGGTAGACCCAGACAAACAAGGCAGATTGGGAACGTGGTCAACTGCCAGGGCTCCAGCAGGACAAACATCCTGTCAGCCAAGAGTCTCTTCCTCACAGATGTCGATTGAACATTTATTAATTAAAACGAAATCCATTATTACCAGCTTACATTTAATTATCAGTGTACCTAAAGCATAACCCATTGAGATCTAGGGATCCCCTACCACTGTTAAATCTGACATTTTTGGGGGGGAGATGGGGAGAAGGGGCTAGTTTGTTTTCACTGAGTGATAAAGTTCTCTGAAAGTATTTATTCATCTGAAAACTAACCCCCTGCCTACTATACTGGATAATGATGAGAACCAATTGAGTTATGTCCTGAGCTTTGTAAAACATAAATCATCGTAAGAATACAGGTATTATAATTTACACTGCTTCTTAGTGTCTCCTGTGATTTAGAAGGAATTTATGGAATAGAATATATAATTGGACGGAAACATCAGGAAATGTTTTATCTTTCTGGGTACTTGTTCACGTAATTGTTAGCCTATATTGACCTCAAAAACCATCTTTATCCAGGGAAGCTTCAAAACACTGGAGTGCAAAACAACTTCTCCCTCTGTGCAAGCTCAAATATTTCTTTTGTTATTTTGATACTCTCAACCGGATGCCTTGAATATGCCTGTAATCCTTTGTTGTTAATTTTTTTTGGGGGGGGGGAGAGGACAGGATCTCACTATGTAGCCAGTCAAACTAAATTCAAACCTATCCTTCCTGGGAGCCTCCCTTCACCTTCTGGAGTGCCGAGATTTTAGGCGTGGGCCACCGTGCCTAGTTTACTGTGTTTCTTTATGAATAAGGAAACTGGCCCGTAGAGAAGTTGAAACTGTATATGTAATACATATGTGTGCATGCATATGGAGGGTAGAGATTCATGTCCAGGATCTTCCTTAATCCCTCCCCCATCCCCCGCAACACATACACACTTTATTTTTTAGACAGGCTCTCTCTCATTGAATCTGAGGCTGGTCATCTAGGCTGGGTGGCCAGTGAGCTCCAGGCATCCTCTTGCCTCTCCCATTACCTCATGCTAGAGTAAGAGTAGTATACGGCTGTGCCTGGCGTTTTACATGGGTGTTGAGATCTGAACTCAGGTCCTCAGGCTTGCAGAGCAAGTACTTTACTCAGTACACCATCTCCCCAGCCTGTGATAGGAAATCCTTCTCCTGTACTTGGGCATATACCTATCCGTGTGTGTGTATATGTATTGGACCATCATCACCTCACTGGTGCATTTCTAAGTCAACACTGTCTTCTCTCATGCCTGTTGTACTTATTTCTAGATTATACCTTGTAATAGTGTCTATGTTAGGGTTTCACTGCTTGAAAAGACACCATGATCAAGGTAACTCTTATAAAGGACAACATTTAATTGTGGTTGGCTTACAGCTTCAGAGGTTTAGTGCATTATCATCATGGTGGGGAGTATGGCAGCATCCAGGCAGACATGGTGCTGGACAAGGTGCTGAGAGTTTTATATCTGGATCCACAGGCAGCAAACAGCAACTGAATACCACACTGGGCATAGCTTGAGCACAGAAGTCCTTAAAGCCCTCCTCCACAAGTGAGTCACTTTCTCCAAGGCCACACCCACTCAAACAAGACCACACCTCCTAGTAGTGTCACTGCCTATGGGCAAGCTATCAACATATGAGTCCATGTGGGCCATTCCTATTTAAATGATCTTACATAGAAAAAAGATTCTTTGTAGATGTGACTGAAGATTTGTGTATAGTATATGAGTATGTGTGCACATGTGTGTGTGTGTGGTGTGTGTGCACATCTGGAGGCCAGAGATCAACATTTGGGTGTCCTCCTCTATTCTTTCCACCTTAATTTTTGAGACAGAGTTGCTACTTGAGTTGGAACTAGATTGATTGACTAGACTAGCTGATCAGTATGCATGGCTGTTTATATAGGTGCTGAGTTCTAAACCAATGTCCTCATTTCCAGATATACCAGCTGGTTTTGTTTTGAGTCATCAGAGAGGAAGGAGCCTCCTTTGAGAAAATACCTCCATGAGATCCAGTTGTAAGGCATGGTAATCTCAATTAGTAATCAATGGGGGAGGACCCAGCCCATTGTGGGAGGGACCACCCCTGGACTGGTGATCCTGGGTTCTATAAGAAAACAGTCTAAGCAAGCCATGAGAAGCAATCCAGTAAGCAGCATCCTCCATGGCCTCTGCATCAGCTCCTGCCTGCAGATTGCAGCCCTGCTTGAGTGGTGTCCTGACTTCCTCCAATGATGAACTATGATCTGGAAGTGTAAGCCACTGAATAAAACCTTTCCTCCCCAACTTGCTTTTGGTCCTGGTGTTTTTGTTGCAGCAGTAGAAGAAATCCTGACTAAGACAGCAGTGTAGGTGGAATTCTAGAAGAATTATTGAATCTAGGTACACATTAAAATGAAATAGTTGTTTTCGCTGCATCTAGGATAAACACCAGAATGAACGGTTTTCTAGAAGTACTTTGATCTTGAAGAAATCATTATAGAAAACAGTGTTTTTTTTTTTTTTTTTTTTTTTTTTTCTGTTATCTAAAGAGTTGGTTTTTTTTGAAGTGGCTTTGATCTCAGCGCTGTCCTGGCACACCTGGAATATCTTACATTATTGGGTATTGCAAACAGTGCATAATAAGGACTAAATTGCAGGAATTTAGTTATAAAGGCTATAGATCAGATTAGGTTCTTTGGCATGAGGACCTTGTTTTATCCAAAATTTTTTTTTTGTATGTAACAATCAATAGATATGCTTTTGCACAGCTGTTTCAGGTTCAGTTCATCCAGGCTGGACTTCCCTTTTGCCTTAGAGCCTGATTACATTCTCGAGTGACTCTTTCTTTGATAGTCCCATGTTACTCGGAATACCTGCACCAGATAGGCATGTTATGGATGAGTCTTCTCTCCAGCCCAGGGTTATGAATTTTGAGATGGGGAACTCTGTTGTGGCAATTATTATTCTGGGTGTTATTGTTACACCCCCTTGTTATTAGGGATTTCTACCCCACTTTACATCAATAAAAGACACAGAAACCTTTAGATTTATAATAAGCTTAAAAGCACTAGAGCTGAGCAGATATCAACTGTCTATGCTATTGTGTCTACTTCCCTGTGGTGATCCCTGGGATAACACAATGTTCTGCCTGGCTGCTCCTGGCTCCATCAGGCCAGCCCTTATGGCCACATACTCAGGATCCATGATAACCCATGAGGACTTCTTCCATCCTTCCCTACTTCTCTCCCTCTCCCTCTACCCTCATGTTCCCTCCCCCAGACCACAAGCCTGTGAATGTTTGCTTTGCCACCTCTCCTTTGCCAGGGCATCTTTATTAACCAATCAGGGATACTTGGAGGGCAAGGTTTGCACAACAAAAGCTGGTATAAGTGAGATTCACTCTTCTTGGGGAAATCAGGTCTTGGGATACAGTATTTAGCATTTGAATACATAGCAGCACCACACCTACCCCAACAGAACTCCTAGATTACACCACAGGAAGGCTTTAAATTCAACCATGGGCATCCTTATGGAAGATTGGAGATGGTAGACTTAACACAAAGACAGGAGATGGCCCCATGCTAAGAAATGCCAATGACCAGCAGTTCAAAGAAGGAAGAAACGGTGTTCAACCAGAACCTTCAGAAGGAATGTGGCCCTGCCTGTCTTTATTCAGCCAAGGAGATGTCTTGAAGAAAATTTACCATTTTAAGAGAATGAATGTAACAACATTTCTGTTGCTTTAAGCTGTACAGCTTGTAGCAATTTGTTATAGTAACATTAGGAATGTTTTCATGGGATTGTGGGAGCAGGCCAGTTGGGTATATCCCTAGCTTTTTCTCCATACCTTTAACACAAGTATCTTTTGGAGCCCCAGTCAAATGCCTGGAATGCTGGCAGATATAGAAGACAGGATGAAAGGAGTAAGAAACCTCATTTCACCTCTGCGAGGACTGTCATCTGGTGGAGGAACCAAAACAAACAGACGCCAAGTGTCTGGTATACAACTAAAGACAAGGGTTAAATTGAGGGGCACCATACACCATGATTCTAGGTGAAAATGCAAGGCCAGGATAAACAAGGAGGGGCAGGGACAGAAAGTCTGGAACCCCTTCTTGACATGGCAGGTTCATGGCAGGAGGGAGCGGAAATAAGCTCCATACATAAGCTTCCATAGTTAAGAAGCTTCTTTGCTAAGGAAAGTGAAGCCATGGGATCTGAGCTGGCTGTTCAAGAATGGAGGAAGCACCAGCCCGAAGGAGGGAAGTGGTGGTTTCCTTGTCCTTGGAAGCTGCTTTAGTTAGAGGGGATAAGTGTCCTCCAGCTTACTGGTCTGATCTCTCCTAACAGATATTGTGGAGTATGAATTTTTCGAGTAAGTTTTTTCTCTGACATGGCCAGGACAGCTACGATGCTGCTAGCATAACTAGGAAAACACGGGGAAACTGTGAGCCTTTCAATAGTTCCAATTGGATGTGGCTGAAAGATCCCCAGATCTCAGCAGCTTGTGACTTACAAACAAGAACATCCTTCCTCCAGTACTCGCAGTACCTGAAAACCCTTTTCCTAGTTAGATTCTGATTGTCCCAAAGGAAGGGAGGTATCTGTGGAGTCCCAGAATTTTGGAGCTCCTGGAATCCTCCAGTCCAACAAGCCTCCGGCACCATGAGAGTGGGCTGTGGTGGGGATGCACCAGCCTCACCCCCAGCATGGACAATAACAGATACCATAGCTAAAAGGGGATTTATGTGCCACATCAAGTGTCAGAATGTCAGGGGCTATTAAAGGAAGGTCCCTATACCAAGGGGCAGGGTTATCCCACCCACCACACATTTGGAATCAAGACACATGGATAACTTTGAAAGACAACAGGAATCTTCGACACTCAATCCCCAGGTTTCCCTAGAGCCCTTGTTTAACTTGGTGGGGGCATGCTCGAGGGATGTTCAGTTAGTTAGCTTTCATTGGAACGCAGAACTCTGAGCAGTTCCAAACGATAAGTCATCAGTTCAATTATTATTTTACATTTTCTCCAAAACAACACGCTCATTTCCCTTTCCTATTCACAGCAAATAGTTGTTCTAACAACTGTTTCCAAAGAAAGGAAATGTGCTGTAGAAAGCTTCCATTAGCTTTTTCCAGCTCTCAGATAAATTAAAGTCCCATTCCGGCTACCTACCACTGTGTATTTGCTACATCCCAAATAAAACTTCACATGCATTTACTCATTCAACAGGTTGTCTTTTGCGGGTGTGTGGGGGTGGGGTGGGGTGGTGGGGGGTGAGGTGGGGATGGCTCGGGGGGGGGGGGAGGGGAGGGTGGATTGAATCAGGGCCTGGCAATGCCAAGTCAATGCTCTCTCACTGAGCTGTACTCCCAGTCTTTCACTGTGTATCCCAGGTTGGCCTCAGACTTATGATTCTCCTGCCCTAACCTCCTGGGTATAAGGATTACTGTAGATGTCATTGTATGCAACCATTCAAGAAATATTCGCAGTGCCTACTGTGTGCCAAGGACTATACTAAGTACTGAAGATGAGGCAGTGGGCTAAGTAAGTACCACTTTCTCTTGTGAGTTGCAAATCCCTTGTGTTTTCTGTCTGTATTCGGAAGAGAAGCCATACATAGGCAACTAGCACCATGATTGCTGATAAAATTTGCTAAGACTGATTTAGAAAGAAAGGGAGAAGGTAAAGAGCTCCAGAGAAAGGAGAGTTTCAGAAAGCTGGAAAACAAGACGTTCTCGAAAAGAATGTACTTAAGAAAATCCTAATCCAAGGAAGGGCTCTTTCAGAGACTACTAACTTGCCTTCAGTGCCTCTGATCCTTTTACTGCATTTGTAGATGGAACCTTCCCAGGTTACTGCAGACAGCTCCTGTTTACTTTCCTAGCTCTCTGGGAAATTCCATGTGCTGCACATGAAGTCTGAGCCAGTTGGGATGTGAGCAGAGGCAGCCTGTACAGCTTCTAAGTCATCTCCATCAAGACAGGAACCTTTTCCTTTGAACTGGGAAATGGTCACCTGAGCAAGTCTGGGTACCACATAGAGTCTGGTAGGGCTGAGTTACCAACAATATACATTTTCTCGAGAGAAAGGAGGCTTTCTTCTTAAATTAAGCTACTGTCACTGAGATCATTTGCAGAATAAGCTGGTTGACATCTAGATAAGCACAGGGAACAGTGGCTGCAAAGGCTTTATGTAGGGAATTACTCAGAAAGTTCAGAGAATAGCATGGAGTTCAATGTGGTTGTGATGGAGCAGCACAGGAAGTCAGTAGAGCATGGAGACATTGGAGCCTCTCTTAGAGCTTGGGACTTTATTCGCTTAAGGTGTGAATGAATCATCTGTTGAGCAAAGAAGTGGTTATATGATTTCTTTGGTCCAAAGAAAAGGCTGCTCTTATGGAAACTGAACAAAGATGGAAGTGGTAGAGCAAAGTGAATTGTTTGAAATATCCAGGCAAGATATTCTGGCTATTTTGATAAAACTAGGAGGAATAATAGAGTCATTTTCCAAAGCATATTTTTAAAGTAGAAATGCTCAGCTGGCCTGATATTTTATAAGAAATATCAGTTAAGAGTACAAAGGAAAAGAGATTGCCATGATAACTAGAATCATGTGTGGAATTTTGAAGACTGGGTATATAAAGAAGGTCTTATATTTTCCTTTGTCTTAAGCTGCGTATGACTGACTCCCTCTTTGTATGAGAATACTTAATTTTATCTCAGCTGTCATTAATCAAATTGCAGAACGCATTCAGCCCTCAATCTTCTCTATTTGACCCAGCACTAAATTCCCCTGTCTTTATTTTGACCGTCACTTTGCCCGTTGGTCATCTGGGGCCACGCTCTTTGACAACTGTCGATAGTGATCTCCCAGTGATGGGTTTCAATGATCTTCTCTTAAAAGCACTCAGGGAAAGAGAAAGAGAAGAGGGACATGGAATCGATGTTGGAGATCTGAGTTGTAACTGGAGAAAGGATGGCGGGAGGAAAAATTGGATACCTACGCCTGACCTCAAGAGCAAAAGCAGAGCTGCAAGGAGAAGCCGTGGAGGGAAAGCATTGCAGTGCGGCTGCGCGCTGGGCAAAGGCGAGCAGAAAGGTTGACCTTGTGCGCTGAGCAAGGGCAAGCGGAAAGACTGACCTTTTGCTCCTTTATCCTTACAAAATACGTTCATTTTGTGTTCTGTGACTTGCCAGGCTGAAACAGACCTCAGGAGGCATTATCAACAGAGCTGTCGGATCTTTAAAGACACGGTTATAAGTTAGATTTGCTATTGTTTGTATCCAGTTGTTCTTATACAGAAGTGTCCTAGTTGGGGTTCTATTGATGAGATAAAGAATATGACCAAACATAACCTGGGAGGAAAGGGTTCCTTTGGCTTACATTCCTGTGTCACAATGTATTACCAAGGAAAGCTACTGCAGGAGCTCCAGGGAGGAACCTGGAAGTAGGAGCTGAGGCAGAGGCTGTGGACTGATGCTTACTGGCTTGCTATCCACGGCGTGCTCAGCCTACTTTCCTATACAACCAGACCACTTATGTAGGGCTGGGAATACCCACAATGGGCTGGGCCCTCTAACATTCATCATTAATCAAGAAAATTCTCCCCAGACTAGCCTGCAGGCCAGTCTTACAAAGGCATTTTTCTCAGCTGAGGTTCCTTCTCAAATGATTCTAGCTTGTGTTATTTGACAGAATCTCACCAGCACAGAAAGTACGATGGGTGTCACCACAGTCCCTGCTCAAGTTCATACACATGACTTGCATGGGAAACCCTTTTTTATTTGTAGAGGGGAAACAATAACCGCGACAGTCTCAAGGCATCTAGGGTCACTCAAAGCCAAACTTCAGGGATGTCTGGGAGGTTTAAAACAAAACCTAAAGGACTGCTTTGTAAATGGAATGATTGAAATTAGAACAGGGATGGTTTTGAAGTCACCTCAGAGACTGCAAAAATGATATAATACTACACTGGATAGGGTAAAAAAAAAGGGAAGAGAAGAAATGTTTCAAATCGGGTGAGCAACAGGTCCAATGCATGTTTAATCAACTACTGCATTCTTAGAGTCATCAAAGATGAACTGCATCTTATGATCACATTCAGCATGAATGCTAAGCCGACCAGTGTAAGAGATTGCTATCAGCTCAGGACCTTCGAGACCTCAAGAACAAGTTCTCAGCACAGAGGAGATTTTTCCCCCAGAGGGAAAGAGGGCAGGGAACGAGAGAAAAGGCAGGAGATAAGAGGAGGAGGGAGGGAGGGGAAGGGAACAAGGGACGGGGGAAGGAATATTTGTCCTGGTGGGAACAAAGAACTGCCTCTGGATAGAAAGGAGACCGACATGGCATATAGGAAAATTCCCATTTATAAAGGTAAAGGGGGAAAACTCTCATTAGAATGAGGAGTTTAATTTTAATTAGGCATGTTAATTAGATGAGCCAAGGGGGGCTTTTGATTGCCAAACTTCAATACTTTGGTAGCTGGACCTTGGTAGTGAGCCTCAAGAGGAGGAAGTGGCCAAATAAGGGAATAGATCTTGGTGGTTACTTTCTGGAATATAATCTAATGGTTTTTAGCAAGGCAGAGGGAATGGGGGAGAAGAGCAAGGCCTGCCAGAACCATGTTTGCCATGCTTGAGTCTCCTCATCTAGCATCTTGGAAATATTTACACACAGATTTCTTTGTGTATGTGAGATAGTGTGTTTGTGAAGGCATGTGTGCGTACACTTGTGGACACAGGAGAACCTCAGGTGTTGCCTTCTACTTGGATTGAACAGGGTTGCTCTCTTTCAAGGCTGCATGCACCAGATTAGCTGGCCCATGGGCTATTTGAGTCTCCTCTCTCTACCTCCCATTTTCCTATAAGGTATGCTGGCATCACAGACACCTGCATTTCTACAGGTACATTTTATTGTGTGTTCCTGGCATCCAAACTCAAGATCATACACAAACCAGGCTTGTGTAGCAGGAGCTTTAGGCCCACAGAGCCATCTTCTAGCCTTACATACCAATTCTATCTGGAGACTGCTCTACAGACAGTATACGATAAAAATAGAATTTTTATGAATTAAGAAATCACAACTTTGCTGGCAGTGGTGGTGCATGCCTTTAATCCCAGCATTGGGAGGCAGAGGCAGGTGGATTTCTGAGTTTCAGGCCAGCCTGGTCTACAGAGTGAGTTCTAGGACAACCAGGACTACACAGAGAAACCCGTCTCGAAAAAAAAACAAAACAAAACAAAAAAAAAAAAAAAGAATCACAAATTTTCTTGCTTAAGTTCATGTCTAGTTTTTATTTTTTCCTTTTAAGATGGAGTCTCACTGTGGCTAGCCAGGCTGGACTTGAACTTACAGCAGTCCCCCTGCTCTGTTTCTGGAGTTCTGGGATCACACATGCACCATGACTCCAGGATTTACCTATTTTTGCAATCAAGACTACTAAAACCAAAGTGGTTCTTTTAAAATCTGAGCCTGTCTAATCAAGACTTCGTGTATCTAGTATTCTTATAGATCATGTGGGATGTCCAAATAAGTCAGTTACATACATGTCACACCTTTTGAAAGTAGTGGGGCTCAAACCTAAGGAACCCATGAATCCCAGGCAAGAGCTCTATCATGTGGAAGTGACTGCATGTTTCCAGTACTTTTTAAAAATGCATCTTTACTTTTCAAAGTACATTACCAGTAGAATAATTTCAGTTATAATTATTGTGAAAAATTGTGATTTTTGCTTATATTTCTAAAGACTTTCCTATTCCAAATCATCTTTAAAAATCTTACTTTATTTTTTTATATCCTAATGAAATATGTCATCATCACACTTGAATACAAGTTTTCTGGAATTCTGAAGGAAGACAAAATAACAAAAAAGTTGTAACTATTTTCATGTAAGTAATGTGTTCAGAACTGGTTAAGTAGCTAACCGGTAGCTCAGTATGCATGAAACCCCATGCTTGGTCTTCTGCATGCAAATAAAAAAAATCAAAATAAACAAGATCAATGCTTCTACTAATAAAAAAAGGCCACCCCCTACATCCACTACCTGTTGATAAGGCTCTCACTATTCTATAGATGAAGAATTTGTTGTTACAAACACCTGGTCACAAATTAGTGACTATAGAGTCAAAGATATGGAATGGGTGAAGTTGAATGATATTCCATGTGGAGAGGGAATTAATAAGATCTCATATTTACTGTTGGTAGAAATGCAAAATAGTTGCCATTGCTTTGAAACTTAGTATGAGATTTTCTCAAAAAATTTAAAAAAAAAAAATCAAATGGGCCATTAATACCACTTCTGGGTATAAGCCCAAAAAAGCAAAAACTAAACAGATAGTTGTTCACCTGCTGTATTAGTCAGGGCTTTCTAGAATAACAGAACTTATAGAATGAACCTCTCTTTCTATAGAAAGGTGATTCATTAGAATGACTTACAGGCTGTGCTCCAGCTAATCCAACACTGGCTACCTCTGAATGGAAGGTCTAAGAATCTGGTAATTGTTCAATCCTCAAGGCTGGATGTCTAAACTGGTCTTCAGTATAAGAAAGAATCCCAGAGAAGTAGGCTGAAATGCAGTAAAGGAATGCACTTGCTATCAAAGTGAAAGCAAGCAGGTAAAGAATAACAACTTCCTTCTTCCATGACTTTCTATAGGCTGTCAGTAGAAGGTGTGTTCCAGATTAAAGGCGTGTCTTCCCACCTCAAAAGATATGAATTAAATGTATATCTTCCCACCTCAAATATCCAGATTAGAAGTAGATCTTCCCACTTCAAATTAAGGAAACAGTCTCTCACAGGTATGCCCCATGTTTGGATTGTAATTAATTCTAGATATAGCCAAGTTGACCACCAAAAATAGCCATCGCACCTGAATTTATATCAGTTCATTAGTTTATATCACAATATCTAAGAGGCCACCTGATTGTCTGTTGACAGATTAACAGATACAGAAACTGTGGTTTGGACTGGATGGAATGTTATGTACACTCAAAATGTAAGGATTTATTACAACATGGATAAACCTTAAAGACACGAAGTTAAATGAAATAAAGCAGTTGCAAAAGGACAGTAGGTATTAGCGTGCTCACACAAAACAGTCGTATCCATAGGATAGAAAGTAGGATAATAGGTACCAGGGAATGAAGGAAGAGAAGGAGCCAAGTTAATAATTCGATAGGTTTTGAGTTTCAGTTGTACAAGATGAAAATAGTTCTAAAGATGGTTAGTGGTTCACAGTGATGTGACGGTATTTAATGCCACTGAACCATATACTTAAGAAGGGTTAGCATGGTAAATTCTGTGCTTTGTATCTTATCAGAGTTAAAATGTGAAAACAACAACAAAAAGAAGCCGTAAATCTTCCAGGCATTGTAAAACCAGCAGCTATTGTTTTCTCTTCAGACTGAAGCATCTAATTCTATATTTTGCTCACAGAGTAATTCCTTAATATAATGCTTACACATTCCCCGCTGTCCAAACATGGCATCTCTGCTCTCTGCTGCATTCCACAAATTCCTATCCTAATTAACATTTCACTCTAATAAGATGCTCTGTCTTCTGAAGTGTTGATCTTCAGTTGTTGACATGTCCTGGGATCTGGCCAGATATAACCCAGATAACTACAGTGGGATAGGCAACCTGGAGGACCTGGTGGAAAACAAGCTCAGGGGACAGCTTCCAAGAGAAAATGTGGTTGGCAGATACAGGGCAGCAGTGAGCGCTGGGATGGGTCAGGGATGGGTCATTGCAAGCAGCAGATGTCTTAACTTGGAATCTGGACAGGTAGAAACATGATGTGTTACAATCACTGCCAAGGAAAACCTCCAGTCTGGATTTTTAATTTTTAATTAAAAATAAAATTGTATTGAAAATTTTAATTTTATCTTAAATCATTTGATTCTTTTCAACTTCTTTGGTTTCTTTTTTTTTTTTTTTAAATTATTTACTCACTTTACATCCCAATATCAGCCCCCATCTCTTCCCGGTAACCCCTCACACAGTTCCTTCCCTCATACCCACTCTCCTTCACTTGCAACATATGGATGGAACTTAGGTAATTTTATTCAAGGAAGTAAGCCAGGCATAGAGTGTTAAGTGTCACATGATCTTACTAATATGCAAGTCTGTGGTTTACATGCTTATCCTATAGAAGTCGTTAGAATACAGTCTTGAACACCAGCCTACAGCATTGAGGAGGTAGTGGAAGTCTTAAAAGCTGGGGTCTGGTTGCAGGTCTTTTGGTAATATAAGGCTGTGCTTATTAGAAACATTAGGAACCTTAACCCCCTTCATCCCGTTGCTCCCTGGGGCCGTGAGGTAAGCAGGAGCTTTTTGCTTTGTGCCTCTACCATAACGTATGCCTTGCCACCAGCCCCAAACAACAGCCCCAATGACATGGCCAAACCTTCCAAATCCACAAGCCAAAATCCCTTCTTTTAGTTAATTAACTAATTAATTTTTCTTTAGTTTTTTTTAAAGTTTTGCTTCATTTCTTGCTCCGCCGAGTATTGAACCCAGACCCCTACATATACTAAGCTACATCCCTCAACAGAGCAGGAGGGCATCCCTTCCTCTTTTCAAATAGATCATCTCACTTAAAGGCGTTCTGTTACATTGTTGCGTTAATGACAAGCTGACTAACACAAGTGGAAACAAAAAGTGTGGTTCTTACAGAGTTCAGAGGAAAAGGTGGTGGCTGGAGACCTGAAGATTAGTGGGAAGAACGGATTGAGAAAGATTCATCTATGTAAGTTACAATTGTAATACATGAGTAGAAGTTACAGTTCTATGGCTGTATGTTGTGGTTTTACGTGCAAATGAGCTCCTGCCTGTGGTAAAGAGGCACCTTCATGGGGTGTGCCCGCCTTCCTGGATACTTCCGCCTGCACTGCAGACACAGCTGCCTTGAGAGGTTGGTTTCCTTAGGAGCCGGCTCTAATTGGCACTAGGAAGGTAAAGCTGCCTGTGTGTTAGGAGGTTTTCCAAAAGTCTGAACGGAGAAGGAAGACAGGGTGAGAACAGTGGAGAAAGGAGACCGGGGGAGTTCAAAGGGAAAGAGGAAGTGAAAGGACCTTAATCATGGACTGGGGGGATGGCTGTCAGCAAAATGCTTGGCTTGCAAACATGAGGACCCAGTTTGAGCCACAGGATTGTGACAGGTGGTGTGATTTGGTCACTGCTCTATTGCTGGGAAGAGACACAGTGACCAAGGCAACGTTTATAAAAGGAAGCATTTCATTGAGGCTTGCTTACAGTTTCAGAGTGTTCGCCCATTATCATCATGGAAGGAATATGGCAACAGGCATGGCACTGGAGCTGAGAGCTGAACCTTGGTCTGCAGGCAGACAGAGAAAGAGAGAGAGTGGGAGAGAGAGAGAGAGACAGACAGAGAGAGAGAGAGACAGAGAGAGAGAGAGAGAGAGAGAGAGAGAGAGAGAGAGAGACTGAGACTGGGTCTAGTTTAGACTTTTGAAGCCTCAAAGCCCACCCCCTAGTGACACATGACACACTCTCTAACAAGCCAACACCTATTCCCAACTCCTAATTCTTCTGATCCCTCTCAAATAGTTCCATGTGCTAATGACTAAGCATTTAAGCATGATACTGTGGAAGCCTTCCTTATTCAAGCACAACAGCTGGTTACCTCAAGTATACTGGCTAGCCTAGCCTACTTAAGTTCCAGGACAATAAGATACCCTGTGTCTAAAAAAAGGGGGGGGGGGGTTGGGGACTGTAGAGATGGCTCAGTGATTAGGAGCACTGACTGCACATTGTCTGGACATTAGAAGCTTTCTGGTATCATGTGAGGCACAGTGACCTCCAGCTGCCAAGTACTGTGTAAATCAAACAGAAGGAAGTAAACATGTCGGGATCTGGTTCAATGATGGGTGGGAGATTGGCTGATAGTATGCGTGTAACAAATACTGAGCAGGTTACAGACAGGAGGAGACGGGGCTCAGAGTTAGTGGCAGGGCTGTGACTCCAGCCACCTTCTGGCCTCAACACAGGACTCTTTCTCCACAGTGTGCAGTTTTTGCTGTTCAAAAAAATTACTTTTACAAGGCTACTGGTTGATGAGATTTCCCCCAAGAAATTGTTCTAGTCATTTACGTGTGACCTACCTCCATGACCCATCTCATGTCATGCCTCTGTTCTAAGGCTGGATAAGAACAGGAAAGTGTATCTCTGAGCAGTCCAAAGATCCCTGGTCCAAAGACCACAAATCTGTGAATATAAATTATGTATAAAGCTTTGGCTAGGATCCATATGAATACATTTTGTCAAGTCACACTTGATCCCATGTTTTAATGAACATTTTTTCATCAATTTTTCTTTAGAAGGGGAGCAGTAATTAAGAGATTGTATTTCTAAACAACACACTTCACAAACTTTGATCCAGTTTAATGTAAAGACTTTAAAGGGTCTTTAGCAAGGAGACCTAGTCTGCAGCAGGATGACTGGGCAGAGCACTGGCTTTTGTGCCTAATGAACAAATGGAGTGACACTAATTGTAGTAGTAATGGTTCTCTAGAGGCACAGCACTTATGGAATGTCTCTATATATTGAGGGAATTTATTGGAATGCCTTACAGTCTAGTCCAACTACCCCAACAATGGGCAGCTGTAAATAGAAAGTCCAAGCATCTAGTAGTCACTCAGTCCACAAGGGTAGGCTTCAACAGATGTGCTGATAAGTAAGTGCAAGTAGGCGAAGAAGAGAGAGCCTTCCTTCTTCCAATGTCTACACTAGAGGTGTGTACCACTGCTTGAACTTGGAACTTGCTCTGTCCCAGACTAGCCTTGAAATCAGAGATCTGCTTGGCTCAGTCTCCTGGGAATAAAGGCATGTGCTACTTTGCCTGGGCCTGAACTTTTCATGGCCACTATGCCTCACTGGATCAAAAACTTGTGTCATCCCATGTCAAGATCTGGGTCAGAAGCCTGTGTCTTCCAGCCTCAAGAACTGGATCACAGGTGTACCCTCCACTTCTGGATTGCAGTTCATTCCAGATGTAGTCACTTTGACAACCAGGAATAGCCATTACACTCATCTAATGCAGAAGATGAAGAGGGAGCTTGCCTGCACCACCCCCACTCCATACCTCCACACCCAGCACTGGCTTCAGAGGATTTGGTGTCTCTTTCCTGATTAATCCTACATACACAGTTGCTGTGACTTTGAAGAGAGTCAGTGGCGAAGCAGAACGTTCTAAAGAGAAAGAGTCAATGACTGCTATAATCCAATCTCCAGAGTACAGCGGGCCCAAGAGGCAGAACCTTCTATGCAAATCAGCTCCCATGACAGTTTCTTTCATTTTTATGGCTTGTAAAATATTGCTCCTTTCTGATTCAGGTCACACAAGTCATTGTCTGGCAATTGTCTGAAATGAACTTGGTTGGGCTGCATCTTTAAATAAACACTGCTAGCATGTCTCCACCTGCATTAACGATGCTGTTCTTTCTGGCATGGTCACTGGGAACCACTAATCATTGAGAGCTATGTTTATACACTCATATTAAAGAATGGCATATTTGTCTAGATTTCTGGCTGAAGTTTGGTTCACAACCCACATAGATACTAATAAAATCTGAGTTCTACTTTAGATAGCTGGCCTTAAGCGAGGGCACAAATGATTCAGATGAAATCTGAAGATTTACTAGGAGGCTGTTACTAAATACTGAAATAGGTTATTTAGAGAAGTTGTGGAGGTCAGCAAGATGGGTCAGCAGGTAGAGGCATTTGCCATGAAAAAATACTAACGTGATTCTAATCTCTGGAACCCATGAAAAGGTAAAAGGAGAGAACCAGCTCTACAAAGTTGTCCACTCACCCCACAAGAACGCCATAACAAGCGTGTCCCCCACACATGCACATGCAAATGTGCATACATAAACCAACAACAGTAATGAATTCTTTTTTTTTTTTTTTTTTCAAATAGAGAAGCTATGGGCTCTATTTCCCTGGAGGCTCTTAAAATAAGATAATGACTAATTGTCTTATAATATTTATCCAAATTCCAGGATCCTGACATAGGAAAATAGTTTTGTTTGCTATCAAGGTTTCTTTGTCTCCTTGCTGTGATAAAATACTGACCAGGGCCAGCAATATGGTTTATTGGGTAATGGTACTTGTCCAAGTCTGGTGACCTGAGTCCAATTCCTAAAACCTACATGGTAGAAGGAGAGAACAGAACAAGTTGCCCTCTGAACTTCACATGAAGGCCATAACACATGTATCCCCTGCCCTCCACTAAACAAATGTAATAAATATTTAAAACATACCCTAATAAGAGCAACCTTAATGAAGGAAGCATTTATTTTGTCTCACAACTCTAGTGTGTAGTTTTTCATGGTGGAGACATCAGGAAATTGAAAACTTGAAGCAGCTGATCACATTTCAATTATAGTCAGAAAGTAGAGGGAAATGAATGCTCATGCTCAGTCTACTCTCTCCTTTCTATTTACTCTAAGATGCTAGCCTATAGAATGGTACCGCCTACAGTGGGCAGGTCTTCCCACCTCAATTACTTAATCAGTCCCTTCCAGGGATGCTTAGAATCTAACAACAGGTGTATTCAGGAAACTTGTTCCTAGGTGATTCTATGTTCTGTCAACTTGATAATCAGTATGAGCCATCAAAAATACCTACTGATTTGTAAAGTATATTTTTAGGTATGTCTGTGAGGGTTTTTTCAATTAGCTAAGGGTAGAGAGACATGCCCTAAATGAGGGCATGTCCTGTGAAGGTTTTTGTTTGTTTGTTTGTTTGTTTGTCAACTTGATACAGCTAGAGTCATTTGAGAAGAGAGAACCTCAATTGAGGAAACACTCCCACCAGACTGGTCTATGTGCAGCACTATAGGGCATTTCTCTGATTAATAATTTATGTAGGAGGACCCACTCCATTGTGGGTTGTGTCAACCCTGGGCCAATGAACCTGAATTGTATAAGAAAGCAATGAGGAGTGAGCAAGCTAGTAAGCTAGTAAGCAGCACTCCTCTATGGCTTCTGCTTCAGTTCTATCCTGCAGATTTCTGCCCTGCATGAACTCCTGTCCTGACTTCCATCAGTGTGTATTGTTAGCTAAAAGTATAAGGTGAAATAAACTCTTCCCCAACTTGCTTTTGGTCATGGTGTTTTATGACAGCAATAAAAACCTTAAGACAGACCAATGCTGTCCAATGGGCTGAGATTCCAGGTAGAATACATCTGGAAGAAGAAGAATACATGGAAGAAGAAAAAGGAAGGCTGCGAGGGCAGGTGCTCTCTGTCTTTCTCTGCTTCCTGGTCTCCACCAGATGGGTGTCTTTGTTCCACATACCTTTCCACCACCACACACTGTTTCACCACAGTTCCTGATCGAGCCAAAATAAACCATCCCTCATGCAAGATGGTTTTTAAAATTAGATATTTGTTATAGCATAAAAAGTTACATGGTACCATTCTAGCTTCTAATACACACTGTCCAGTGCTCCTTTCTTTCCACTTTTTTGCCTTAGTAATATTCCATCTATTTCAGTTCTCAGATGCTGAAATAGTCTTCAGGAGGGTGAGCAACCTTCAGGAGGCTGTTTAGCAGAAATCACACCTAGTTCTGTCTAACTCTAAAGCCCATGGTTGTAGCTACCACAAACTATGCCTAATGCTTTAAAATAGCATCATACCACATAAAATTGTGCCTTCACACAGTCTTATCAGGAAACTACACCCTTCTCTTAGCATTTTAAAGGTACTGCAATTTCCTTCCCTGTCCAAAGATAGTTCAGAAGTTCATGAGGAGTGGCATGTTTTCAATCAATTCCTGAAACTTTTTATGGCA
This sequence comes from Mastomys natalensis, assembly GCA_021653895.1. Classification (NCBI taxonomy): domain Eukaryota; kingdom Metazoa; phylum Chordata; class Mammalia; order Rodentia; family Muridae; genus Mastomys; species Mastomys natalensis. The sequence goes on along the minus strand of JAJTUV010001333.1, from coordinate 108,554 downwards.
GGAAAAAGACTTTCATGACTCTCAGCTGCTCAGTGTGCATGTTGTGTCTCTGATTAAGAAAGTATAGATTCTGGTTCAAAAAGATAGAAATAGATAATGTAATGCATTCTTTTGAAAACTCTCCAACATTTTTGGAAAAAACATTTCAAGGACACATTTGCCTAGGGAATATGGAGCAGGGAAGTAAGGATATTCAAAGTTGATCTTGGTGGGTTGAATCATTAATCTGACTATCAAAAAGCAAGGTGTGGACAATAAGATAATGATGCCGACTTTCTTAGGAAGCACTCTGACCTATATGCTGTCCATGTGCAACCTGCATTCACATCACAACAACTTTCATTCCCATCTCTGACATCCATCTGGTAGTCCACTCAACAACCTAGTGACATCTCACCCTTTTAATGACCAATGTCCAAGGAAAAGATCCTAAACGATGGCATAAAGTCAGCTCATTACTTTAGTAGCTGGTGAACTTTGGAACAAGACAGATGGTGGAGCTGACAATGCAGTATGAAATGTTTCCCTGTGTTAGCAAGATTGTCAAAGACGTACCTCAGCTCTTCCCTGTCGAGGTGGGAGAGGGAGGAAAGAGCATTTGGTCCCTGTCTGGTGCTGGGAATGGCCTTCATTAGTAAACTGTGAGTTAACACATGGGGAAAACTTAGCTCTATGATGAACAACAGAACAAAGGCCTTTCCTATGAAGTCCCAATTTATTGTATCTAAATACTATGTTTTATCTCTGGTGGGGTTTGGGTCGGGGTCAATTGACTACCACCCTACAGTTACATGTATCTGAAATCTTATTTATTTTCTGCTCTTGTCCTATTCATAAATGCTGAGCAAACGTGAAGCCCATGTTACCAGCATCACATTCAGCCATCCTCCTATGTTCAAGCCTTTCATCCAATGAGTCACAAATCCCACGATTCCTTGCTCTGTGGCACTGCTCAAAGCCATGTTCTGTTTCTATTCACATGACTTCTTGAAATTGGACTTTGTATCCAGATAATGGAAATAGTTTTGTCTCCTGCTTCTAGATACTTCCTTGTTTCTGGCCAGCATCCTGGGTACCAGAATTCTTTGGATTGCTTTCATAAAAAGTTATGTCAGGGTCGCTGAGCAAATATTCCACCAGTTTATTATTCATCTCATTGTCACACACACCAACTACAATCATTAAAATGTGTCATGTGCCTTCTTTGACGGCCCCCTCTCTGTCCACTTTCTACCATGCAAATGCCACTCGGTTCAAGATCGTTTTTTGTCATGTGGTTTCCTAAGAGTTAATGTGAGAACAACTTCCTTCAGCATCTCTCTGTCTCTTGGATATTGACTTACCACGAGGGATGTATTAACTTGTGATTAAATTTTTACACTCAATTTTATTCATATTTCTAGCCTTATAAAAAGCTATTCACATTTCTTCTGCACAAGGGGGAAGTCTCTGTCTGGACACTGTATCCAGGCTTTGGGTCCTCACAGGTAGGATAAGTTCTACTGGCCACCTTTTGAAAGCTCTGTCAGAAAGCACTTTGCCACAATGAGCAACCAAAGCTTCTCTTGCTGTTTCCACAACCCTCTCAAATAGATCTGGGTTTTATCCTTGACCCACCTTGTCAGCCCAACTACTGAACCTTTATATTGCAGCATTTTGTAAAGTTAACTTCTTCCTCATTATTCTGTTCCCATTAGCTTTTTCCAGCATTTTGCTTTTGAATCACCTTATCTAGTTCAAAACACTCTTATAGGATACATTGTTTTACATTAGATTTACAGGTCAAATGAAGGGCGTTGACTTGGTAACACTTTGTGCCTGTCTTAGGTTTTTCCATTTACAGTAATTTCCTCTCCATAAAGCCTAAGGCACTTATCAGTAATACTTCAATGGAGAGGTGGGCCAGCATAGCATAGATGGGACAGTAATTGTATTCACTACACTGCGGATCTTCTTAACAGACTTTCTTTAAAAAACAAAACAAACAAACAAACAAACAAACAAACACAAAAACCCCCAAAACTAGAGTGATTTTCAGCTGCTAGAAAATAAACCAAAGGTTTTTCCCAGGGAATTTAAGGGTATTGGTGTTGGAACAGTTAGCACAGGAACCATTCAGCAGAATTTGGTGTGTGTGTGTGTGTTTCCCAATACTTGTATCTCTTGAGTCTTAACTAGATCACAAAGATAGATCATTTTTTAAATCACTTTTTGAATAATCTCCATCTCAGTAGTTGTGGGGCAAGTGGAACTATGTCACCAGACAAAAACTGGGAAGGTTGAGTGGATTCAGAAACCCTTCTACTCCGAACCCAGTTCCTGTCCTGGAACATGTGACCATGACACCCCACATGAGGATCCTGTAGCACAGGTTTCCCTATGCCAATGAGGTATCTAGATTGGCAGGCCCAATGGATTAGCCAATAAGCTTCCCTTCCTGGACATTCCTTCCTGCAAGAGAGATATTTAATCTCTGATCTACCCTGAGTAAGTCATATGCACCCATTTTCTACAATGAACAATGAATGAACAGTTTGGACAAACAAGGACAGTCTCTCTCATTAAGAAGCACTGTGGGGAAAGCCTTTGACATACAGAGCTGCTTGATGTAAGTCTCCTGCAGATGGCCCCTCTTCCCTCTGGACACTCACCCCTGAGCTAGGCCAGAGTTCTCCCACCCATACCTGGGGTTCATCACTGGCTGGTACAGCACCCTCATTCCAGACTCCACACAGCTCCCACCTGTGAATGGAAGCCTGGGAGTTTGGGAATCCCTGCCTCCTCAGCCCCAGTGTTGTTTCTCACCCAGAGTGGGGCCCCCATCTTAGGCTGCATTCCGCTACCACCCCCACATCCCCCATGGTGGACAGGATGAAATATAGCCTCTCTCCATTTTGTCTGCCTGAGTGGTTTGCACACAACTTGGAACATGGACCACAAGCAGTCTCTCTTTCAATGTTCTTTCCTTCCTGTCCGACTCCCCCTTTATTTCACAGCACACACTTCAGGGCAATCAGGGCATGTATACCGATTTCTTCATTCAGAGTCACTGAGTGAATTTTAAGGTCCAGCACCTTCAGTGGTAGATGACCTTTGTGGTGATTTGAATAGGTATGGCTCCCATAGACTCGTGTGTTTGAAATCTTGGCCCAAAGGGAGTGGCACTATTAGGAACTGTGGCATTGGAGTAGGTGTGGCCTTGTTGGGGAAAGTGTATCACTGTGGGGGTGGGATTTGCAGTCTCCTGTACTCATGCTATACCCTGTGTGATATACAATCTCTTTCTCAGCTCCTTCTCTAGCACCACGTCTGCCTGTGTGCCACCGTGCTTCTCACCATGATGGTAACAGACTGAACCTCTGAAACTGTAAGCTAGTCCTAATTAAATGTTTTTCTTTATAAGTGTTGCCATGGTCATGGTGTCTCTTCACAGCCATAATAAAACAAACAAAGAAAACAAACAAAAAGAACCTAACAACAAACAACGTAAGATACTACGCCTCTATAGATAAGCATGAGAAAATGAAATATTCCCGTGGTCAAAGGTTACACGATGAGGCAGGTTTTATTTTTGAGACAGGATCTCAGGTAGGCCAGGCTGATCTCGAAGTTGCTATGTAGCTAAGGATAATCTTGATTTCCTGATTCTCCTACCTCTACTCCCAAGTGCTGGGATTATAACAAGTGCTACCTACCATGCCTGGCCTGAGAGGGGAGCTTTGTTCATTTAAGTGTCCCACACTGTATTTAACACTTGGTAATCACCTTGTCAGTGGATGGATGAAAAACCCAGTATGTGTCATAGCAAGTCCCCTGAAAGGTTCCTGAGCTCACCGACTCCACCTCTCTCTAGGTTTTGTTTGTTTTAAGAAAGTCTGTTGAGAAGACGCTGGTGTAGTGAGTACAATGACTCTCCCGTCTCTACTCTACTGACCCACTTCTCCATTAAAGTATTATTAATCGATGCCCTGGGCTTAATGGAGAGTTCTTTTTTGTTTCTTTGTAGCCAAAGCCTTGAAATTCACACTTCCACAATAATGGCTCTGACAGATGGGTTCTTCTTGGGCTGTCATCAGCCTGTGGAGAAATTCCAGTCAATGGGTGAGTTAAGTTGCCAAGGCTTCTGAATCAGGTTATGCAGCCAGTGGGTGCTTCTGGGCCGTGGTGCTTCCTGGCAGTGTGGATGCAAAGTGTGTGCAGGAAGTAGACACTGCGGTTTTGCACGGCCACTCAGGTTGCCTTCTATGAATATGCATGATGCCGCTTGCTGCTCTTGCCTCTTGAGCTAGCCTCACCCCCACATGCCATGTCCTGCCTAACACATGAAGACGTCCCGAGGAGGTTTCAAAAAGTGAGTTGCTTCTCCAATTCTGGAGAGTTTACTTTTCTTTCCTGTTTCCTAAAAGATGATGACAAATTGCACCCTGACTTATTTTTATTCACAGTGAGTCATTTGCTAGTCTTATTTTATTAAAAAAAAAAAATTATCTAGGTAGAAACAGATAGAAGAGTTGAGGGCAATACCTCCTAGGAGGGAGGCAAAGGTACCCAAGTCTGGGTTTGTCGGTTTATGTCTTTTGCTGCTGTCCCGATAAGCAACGCTGCCAGGAGGAAATGAACAGATGGTAAATGGCCTTTTGCAACAAAGCATTCCGAGTGGCTTTCTTTGTGTTAGGAGTGACTGTCATTCTACTCTCCTGGGAGCTCTATGTTCTCCCCAGAAAGCAGAGAGCAGGCTGGAAACCTCTTCCTATTATTCATAAAACAGATCGCTGGCTCTGAAAGGTGCTTGGGCAGTTGAGGGCTCACACAAGTATGTTCTAGTTAATCCTGGCTCCACGTTGTCTTTGTGGGGAGGAAGTGGGGGAGGGCGAGGAGGCCTGGCTCTGCAAAAAGCCAAGAGGCCCTGCTCCAGAAACCCACGTGCTGAGCAGCCTTTGCTAGGAAGTTGCCAGTCTATGTCCACCCCTCAACCTCACCCCACACCCCGACCCCCCACGCTTTGGCAAATAAACTCAGCTCCTGTTGGACATACTTCACAGCAGACAGGGAGATGCAGAGTTCTCTTTGGTGTGCAGGCAGCTATGGGCGAGGGGATGGCAAACGTAGGCTGCTCTGCAGTTGATTTTGGCGAACCGTGCCAGGCCTTACTTGGACTCTGAGAGCGGTTTCATTATTTCATGGGGGTCACAGCCTTTTCATAGGAGAACCCATACTAATGTGTTTTCCTTAAGCGACAGTGGGGACAAGGGCGCTGCTCTTTACAAGAGTGACACCCATGTCTCCCGTGGACTGGATGGAGACCCTTCCAGGGAGCCTCCCAGTCAGAGGCAACCAGATAGCCAGGCTCTGAAAGGGTGCCTGTTCTGAAGTTTGTGTTTTAATGTTGGCCGGCCTTCTCCTGTGTAACAGTCATACTTTGAAATATACGCACAGTACGATGTTTTGGCATTTAAAGTTCATGATTTAAGAGCTGATGGCATTTGCCTCATCGTTAAATGGTGAAATAATGGGGTCGAAGTGAGGTTAACAGGATTTAGAACTTCAGTTTGACTGGAGTCCTTCCTCTACTGAAAATGACTAGGAAGTGAAAATGGAGGGGTGGGGGAGGGGGAGGGGAGGGGGAAGGAGGGAGGGCAGCAGGGCGGGACGTGGGAGGGGAAGGAAGTGCAGAATGGAAGCAGAGGTTTATTCATAGGAGTCTTGGACGCGTGAGATTTAAATTATACAAGTTTATAAACCTTTGTATAAGCCCCTCCCACGTCTTTGTTGATTCAACAAGCCTTCCGGAGTGTATTTCTTGAGCAAAACACTTTTATGATTTCCAGGCGATTGACAAAAGAAAACAAAACCCTCTTCATTTTGCTCTGGTACAGGATCTGATCCCTCTTTTGTTGCTCCTCCCACGTTTCTACCTCACTGCTGCTACAATGCCTGGGACTTTTAGCAACATAATTTTGTTTGATGGCAAGGTACATTTTCATTACATTTCTAAAGAATTGTCTGTAGATGTGCACTTATCGCGGGGCACGTGTCAGAGGATAGCTTTCAAGAGTAGGTGCACTCCTTCTACCATGGGGATTAGAGATTGAATTGGGATGCCAGGTAGCTTTCTTTACCCTGTGAGCCACATAGACACACACACACACACACACACACACACACACAACACACACAGAGAGAACACATAGATCACCACACATACGTCATACACATAGACACACAGATCTCCACACATTACCCCACCACCACCACCACATCCTAGCAATTAACTACGATTTGGCCAGTTGTTTAATCTTTATTTCTGACCATTAATGAGTTTGAATATCTTTGTGTATTTTTTTAAGGCTTACATTTACTGATCTGTGAATTACCAAATTATACACTTAATCTGATTTAGCGCTTAATCCACTTTCTCTTAATTAATAAAATTTAAATAAGGCAAAAAAAAGTATAAATCTCTTTCTACCTAAAAGTCTAAGTCTAGATAGGCATCCTATAGAAATTCCTACACTTGAAAAGGAAAATGAATAAGCACCCCATTAGAACATATAATAAAGATAATGATAAACAGGAAGTAGTTTGGTATGTTATGATAACTATTTACTGAGAACTAGAATAGAATTTTTTTTAAAAAAGCTAAATCTACATGTTTCACATAGACATATTTTAACAATGGTTAAAATCAGAAAGAAAAATTTGAGAATACAGATTACCAAAGGCTACCCTACATTTTGTATGCACCTCTGGACATTGTGGTTGAAATGGTTTTTGATGGTCTTTAACTTTAAAATATTATCTATCTAACAAGCAGGCAGTAATTGCAAATTGACCTCAAATCCCAAATCTCGAACCTATCTGTTGCAATGTGGAAATAAAAACCAGAAAGGTTGGTTCACAAGACAGAAAGGAGGGAGGGAAGTGGGGTGAGTTAACTCTGGTTCAGTTCTGAGGAATAACAAAAGCCATAATTTGTTACCCATGGATACTGCATTTGACATATGCTCTCGGTGCCTATATTACTTAAAATGTGCTTGAAACATAGTATCAACAGGCAAAGCTTTTTAGACTGCAGATAGAGATGGGCAGAGTTTTAGTTAGCAAAAGTGTTTAAAGAGTCCTAATCTGTCTTCATAGGTTTTGTCTGTTGCGCTTCCCAACTTTTGATACAATTTTGTGACTAAGGTGCATAGTAGAGTTTGAATTTACTTGAGATTTTTCCCCCAACCTGACAAGTCAGCAAATAAGTTCTTTGTTTTGTTCCTGGCTCATTGACACACCCTGTCATTCATCTCATTTATCAGGCACTGCCAAGTAGCTTCATGTAAAATTTAGGTTTTGATTCAGTTGAGCTGCTGCATAGGAATAAGGTTTATTTCAATTCAAAGGAAGGAACACCTTTTTAATGTTCTTATTCTCACCCCTCAGACTATTTCATTATGCAGTGTGCACAATGTAGGTGTATATGCATTTGTCTGCAAAGCTTTTCGAGAGGCTAAGCCCACAGAAATGAGATCTGATTGGTAAGTGTTTATGTGCAGTGTGAGAGACTCTAGTTCAGCGGTCCTCAACCTTCTAAATACTTCCACCCCTATACAGTGCCTCATGTTGTAGTGGTCTCCAACCATAAACTTATTTTTGTTGCTACTTCATAACTGCAATTTCCCTGTTGTTATGAATTGTAATGTAAATATCTAATGATATATGCAGGATGTCTGATGTGCGATCCTGTGAAAGGGTCATTTGACCCCCAGAGGTCACAACCCACCAGTTGAGAACTGCAGCTCTCATAGATGGAAAAGGAAGTTGGAAGAGTTTACTTATATTCCAAGTATTTCTGTAGAGCCTGAATTGTCATAAATGGGAATAATTTTTATTATGTGTGACGTTAAAAATATAAGAGGGAATAACTAGATTTTAGCAAAGCAGGATTTTGTCTATTTCTTCAAACAAAATACAACTGGAACTGTTGGAATTACAATGTTAACTTCATCTTCAGGGCTGGACCTTCAGTACTTTGAGGACTCAGATCTTGTCTGCCTTGCCCACAGTGATCACCTGAACCTCGCATGGTACTAAAGTGAGGGACAAATGAATAATGCTTTGTGAAGAGCTGATGAGGAGGCCTGTGACAGTGGGACCCAGGAGAGTGACAGACTAGGCTGGAGGGAGCTATGTTTAGTCCCATGGTACTGGGCTGGTATCAGGGGCACGGTTGTGTCACCCTCAAGGTGCCTCACTAGCCAGTGACTCAGGCCAGAAACTGCCAAGATGACCATGCCCAAGGCTCAGGATTGGTTAGGCCAATGAAGGACAAGAGAACTGGGACAGTAAGGTTAGTGGGTGAAAAAGATGTGTCATAAGTACTTGGCTGTGCAGAAAGCGGGCGAGAGATGGCGAGTCTAGTAGGAAAGAACTTGAGGACTCCCAGGTCTCCTCAAAGGGCGTGAGGAATACTCAAGGAGGAAGGATAGGAGAGAAAGACCTTCACCTACAGACTTCATAGGAGAGATAACTCTACATGGCATTGGGAGGCTGAGGCCATAGATGCCTGAATGGGTGGAAGAGTAAACACTTTGGGAGCTAAAGAAAATTGCGATGCTTCCAAGGCCCTGGTTATATTACAGCTCAAGTTCTGGGTGGGGGAATGAGTCTCTTTCCTAGGCGAGGTGCTACAGTTCTCAGTTACAGGCAGCACTAGGAAACTATAGGCCAGTGGTTTTCATCCTTCCTAAGACTGCAACCTTTTAATCCTTCATGCTGTGCTCACCCCAGCCATAAAATTATTTCATTGCTACCACATAACTGTAATTTTGCTACTGTTATGAATCATGTTATAAATCGTTATATGAATCATATAAATATGTGATATGCAGGATATCTGGTATTCAAACCCTGAGAAAGGGTCTTTTGACCTCAAGGGGGGTCTCTATGCACAGGTTGAGAACCACTACTGTAGATAAAACAGGATGGAAGAAAAAGGAATCCAGTGCCTAGGAGTGTAAGCAAGTAATAGGACATGATGTTGCTGAGTGACAGCTCAGGAGGAAGAGAGCAGCACTGAAGGAGAGGTGAGTGCAGGAAGGCTACTGAAAATCTTCACGTACTTCTCCTTTGTTTAAAGCAATACATAAAAAATAGAAAATGGCAGGAAATTCAAATGCAAGTTTCATTAGAAACTCACCCTAAGACAAAAAACTGCAAAACTTCCTGAACCGCTCAGAGGACCAAAGGACCATGGTGGCTTGCCAAATTACAATTCTGGCCAGGCAGCCTCACACCTTGTGATGGATGCTGTGTTCACAGGTATTCCACTTTCAGAATATCTGGCTTCCTGCAAACCGAGGTTTTCTCCTGAAATGGCAGCTGCAGTTCAGGACAGATTCATTATTGGTTGTTTTGTTACTGATGAATGTGGGCTTCAGTGTAAAACAAAGCAAAACAAAACAACAAAAGGACCTGCGTTCAATTCTCAGTATCCATTTTTTAAAGCCAGGTGTGATACCCTGCAATGTAATCCTGGTACCGGCAAGGTGGAGAGAGGAGCCTCACTGGCTGGCTAGCTTAAACTAATTGGAGAGCCCAAGGCTGCAGTGATACTGAGAAATCTTGTTTTCAAAAACAAGGTGGATGGTTCCTGAGGTTGACCTACAATGTACACACACACACACACACACAGACACACACACACAGACAGACACACACACAGAGAAGAAAGTGCAGACACACACACACAGAGGAGAAAGTGAACATACACACAACACATGAGAAAGTGCAGATACACACACCCACACACACTCACATTAGAAAATGCAGACACACACACACACAAGAAACTGCAGACACACACACACACATACACACACACAGGAAAAAGTGCAGACACACACATACAAGAAAGTGCAGACACACACATACACACACACACAGGAAAAAGTGCAGACACACACATTAGAAAATGCAGACACACACACACACACACACACACACACAGAGAAAGTGCAGACACACGCACTTACGCACACACATGATAAAGTGGTGCAGGCATTTATATACACAAACCTACAAATTAATAATAAACTGAAAATACCATCTTGAGCACCTGTGTATTATTATTGCATGTAAAACAAGTTTAGTAAACACTTATTACATGAAAAGCCCGAGAGCTCTCACAGAGGCCCAGCCTCAGTCCTGGGTCATGTGTGCACAGGAGAGGCTATGACACTAGGGAAGAACAGCTCTCAACACTCCCCAATTAGTGTGGTGCTAACTGTGGACAAAACAACTGACTGGAGGGTAAGGGGGCCAAGCTTCGCAAAGAAGGCCTCCCAGGCATTGCAGAAATGCACAGTGACAGAGAAAGAATTCACACCAATGGAGGAAATTATTTATGGTATTGCAAGGGTGAAAAGGAGATTTCTTCAAACATGCTGGTATGTGTTACTCGGCTCTAGTGTTTAGACATATGGAGTTACCATGCCTGTTAAATTATTAAATGTGCCAGAAGACTTTGGAATCCCTTGAGAACATGTTTTTGAGGAGGGCTGTCACACCCCCATTATGCCTTCAACACACAAATGTCACATCAGATTGAAGTCTGCAGAAGGACAGAGCTTTAGAAAACCACATAGTCAGTTCTTGTATTGTTTTCACCCTTTATTTTGTGCAAGCCACCCTCAGCTTCCTCACGACTCCAGGAGATTAAGGCTGACAGTCAGTACAGGTTAGCTGACTTGGTCCCCAGTGAAAAACCACTCAACTAGGGAGGGCTGGGTTTGAACCAGGGTTTATTCAAAAGGCTTTCATGAGGCCTTCGTTCTTACGTGTTGCATGTGCTTTGTAATTAAACTTTGGACATTTTCTCTTTTACTGTTCCCTTGATAGGAATTACATTTCTTTCTCCCATCCATAATTTGGGTAAGCTCAGAGGGATGCTTTGCGCTTTTTTGTAGTATTATCTCAAGGCCTTGAGCAAATTATCAATACAGGAAACAATGATAGCTATTAAAAAGAGGCAAGGTCTGGAAAGTATACATCGCCAGACACAACAGAAACCTGCATGCTCTCTTAGAGATTTTTCTATCCCATAAAGGATTTTTTTTCTGGTTTTTGTTCTCTCTCTCTCTCTCTCTCTCTCTCTCTCTCTCTCTCTCTCTTCTCTCTCTCTCTCTCTCTTTCTCTCTCTACCCCCATTAGAAGAAAGGAGCTGAGAGTAGAAAACAATGTGTGTATGGGTGATGTGGTTACTTAGCAACAAGGAAGCTTTCTGCTGATGTTCTGAATTGAATAGAGGAAAATTGGGCAGCAGGGAATAAGTGAATGGGGAGAAAATGAAAGGGAAGGAAGCAGAAGTCGTGATGAGAGAGCTTACCAGAGAACAAGAAGTGAAACAGTAAAGGAAATGTTTGAAGGTGGTTGTGAGGTGGACCTAAAGACCAGAAGACTACAACCTGAAATGATTGACATTGGGGGAGCTGGGTAAAGGTAAAAATAGCCCGAGGATAAGAAAACATCTGCAGTGTATGACGTCAGGGAAATGGAATAAAAAGTCCTGCCTGTGAACTCTGGGCCTCACTCTTGGCTCTTTCATGACCACACCAGGGAGGAGCTGAAGAAAACTGGCCAGACCATCCCACATCACACAGTCTGATTAGGTAGTTCTCAGGGTGAGCCAAGAGGCTGGGTAGAACCAGAAATATTTTTTATAACATTTTATAGTAGGCATGAGCTCTTAAGGTGATTGAATAATAATGATGAGATTTGAGAAGATCCAGGTCTGACCCCAAGGAAGAGGATGAGCCTGAGACATGAAAATTTCAGACCCCACCTTTGCTTTTTCCCCACATTTTGAGAGTCAAAGCTCACATTAGGCCTGAAGGTACCTACTGTGGACAATATGTCTTGACATTTCTCAGTGCCTTTATCATGACAATCTCACGATACCCAGTAGCATGGGTGTTCTTTTAAATTGCACAGCAAGTACAGTTTGCTTCTGTATTTGTCTTTTAAAATAGAAACCATACTTCCTGGCCCACCTTTCATTTTTTTGATCAGTAGTATACATACAATAATGTATTTTGAGCATTGGTGTCACACATGTATACGTGGGTTGAGTTAGTAAGTTATATAAATGGAATACTTAAAGAAACTTAGGTCATTAGATATGAAATACTACCTAAGAACAATGAAATGAAGATGAATTAAATATATATTTAAACTGTTGCCAGGTTTGGTGATGCACACCTTAAATCCCAGCATTTGGAGACAGAGACAGAAGGATCACAAATTCAAAGCATGCTAGACTTATGTAGAGAGAGTCAGTTCAAATAATACAAAAATTAATTAATTGATTAAGTTTTATTGTTAATGAAAACTAAGTTTTCCCATCTTTACTTTCATCAATGCTCTACCCAGCCCTAAGCCTGGCACAGTGTAGAAGCATGGGGTAGGTGCTAACTAGGTATTGCACTACAGGAAGGAAAAGGCTAATCTCTCAAGTACTAAAAACATTTCATTTATTTTTAAATTAATTAATTTGTTTTATTTCAGAGAATGTGTGTGTGTGTGTGTGTGTGTGTGTGTGTGTGTGTGTGTGTGTAGTATGTGCACATGAATTTAGTGCCTGTGGCAGTCAGAGGCATTAGATCTCTGGTACTAGACTTACAAACTGTCTGGGCCACATGGCATGTGCTAGGAACTGAATGTGGTCCACTCGACTCCTAACTAACTGCCAAGCCATCTCTCCAGCCTCATTTCCCCAGTTGTTTTTTCAATCTAGATGCCATATCACATTTTACAGTGGGAATTGAGATGGACTTACTTGTTTCTTTACTTTAGAATGGGATGTCGTGTAGCCCAGCATGACATCTAAATCTCTATATACTCAAGGATGACCTTGAACTTCTGATCCTCTTGCTTCCACTTCTTGAGAGCTGGGATTAAAAACTTTCACGGTCAACCCAGTCCCAGCACACAAGGCAGGAGCATCTAGGAGTTCAAGGCCAGCCTGGTCTATAGATTGAATTCAAGGACAGGCAGGGCTACGTAGAGAAACCCTCCTTTGAAAAACCAAAACAAATACCACAAACAAACAAAAACCAAACCAAAACAACAACATCAAAAAACTAATCAACCAAACAACCACCACTACCAACAACAAAATCAAACAAACAAAACCCATTCTCTACTACCATGCCTGGTTTTATGGGGTGCTGGAGAGCAAACCCAGAGCTTCTCACAGTAAGACACTCGCTTACCAACAAATGCATATTCCCAGCCCAGTCATTTAACCATTTTTTATACAAGTCTAAAGCTCATTTCAGTTTTTCTACATAGAGAGAAGATTTGAGTTTCCATATTTCTATTAAAAATAATATTTCTTATCTGTAATGTTTGATTACTAGTTCAATATGATGGAATAAAAATATTTTTCCCCAAATCCCACTAATGCAGTGGTTTTAACCTGTGGGTTGTGATGCCCTTTGTGGGTCCACCAACTCTTTCACAGGGGTCACATATCAGATATCCTGCATATCAGATATTTACATTGTGATTCATATAGTAGGAAAATTACAGTTGTGAAGTAGCAATAAAAATAATTTTATGGTTGGAGGTCACCACAACATGAGGAACTGTATTAAAGGGTTACAGACTTAAGAAGGTTGAGAACCACTGTTCCAACAACATAATAAAAAGGAGAACACAGATAAAGAATGACAATTGGGAGCTGAGGATATCAGTTATCTATTACAGTGTGAAAATTTCCCTAAAACTTTGTGTTTAAAATATCAGCCATCTGTTCATGGCTCTTGGGCAGCAGTCTGTGGAGGGCTCAGCCAAGAAATCATCTCTGTTTCCTTCGTTATAAAAAGAGTTCCTTCAGTTGCAACCAGGTACCGGTTAACTGGGGCTGGCACACCATGAAGACATGCCTGCTCTCTTTCCATGGTCTGTTCAGAAGACAGTATCTGATGTTTCCCCAGGCTTAAGAGTTCCAGAAAGGCAGAACCGAAGTGAGAAGGCCTTGGGAGAAGTCACAACAGGTCTGCAGCAGGCAGGCAGTCAAAGCAAGTCACAAGGTCAGCTTGAGTTTAGGGAAAAATCAATAGGCTCTGCTTCTTGAAAGTGTCTGAAGCAATCCCATAACCATTTTCAACCCAGTAGGGTTGCAAATGTTTACTTGCTTAGAGAATGTAAATATATAAAAGTGTGTACCTAAAGGTATGGCAAACTGTGTTCTGCTTTTTTTTTTCTTTCTCTCTTATTCTTTTGAATTATTGTTTAACTAAAAGTTTCATGGGAACATTTTTGGTTCGGTAAATAAGAGGAAATCACTTGGTAGGCACTGCCCAGTTCAGAATAAATAGCAAATGATATAAAACAGAGCATTTCTCTAGAAAAAAGTAAAAACTGCACTATGCCAAAGCTTAGCTATCTGTGGAGAGTCAATACCAAGAAAAATAAAGGAATATATTTCATCTTGACATGGGAAAGCATGTCAGTAATCACAGAACATGGAAGGTGAAATTGGGAAGATTAGTAGTTCAAGATCATCTTCAGCTACATAGTGAGACTGAGGCCATCCTAGCCTATGAGAGACCCTGTCTCAAAAAATTAAACTTAATTAATGCCTTGTTATATTTCATATTTTTGACTACTAGGTATAAGGGAACAGTTTTTAGCTTCAAACATGAGCTGAACTATATTGGATTTTCTTTTCTTCTTTTCTAATGAAACTCCAAACTTTATGCAGATATTCAACCTGTCTTCCTGTACAGATGTGCCATTTCTCACCTGTTGCAAGAGACAGGCTAAGGAGCCCCAACTTGAAACCTGTTCTGCATGAGAAAGAGTAAAGTGGGAATTTCTTGTTTCATTGGAGACTCAGTTGTGTCATGTGATGTTTTCTGGAAACTGTCTTATGAGAGGGATGTTTTGCTGAGAAGAGACATGTGTTTTTCTGGAAGTTGTCTAGTGAAAGGGCATGTGATGCTTTGCTGGAGAGTACTCTTCAGAGGACACATGATGTTTGGAAAGAGTGTAAGTATAACCCAACAGTGAGTGATGATGCTCTGGCATTGGTTCACCTTGCCTTCTTTGTTGATCTTCACTTGTCATGACTTTGTAGAGAGAAATGTACTAAAGAACCTCTAAAGGTTTTCTGGCTGTTTCATGATGCTTCAGCAGACTTGTGCTAATGGTGGGGCCTTGTGGTTTCTTCTGGATCAACCACTGCTGCTGATTTGAGTGGACTGGACGCTGACAATGGAGATTGGCATCACCCCAAAGACATACTTTTAAACAGATCCACATCCTCCTGTCCTACTACCATCTCTCCCCTACATTTGATCTGTGGCTATAAGGGAGGTAGAAACATTTAAGAACCTTATCAAAGTGGGTTTTGAAAAATACAAGCCTATGAAACAGAAAGAGAGACAGAGAAGAGAGAGAGAGAGAGAGAGAGAGAGAGAGAGAGAGCCCAGCAAATCACTCTGCATTGAAGTTCTTGGATTCTATGATCCTGGAGATTGTCTCTCTTCTAGCCACAAACAAGGACATACCCTGCTCAAGTAGCTAACTCTATATTCATTTTGGATTCTCACCTAAGAAAGTTACAAAGAAGATAGAACATCACTACGGGGAGAAGCCAGAACCTTCACATTAACATCCCTCTGCTGCAGCCTATTATTGCAGTATAATTCTTTGTTTGTATGTAGTACACACACACACACACACACACACACACACACACACACTCAGAGCAGTCTCAGAGCAGCTTCATCAGTTTTATTACTTGTAGTTAAAATGACCCTTCTGTCTGGTGATGCTCTTCCTGTCTCACCCGAGGATTCCTCAACCTCTTGCCTGAGAGTAGATTTACAAGGAAAATCAATTCCACCCATGATTCACACGCACCATCTCCGAAGAGCACCCGACCAGTCAGCAGATTTCGATCTCCATATGGCTTAGGAGACCATTTACTGAAGCAATTTGAAAAATTACTAATTTATGTAGGTGAAACGTGAAGAATATATGTGGTAATACATTCTGAGAGTATGGGCCAAGGATGGAGGAACACACCTAGAGACCAGATAGAATCTGTCAAGATGAATCCCAGAGATTACAGATTTAATGTTCTAGTTTAAGCGGTTGGAAGTTGTTTAAACTCTTCTTTTAAATCTTTAAACTGTTTAAATCCTTGAACTGTGCTCAGTTGTGCCTATTTTATATATATATATATGGGAGGCAGAGAAACCACATATTTCTTATTATAATATACAAAAAAGAATTTAAACATTGATGAAGGCAAGACTGGGTGAGGTTATCACATGTGAAAATTTAATCTATCCTCAAATTTTCTTCTGCCTGGAGAAGGAGGAAGAAATATTCCAAAACAATTTCTCTACTAAAAGCTGGTGACTTTGCGTTGGTGTGAGCAAGTTCAGTTTCCTTACAAAGCTCTTTTAGAGTTCTTTTCCCTAGGTTGGAGTCTCTCCCCTGTGGTCGGTGGTTGGAAGAGCTCTCAGTATTAATACTTATATTAAGGTGGGAGAAGGCAGCACCTCACTGTCAGCTAAGGTCAGCATGCTGTCCATAACAACTGTGGTAGAGCAGCTGGCAATGATATTCAAAGTGACATAGTCCTCAAAACTCTCTGGAAGGCTTCTTTACATGATGGAGTTACAGTGATCAAAATAGATCGGAGTCATTTATTCGCTCCAGGAGTCGTGGTTCTTCAAGTCAGTAGGCTCTGGCGCTGGCTCTCTTATGTCTGCCTTGCTGGCTTGCCAGTGAGTTTTTGCAAGCTAAGTTTTATCTTAATACTCTTGATACTTTAACCCCATAGGGTGTTCTGGTGTTCCAGGCTAAGAGGAAAGTCCAACTGGTCTAGGCTGCAATTTTCCACATGGTTCTTGGGACAATTTGGTGCATAAAAGCCAAAGAATATTATGAACAGACTACATTATCAGATGTATTACTACATGCCCCTGAGCCATTACCACGTTATTTGCCCTTGTATCTGGGCATGATATTGGGACAAATGACCCGAATGAATAACAGGACTCTGACAGTCACCAATACACTGAAGGCTAACACAGCCATCATGGTAAAAACAACTTAGTGAAGGCTCAAGAGCTCAACTTCACAGACAAAGCAGTGGGTCCAAAGGTACCCTGTCATACTTCTGTAGAGAGTAGTTTTAGCTACACAGCTTTGAGCTCCCGGTGAGTTGCAGGGAGCACCTGTCCAGGAGCTATCTCAGATGCCAGTCTAAATACACACACACACACCACACACACACACCACACACACACAACGCTCACACTAGCTCATATTTAACCTGCCCTACTGGCTCAGTGGCTGAGCTCTTCTATGCCTCCTGTAGCTAGCATGCTCTTACCCTTACTCATAGCTCCACACCTCAAATCACTTCAATATAAACATCATTATGGAAATGAGGAGATGGGTCAGTCAAATGACTGCTTGACAAATGAGCACATAGTCCTAAGTGCGATGCCCACTACCAGTGTAATAAGCTGGCACCAGAGAAGGAGAGATGGACATACTGGGAGCTAGCTGGATGGCCAACCTAGCTTACTAGTTGAGTTACATACAGGGCAGAGATACTTCGTATGAGAAAAAAAAAAAAAAAAAAAAACTCAAAACAAACACAAACCAAACCAAAAAACCAGGTGAGCATCTGAGCACCCAGGATTGTCCTCTGGCCTCCACATGTACTTAAACATATGTGTGTCAACAGTCACACAGAAATATGCAAACACACACCTCTGCATGCACACAAACACACACAAAATCACTGTTGCATTTTTCAGTACATCCCTGGGAAATCTTGGAGGAGAGTCATGGTATAACTTCCGGTGTTGTCCCCCCTGATTGTCTGATGGGCAATGGTGAGCCTCAAGAGAATTCCGGGGATGACTGTGGTCCCAGCTGAGTAGAAGCTTGTTCTTCAAGGACGTAGATCTTCAAATAACGTTCCCTTATCCGAAGTGCTTTGCACACACTAGAATACTGATCCAGCTTGTAGAAGGGCAATCCTTTTTTTCTTTTCTTTCTCTCTGCTTCTGTAAACAGAGAAACAAACATCAGAAGCAGTTTTCTTCTGCTTTCAAGAATAGAAACGCGTTTTGCAACTGAAGCTTATGTCAACTCTCTGTGCCCTGTGCTGCAAATTGGACCTCAGGAATTGGTTGTCCCTCCATTCTGACTGCACTGAGTAGAATGTGCTGATGAGATCAGACAGCAGGAAGAGGCTGTTATTTTTAGATTAAGACCATGCGTGTCAGAAAGGGAAAATAAACCCATGGAAATACAATGAAATTTCTTGGGGTGTTGTATTGAATGGCATGCATTGAACCTCTCCAATGTCAACGACAGTTTGTTTCTAAAAAGTACTATGATTGATGTTCTTTTTGAATTTTGGAAACGACACATATAACTCTTTATGAACCCCAGCTATTCCCCCAAGTGACCTGACAGCTTGGGGGCTCAGCGGAAGGCTATTTAGATGGTTCAAGCTATAACTCTCCCATATAGCTCTTAGGACTCATGGTGTTCAAAGGCTAAGTGAGAAGATGGAAACACAGCACCCAAAATTTGCATGGGAAACCATCTGTATGTCAGAGCACAGCCCTCTTCACTCTTTGGAGTCACTCTTTGGAGGAATACCTCCTAACTGTGGGACCTGATAGAAACCAGGCGACTGGGAAACATAATCTGCCTGGCATATGTGGAATGTTATCTAATCCACCTGGTTGCAAAGTCAGGCACATCTAAAATGGAAATAGTATATGAGTAAGTGCATCGGAGCTAGTCTGGCAAGCTCAAGTTTCACACTGATGGCTCATCTTGCTCAAGTTTCTAGGCATGTCACTCTTTCCCTTATGCAACTACCAAGTCCTCACGAATGCTTCTTCATTGTCAGTTAACCGAAGGAAAAGAAGGACCTAGCATAAGTTTATTTATAGCTTTGTGTAGTAGGCAGGAACCACAAAAAAAAAAAAAAAAAAAAGCAAGCGAATCTCATAGATTGCGGCAGCCTGACTCAGTTCTCTTCTGCTCGTTAAGGACTGAAATTCCTCTAGCAGGTAGAATGTGGAGTGACACCTTGTCTTTGCTTTTCTCTGAAAAGAGACATGGTATGACAGGTGTCACAAACGGTTTGGTTAACTTGTCATGAACATGAAGAGAATAAGGGGATTTGAGACTAGAGGTGGCAGAAGCTGTAACTACATGGTCTCAAAAACTGGACCATGCTGTGGTGACTTTCACTACAGACTCACGGCTGTAGTCAGGCTACTCAACTGGACCCTTTGAACTGTGACCCTTTGCCCTTGGTCCCCTAAATGCTGTGACTAGTAGTGCACCATCAAGCCTGGCCCCTGTGAATGTCTCGAGTTATTAAAATGAAAATAAGAACGCTCCTCAGCCTTTAGGTGTTCCTGTGTGAAGATGAGCTGTCAGCAAGAGCTGCAGCTTCCTGCAACTATGAAATCAAATAAGACAATGCACTCAAGACGGCAAAGGAAAAGGATGGGAAGAACTTGAGTAATCTAATGGGCTACATCTTGAGACCCTACCCGAGGACTCCCTGCTATGTAGCACAAACTATTGCTCAAATGAACTACTCAAGTTTTTCATTTTTTTTTCCGTGAAGAAAGAAGGAAGAGGAAGGGGAAGGAAGAAAGATCATTAGTATTTGATAAAAGCTCTATAAACCGGTAAGCACAATGCATAGATGTCCTTACTCCCCCCAGAGCTCACTCACAAAGTTCTACAGCTACTTAGATACGGGATGGTTCACAGGCTAAACAGTACGAACTTGCCATTCCTATTATGCATATCATTGTTGAGTGACCAGTTGCTATGAAGAATAGTAAATTGTGAACCATTAATACAGCATTATTCTCCCAGGGACCAGCCAGTCAGAGTAGTGGGCTTGTTTATTGGCTTCCTATAATTATGGAAAAGGCAAGAAAAAAAAATCTTACTGTATTGGAATTTTTTTTCTGGATTTGGATTTTATTTTCCTCTCTGATATTCATAACCATTCTAAACATACCAAAACTTCACATAAAAGGTGATTGTTACAGTTGGTCCCAGAGAGTCCCACTTTATTGCTGCTACCCTGGTGCTATCAGTAGCTCCACCACTCTCAACAGTGTCTCAGTTTGGAGACAAGAACTTATCATGGTATCTTGTGTGGATTACTTCTGACCTAAAATTTATTCTACAGTGAATAAGCAGTGAAACTCTCAAGCCATTCCTCCTCAGAAGGAGGCAGCTTGATAGCCAAATTGCAAAATGGAAAACATATACTATGGACCATAACATAGATGCTAAGCCAGTGGTTTTCAAAAGGTGATCTCAAGACCAACAATATCAACAGTTGCTAGATCCCACCCTGGAGAAGCTGACTTAGAAAGCCAACAAGCTGAGATTTATATCCAGAAACAGCCTTCTAAAATTCCTGATGGTAATAAAACAGTTTCTTAAAATGAGTGTGATTGGCCGAGTGTGGCAACCTGGACCAATCCCACTTTAGCTTAATTGTACAGTTGGGAAAGAGAGCTATCTCAGAACAATAAGACGAAATAGATTCAGTTTATTATGAAACTCCCAGGGTTCCTTTGGCAGACAAGGGACTAAAAGCAGAGAATGAGGATGTAGATCAGACGCAGCCTGCATGAGACCTGAGAACAAAAACAAAACAAGTATTAGAACAGTGGAATTTGTATCTCAGTTAGGGTTTTACTGCTGTGAAGGACACCATGACCAAGGCAACTCTTATAAAGGACAACATTTAATTGGGTCTGGCTTACAGGTTCAGAGGTTTAGTCCATTATCATCATAACAGGAAGCATGGCAGCATCCAGGCAGACACGGTGCTGGAGAAGGAGATGAGAGTTCTACATCTTGATCTGATGCAGTCAGGAGAGGCTGGCTCCCAGGCAGCTAGGAGGAAGCTCTCTCAAAGCCCACCCCACAGTGACACACTTCCTCTAACAAGGCCACACCTACTCCAACAAGGCCAAACCTCTTACTAGTGCCACTCCCTGGGCCAAGCAAACCACCACAATTAGATAAACCTGATACATTTGACATCATTTACATGTTAGACACAGAAAATGATTCACCTAGAGCATGTTGAGACACTGTTTCACACTCCCAGATCACGTCATCATAAAGATTGCCTTTAGCTACATGTTGCAGCTCATGTCTATCTTCCCAGAAGTGTGGAGGCTGAACAGGAGAATGTGAATTCAAGTCTAGCTTGGTCTACACAGTGACTTCTAGGCCAGCTTCTACAGCCGTGGTTCTCAACCTTTGTAATGCTGAGACACTTCCTCATGTTGTGGTGACCCCCAACCATAAAGTTCATTTCATTGCTACTTCATAACTGTAATTTTGCTGCTATGAATCATAATGTAAGTATTTTTAGAGACAGAGGGTTGTCAAGGATGTTGAGAACTATTTGCTCTAGAGTCAGTGAGACACAGCTTCAAAAAAATCCAAGGGCAGGAAGGAAGAAGAAGGAGGAGGAGAAGGAGGAAGAGGAGGAGGAAGAAGAAGAGGAGGAAGAGGAGGAGAAGAGAGAGGAAGAAGAGGAGGGAAGAGGAAGAAAGAAGGAGGAGAGGTAGAGGAGGAGGAGAGGAGATGAGGAAGAAGAAGAAGGAGAAGAGGAGAGGAGGAAGAGGAGGAGGAGGAAGAAGAGAAGAAGGAGGTCGATTTAAGTGAATAGAACAAAGCAGTAGGAAAGGACCGAAAGTAGATATACCTGGGACAAGAACCACACACAGGGCTGTAAGATGTCTCAGTAGGCAGAAGCTTTGCTGCCAAGCCCAATGACTTGAATTTAATTCCTAGAACCCACTTCCTGGAGAGAACGAACCACCTCCTGTGGGTTGTCCTCTGACCTCTATAGGCTTGCTGTGGAATACAAGTG
This sequence comes from Mastomys natalensis, assembly GCA_021653895.1. NCBI lineage: Eukaryota > Metazoa > Chordata > Mammalia > Rodentia > Muridae > Mastomys > Mastomys natalensis. Next base: position 86,587 of record JAJTUV010001333.1, on the reverse strand, counting down.
CCTCCTACAAGTAAATAAATAGTAAATGGTGTTTGTGTGTGTGGTGTGTGCGCGCGTGTGCGTATGTGTATATATATGTGTGTGTTTGTGTAGTAAATAAATAGTAAACATCTGTGTGTGTGTCTGTGTGTGTGTGTATGTGTGTGTATGTGTATATATATGTGTGTGTGTGTAGTAAATAAATTGTAAACGTGTGTGGCTGGCTGTCTGGCTGTCTGTGTGTGTGTCTGTGTATATTTATATATGTGTGTGTTTGTGTATTTATATATATATGTGTGTGTGTCTTGTCTTTATATATATGTGTGTGTATTTATATATTGTGTGTGAGTGCATGTGTACACGTGCATGGCATGTGTACATATATGTGAATATATATATATATGATATATGAAGGAAATGTTCTCATAGTCTGTTTCTTTGGAAGTTGTTGCAGCAGCAATTAAACACAATTAAATTCATCCTTGTCACAATGTCTTAGGATAAACTATAAAACGAACAGTCATAGTCATAAGCACATCGTCACAAGCACATAAGTTGCCGTCTTAGGTTTTCTTATTGCTGTGAAGAGACACCATGACAAGGATAACTCTTACAAAGACATTTAACCGAGGCTGGCTTACAGTTTCGGAGGCTCAGTCCACTATTGTTATGGTAGGAAGTTTGGCAGCAGGCAGGAAGATAGATGTGGTGCTGAAAAAGGAGCTGAGAGTTCTACACCAGATTGGCAGACATCAGGAGATTGTGAGCCACATTAGGCATAGCTTGATATAGAGGTCTCAAACTCACTCCCACAGTGACACCGTTTCTCCAACAAAGCCACACCTACTCCAACAAGGCTACATCTCCTAATAGTGACACTCCTTATGGACCTATGGGGCCGTTTTCATTAAAAATATTACAGTTGCTCATGTTATCACTGTAGTTCTAAATTTCTAGATTTCTCTGCTCCACAAGAAATCACATAACACCAAGAACCACTTAAATTTGTTTCCTGCCCCATTGTATAAATAGAATTTTCTGTATCCTCTCATTTCTAAGAGAATCAGAGTTTTCAGAACTATTTCCTCCTTGAGCGACTTAAATCAGCCAACAGTTGAGAGTTTAAGGTTTGAAAACAAGAGAATGTCCAAATGAACTTCAGATTTCCTTACCAAACAAGAGCCACAAAAATACTGTTTGGAGTTCAACAAGATGTCTCAGTGTTTAAAGAGTGCCACCAAACCTTATGACCTTGAGTTCCATTCCCAGAACCAGAAGGTAAGACAGACTCCTGTGAATTATTGTTTGACCTCTAACACACACACACACACACACACACACACACACACACACTCGAAGCACACACACACTAAAAATGTACAGAGCAGTATGTGAAGTTACATGCATGTTCTTTTCTTTGGTGTGAAGTTGGAGATTCATTATTTTGCATGAGTTTTCTCCTTCTGATGTTTAAATTTGACAATAGCTTGTAATAAAACTGAAACACATAAATCACAGAATCTAATCTGGCTCCCCCAGAAAGCAGAGGCGGAGATGTAGCTGGAGGTTATGTTTAAAGAGGTGGTTCCTGGAAAGAGGAGGCAGGAAACTGGAAGAGCGAGTCAGGAGAACAGATGCCAATCAAAAGGGAATGGGCTGTTTGCTAAAAGGGGGACTGGGTTTAATTGCTGCTGCAACATCTAGAGCTTTCTATATAGAGATGAAACAGAACTCCCATGTTCCCCACAGCTGGTTTGTCATGGAGTACAGGAGCATGGCTCTGAAGGGACACACAGGCACAGGCACAGGCACAGGAGAGGCCCAAGGCAGAGAACACAGCTAGCTTATAGCCATCTGTCAGTAAGGTGAAGTGACACTCCTGGGAGCTGAGACTATAGCAGATAGCATGTGCCCACAGCCACCAAAAGAAAGTAGTGCAGCTCCGAGAACCCCACACGTCAATCACATGTGAGGACAATTCTGATATTGACTTATGTATCAGTTCAGCAGATTTAATGAGCATTTGCCCACATGTGAAGTTCTGCAGAAAAAAAGAAGAAAAAAAAAAGATAAAAGTGCCTACCTCTTTGATCTTGTATTCTGGTTAGAGATCACCAAAGACAGATTCTACTGTTACAAATGCAGCAAACGTATGTGGTGGGGTAACGGCAAGAGAAACATGGCCACTCTTTCAGAACCATTAGCTTTTAAAGACTCACCCACATTATTAGCACTTCAGGAAAGACTTGAATGGAGAGCAGTGAGCTGAGCGAAGATGAGGAGAGGGAATTCTTGGCTATGGGAGTTAGCCTAAGATCCTGAGGTTAGGATAAACTGTTTGAGGACAACATGAGGGAAGTTGAGGAAGAGGAGTGGAAGGGACTAGAGGGAAGCATCTCTTAAGAGGCTGACAGGCCTGGCTTTATGGGCTGCAGTGGGGCATGGTGGAGGAGACACTGGGATGTGTGCAAAGAGAATACTATTCACAGAGTTTTCTTTTCAAAAGCCTTCTAGAATTTCGAAACACAAGATACATTTTTGCATTTTTATGTAAATTAACACCCCTTTCAGCCCACATTTTGCTCTAAAAGCCAGTATATGTCACACAGAGACCTCACTCAACTATTCTTGGCACCCTTATTCAAAATAGCCAAAAAACTCAGAGCCAACAAAAATACCCATCACCAATGAATGGAAACGCAAAATCTAGCCTTAAGCATATGTATTCATATCATGGAAAACATACCTACCAAGAAAAAGAAATATAGAGGTATGTCACACAGGGATGAACATAAGAACATACTAAATGAGCCCGGCATGGTTGGCTCATGCCTGTAATCACAGCACTTTGGAGGCAGAGGTAGGAGATTCACAAGTCTGAGGCCAACCTGTTCTCCATAGTGAATTCCATGTTTGCCAGGGCTTCATAGCAAGGCACTATCTTTAAAAAAAAAAAAATGACTGGAGGAATCCAAGCAGAGAAACAGATATTGCATGATTCTATTTATATGAAATGTCCAGAAAAAGAAATCTATATATGGAGAAAACGGAGTAGTGATTGCCTGGGGCTGGGAGTAGGAACAGAGATGAATTGTAAAGGGACAAGGGGATCTTTCAGGGACCATGGAAGTGGTCCAGCATGAACTGTGGAAATGATTACACAACACAGCAAAACTGCTGCGACTCCTTAAATTATGCACTTACAATGTTGGATCTTTTAAAGTGTTTAAATAGGACAGGTTTAGAGATGAGTGAATGTGTTTGCTGCCAAGCCTGCCCACCAAGTTCAAGACCTGGAACTCACATGGTTGAAGGAAGGAGGGAACTGATTTCAAAGCTGTCCTTGGACCTAAACACACACACACACACACACACACACACACACACACACACACACACACACAACACACACATATGCAGGAACATGCACACACTTGCATACACATAGAGCAAAGGAAAAAAGTATTTAAATTGCTTAAAATATTTAAAACAGACTTCAGTGAAGTTGTTCCTAACATACAACTTTATTTTCTAAATTTAGAACATAAATCTCAGCTAGGACCCTGTTTGCCCACAGACCTCTGTGTGACCTGTGGTTATGTGTGCCCTCCCACATGACCCCATCATTCCCCTTGCTCTAGCTAGCAACAAGCTGCCCTGGCCTCCAGGGTCACCCAGTGGCCCACTTGGGAATGGGTTGACTTACTGTTTCTTCCTTTCCCAGTTTCTGTCTTTTCTGGTTCACACACTTTCCAAGCATCCCCATGTGGTGTTTCTGGGCTCCATGGTTGGTTAGATCTCTACTGCCTTTCACTGGCTTTCTCTCCACCGTTCCAACCTTTGTCAACTGTTTTCAGAACATCTCTCCACTATCCTCCTTTTCCTGTCTGATTCTCTCTTCTTCCCTTTGTGACTATTTTCTCTACTATCATCCACCTTTTTCTTCAAATTAGATTATTTGTGACCTCCAAGAATAATTACAGTCCCGGAGAACAAGAAAGGCATATGTTAGAACCAGAAACTTAGGTTTTCATGTCAACTTCAAACTTCAAAGAGCCTAAATAAATAATAATAAATAAAACCAAAAACAAGACCAAAAAAACCTCAAATGTTTTTTTCTAATGCACAGCTGTCAACCAAACCAGCTTGCCAGTTATGTTCATAGGCAAGACAAGTATGATTTATACTTTGAACATAATTTAAAATTCTGTTTCATTGTGAACAAGAATATTTTATCAAGGAAGCATTTCCCTTGAATCGATGTAAATATTTTGTTAACTGACTGATGAAGTCAACATGACTTGTATCATTTGCTCAGAGCCAGGTTGTTTGTCTGAGCAGGTTTGATGGAAAACACTTGGAATCAGCTTTCAGGAGCTAGCATAGTAGGATGATGAGTTACAGGCCAGCCTGGGCTACACAGTGAGTTTAAAGCTATGCATGGTGAGACTTGCAGAAAACAAAGAAAAAGTCTGAAGTTCAAGAAATAGTTTACTTTGGTTTAATTGGGTACAGATTATTCGGTTTGGTTTCAGTACAGTTAATTGTTTTAAGAATCGTATTATAATTGGTCAACCTACTTTGTTTAATTGCAATTTGTGTTATATTGTTTTTCTGCTTGCTCACCCCCTCCCCCTCCCTTCCCCCTCCCTTCCTCTCCCCACCCCTCTTTCCCTTTTTCCTTCCCTGCCTGTCTGCCTTCCCTGTTCCCTGTCTCTCAGATGCTCACTTCCTGAGCATCTGCCTTTCCCCTGAGCCACACCTCTACCCCTTCTTTCTGGTATATTCCTAAAGTCAAGAGTAAAATTATGGTTATAAGTAGAAAAATGTAAATGTTCTCTTCAGTATAGAAAAATGACTTAAAAAGCATGCCTTCCCAGAAATGTGTAATGCTGGAAGTCATTAGCGTAGTGGTACCCGTTAAGGTCTGGGTTTGCTTCTTAGTTAACAAAGTAAAGGATTTTGAGTTCCTTTGAAACCCAACTTAAAGGAAACAAGGAGGCACACAGAGCATCTTGCTGTGTTCTGTGAGATCCTGGGGTCATGGGTTACTGTCTTCAGGGAGAAGAGCTGCAGCACCCAGGCAGGAAGAGGCTGGGCAGCCCAATGGGGAGCCATGTAGGAAGCAACAAAGCTGAGCTTCTCTTAGCTTCCAAACAGTGCTAAGTTTCACCCATACTTCTTAAGATACAATAATGAAAACCAAGACCATAAAAAACAAAAACTTGCATGTAAATAAAAGGCAGACTTTCATAAGCCCGAGAACCTTGTCCCAGCAGAGAGGGGTTTTCTTTACTTTCAAGCTTTGATTTTTTTTTAATAGCCTTAAAAAAAAAAAAAAAAAAAAAAAAAAAAAGACTGGGCTGCCATAGAAAAGGGTGTGGAGTTTGTTTTAGCTCCAGTCTCCACTTCCTGTGTAAAACATTTGGAATAGATGTTTAGTATAGATATGAAGCCACTGGGGAAAACCAAACAAAAGAAAATGTTATCATGAAAAATTAAACATTACTTTTCCACACAGTGTTTTTAAAACACATGGTCAATGTGGCAAGGTACTTTGGCAACACAGGTAACTCTGGGTCCTGAATCAAGTCACCCTTAAAAAAGAACCTGTTAAAAGAGCCCGTGGGTGTAGACATAGACGTTCAGTAAGTAGTTTGATGCTATGTCAACTTACTTTTAATGTCAATTTATTTTAATTTTTAGTTGACTTATTAATTAAGCTTAATTTACTGTCAACTTTATATTTATATTAATATTTAAATGTCAGTTTAAACCAGTAGTAAGTTCTTGTCTTGAACCTATGACCTGCCCCAGCATGAGTGGTTATCAGGGTTTAAAAGTACCAGACATGGATTTCCTCCTATGGAACAGGCTTCAGATCCAATCAGAATGTAGTTTGTTACCTGCACAACAGCCCATCCTATTATGCACAGGTGAGTACCTCTTGTCTGGACGGTTGGTTTTGTGGTCGTAGGGGATCATAGCTGGTAGCTTGAATCGTTGGCTCTTTAAAAACTAGACTGTAGGAAGGAAGACTCCAGCTTAGCTCCAGCCTGGTTTCTCTCTACCACCGAAGTGAGTCATGTCTTCCTCTAGTTCCAAGGCCAACCAAGAGACCTGAGAAAAGCCTGTATCATTTTTGGGTCCTGTGGGGACTTCCCTGACCAGCTTCTATGGAGGCATCTCACATCTGGGCATGGGAAAAGCTACTCTCAGCCTTAACTATAGAAGTCTCTCTGTGTAGTGAGTGATGGCATTTATGATGCCCCCTCTAAGCCTCAGGAAACACTGCAGAAGAGGGATGGGAAGTCTGTAAGACATGAACATGGATGAAGGGTCATTTTCTGCACACAAAGATTGTGTCTTAGTTAGGGATTTATTGTGTGAAGAGACACCATGACCATGGCAACTCTTGAAAAGGAAAATATTTAATTGAGGCTGGCTTATAGTTCAGAGGTTCAGTCCATTATCATCATGGAGGGAAAGCATGCAGCGTGCAAGGCAGACATGGTGCTGGAGAATGAGCTGAGAGTTTTTACACCTTGATCCTAAGGCAGCATGGGAAAGACTGAGCTACACTAGGCCTAGCTTGAGTATATATGAGACCTCAAAGCCTGCCTGCATAGTGACACACTTCCTCCACAGGGCCACTACTCAAAAAGCCACCCTCTTAATAGTGCCACTCCCTATTGGCTAAGCATTCAAGCACATGAGTCCTTGGGGGCCATTCATATTCGAATCACCACCCAATTGTAATCATGAATTCACATCAGATGGTTACTCATCCTGGGTCTTACCAAGACTGTTCTGAGAACAGCCATGAATGATTGGGCAAAGGGGCCTTCCCCTTATTTCTGAACCAACAGTCACTGACAGGTTTGAAGTGAGGGATTATTAATTTATCTTTAGTTGGGTACCCAATGGTGAGCCTACTAGGCTCCTACACAAAGCCCCAAACTCACAGTCACACATGTGGTGGCCCTGGGTGAATTCTGTAGGTCACAGTACAAAAATGAATAGACAGGAATGTGAGATAGAAATTTGTAAGGAAGTACAATGGTTAGATAGTGGTGGTACATGAGTGGAAGAGGGTGGAGGTGAGAGTGCTCTCTCTCTCTCTCTCTCTCTCTTCTCTTCTCTCTCTCTGTCTCTGTCTCTTTGTGTGTACAATTGTCAAAGAAAAATCTAATCAATTATTAAATTTGAAGAAAAAAGTCCCATAAAAATGTCTCATTCTCTAGAAAGATCTCCAGAGGCAAGTAGGCCATGAAGCAACACCTGTCTCTACACTCCATAGGCCCATATTTGCAAGGAACAGCCGATTAATCTCGGATGTTTGCAGAGTTGATTGTGTTTCTTGTTTCTGTCTTGAAACTAAAATATAATTAGATCATTTTCCTCACCCTGTTTCCTCTCCCCAGCCCCCCCCATGCACACCCCCCTCCCAGCCTTGCTGTCTTTCAGATTCATGGCCTCCTTTCTTTAATTGTTTTAGACACACATTCCTAAATATGTAAGTACAACCTTCTCGTCCATATAATGTCACTTGCGTGTATATAATTTCAGGGCTGACTTCTTGGTTTGTCTATAGTTCTCTGTCTTGATATGGGGGCCTGTGAGATTTCCCCTTTCTGTGTTAGCATATCTGTTGGTGTCACTGTCTCAGGTCTTGTTTAGGCAGCCTTGTTGGTGAGACTCCTGGGAGTGGCTTTCCTGACATTTATGGGAGATGAAGCCTCATGGTTGATGGAGATATTTATGTCGTGCCTTTTAATTAGCTACTATATGTTTTCAAAGGACACTTTGCAATGCAACCAATAAAAGTCGATATGATTTTCATATGAATGTCCTTATGGCACAGGATTTCGGTGTAGCTCAATAATGGAGTGCCTGCTTAGTGCGTGTGAGGCTATAGGTTTGATTCCCCAGCAACCACATACACGAAACGCTCTCAAACAACAGAACTAATAACCAGTGTGATAAGCATATAACTAAGATACAAGCACTTTGGGGTATAAAGGTGGAGGCAGGAGGATCTAGTTCCAGGCTATCCTAGGCTGGACAGCAGGACACTATCTCAACAAACAAATGCTAGTACTTAAGCTAAACAAATGGATGTAGCTAAGTGGTGGGGTGCTTGTCTAGCACTCATGAAACTTAGGGTTTGGTCCTCAGCACAACCACTAATAAAATAATAAAATCTATGGTTCATACTCTTTGGCATTAGAACTCAAAGGATCTAAGGAGAAGGAACTCTACTAAGTTTGTCTTGACACGTTTAAATTCTCCTAACTAGTCATAGCGGCACACTCCTGCAATTACTCCTCATGGAGGCAGGCAAGAGAGCTGCACGTTTGAGGCCAGTCTGGCTACACAATGAGTTTTAAGACATTGTAAAAACAGCCTTGAAAGGCAGGGGTGTATGGGTGGGTTGGAAGGGAGGAAAGGGAGAAATTTAACTAAATTATAATTTTTTTAAAAAAAGAAGAAAGTAAACCATTTACAAAATCAGACACACTCAATGAAAATGTAGTTCTCATATTTGTATAACTATAGGATAAGATCCCTCAAAATCATCTTTTCAGGAATCTTCAGAAAAATTCAGTTTGGAATTTACAAGTAGTTGCTTCTGGGAAGCTTCCAGGACTCGTACTCTCTTGCTCCCTTAGTAATAATTACACAGTTCCTACTTGTTAACCTTCTGCCTGGTCAGACCTAGTGCTCTTTCAAGTTGAAGCCCCAGCTCCCTGTTTGATTACTCCAGTGTCCTTATTCCAATGTGGTTATTATCACCACTACGGAATTTCAAGAATGATGTAAACATCTACATCCAGACTCTGGACACATTTCTATATTGGAACTGTGAATGCCAAAAATAACATTTTGGTACAGAGTACTTGTTATATAAAATCAAAAATTTAGGGCAATGTTAAAGTTTGAGTGTGTGTGTGTGTGTATGTGTGTGTGTGTGTGTGTGTAGGATTCTTATTTCCATATAAAGTTTTAATGTTTAGCCAGGTATAGTGGTGTATGCTTATAATCCCAGCAATGGAGAGAAAGAGACAGGAGGATCTTGAAGAGCAGAGACTCAAAGCCATCCTGGGCTAATGAATTTGAAAATCCTAGACTACATGAGACTCACTTTAAGTGTGTGTTGTGTGTGTGTGTGTGTGTGTGTGTATGTGTGTGTGTGTAATAGCACTTTACGATATTGTATTAATTACTTGTTTTATTGCTTTGATGAAAGTACCTGACAAAAGCAATGAAAAGAAGGAGGAAGGAAGAAGGAAGGAAAGAGAAGAGGGGGCGACAGGGAGGACTAGTACTGAGGACCTTACCTGATAAAATCAGTCTATGATATTCAACATGGAAGAATTGACTTAGGTTTTGCATATCTAAACCCAAGAACTAACACATTTCGTTTTTCTTTAATAGTTTTATTAAAATTAATATACTTTGAAAATGAATAATAAATATATGGATAAAAATACATACCAAAGCAATATGGTGTTATGTAAGTGTAATGTAGGTGGTTTTTTTGTTTGTTTGTTTGGTTTGGTTGGTTGGGTTTTTTTTTTGTTTTGTTTTTGGTCTTTTTGACTACCTGTGGGGAAAAAATGGTCTGATATGAAGTGACATTACTTTAATTACTTTTCTTGATACTGTGACAAAATATGACCAGAACAGTTTGATCAGGGGAACTTTATTTTGGCTCCTAATTCCTTGTGATACAGTCTGTCATGGTAGGGAAGGTGCAGGGTCAGGTGCAGAAGGTGGCTTGCTGGTCACTGAATTTTCAGTCAGGAGACAGAGAACAGTAGATACTGGTGTTCGGTTTGGTTCTCCTTTTCACTCTGTCCGCAACCCCACTGTATGAAGTCTTGCGCTCATATTTAGGGTGAGTCTCCTTATATCAACTAACCCAATTTAGAAAATCCCTCACAGATATACCTAGAGTCTTGTCTGTTATGTGATTCTAGATCCTGTCAATATTAATTATTGCAGGTAAGAAATATTGTAATTAGAAATGAGATTAAGATAATGATCAAGTAAAACAGTTCTGGATATCAAAACTATAATAGATTATTTTTTTTCTAATCCCTCATCTAAAGTTGTCTTGATTTTGTTATATATTCTTTTGAGAGAGCACTTACTCTGTAGTTATAACATAGTCAAGGCTGATCTCAAACTTTCAGTGATCCTCCTACCTCAGTCTCCGAGGGCGAGAATTGCAGGTATAAGCTGCCATGCCAGGCTTTCCTATAACACATTCTTAATGAGACTTTCATGAGAGTTTCAATGTCCTTTTAAAGTAAATCTTGGATGGATGTGGCGATGCACATCTGCAACCCCAACACATGGGAAGCTAAAGCAAGAGAGCTAGGGCTTGAGGTCCAGTGAAGAAAAAATGGAAAACAAAACAAACAAAAAACAGAGATAAAGGAAAACGTATAAAGATAAAACAAAGAACAATAGCCACCATTTTTAACTGTTGTCGGCCATTTTGAACTTGCTTGTCTTCTGAGCAACTCTGACTGCTGTTCATGTTGAGCATCCTAAATTCCTTTTCATTCCGGATCCATAATCATTAGTATTCTAGCTGTTTTGAGTCCTTGTTTCTCAGCTCCTCATGATTCTACAGAGGAGTCTGAGAACATCCTGGCAGAGTATGCTCTGTAGAAAACAAATGCGAGCCTCAGTTAGAAAGTAGGTCTCTTTCTTACAATTGTCTTCTCCTTCACAAATATATGAACTCATATCTTTTTATGTCTTATATTAAATGCATTCAATGCTTTAAGGTAAAAGAAACTGTATTTTCTATGTTGGGTTAATTGTAAGAAGCTGGTGACCCAGAATAAGTTCTGTATGAGCCCGACTCAAAAGCTCTTGTGTGGAGCCAAGCAAGTATTTGTCTCTCAAAGCAAAAGTCATTTGCACAATGGTTCCGTTGTGGACTCTGATGCAAGCTCTGTTTCAACAAGGGCAACATAACAGTAAACTCCTCCTCAGCTCTGGGATGTGGACAGCTGACATTTGAGAGTTGCCGCAGACGGTTGTTACTAGTTCTGTTGGATCTTAAGTTCTTGTGGAACTCAATTGTTCAGAGAAAGCTAGTCTCCTGCTTGCCACCTACCCCATCGATGCCAGTTCTACAGTCCACCTCCCAGCTGATGCACAAACTATAGTGCTAGCCAAGTTTGCTCACTCAAGTGGGATTTGGAGGAATTTTTCATAGCTTTTCATTTTTTTTTTCCTGAGTATTTTCTGCAGAGAGTATGTATCACTTTTAGAATATTTATTTTTAATGTTCATTGTGTATTTTCACTAAATATATTCTGTGTGTATGTGCAATTAGTGTGTGCGCATGTGCATATACAGATGTGCATCCACATGTGGTAGAAGGCTAGAGGTCAAGAAAAGGCATCTTCCTCCATTGTTCTCAGCCTTATGTTTTGAGTCAGTCTCTCAGGAATCTGGCCAAGCTGGCTGGAGCTTTAGGGATCAGTTCATCTCTGTATTCCTGGAGGTTGGGTTATAGGGCTTGCCCAAGGGCTTTGAACTATTCAGTGGTATTTTACCAAGTGAGCCACTCCCTCCCCACGCATGTAATATTATTAAAAAATGAAATAAACTTTGTAAAGATTTTCAAAAATATGCCAAGAAAAGACTTTAAAAAAAAATACCAGTTAAATTTCTTATCCATATTCCTGTGAGATTGTACAACTGTCTCAGAAAGAACTTTACTTATTAAATGTACAGAAATCATCTCTTTTCCACCCAGATAAAAATGTCATGCACATTTCTCAACACTGAATTCTATTGTAATCCAGAAAATGGGGGTTCAAAATATTTGTAAGAGAAGGCAAATTGATGGCTGCTGTCCATCTTTTGAAGCCCACATATGTACTCGGTTTGGTGACCACATGACTTATATGAAAACAGACCATTTCTCTAGTGGACTCATAGTCCCCTGTGGGCCCATTACATTAGGTAATCACTAGGCCACTGACACCCTCATGTATGCTCTGGGTAAGATGCTAAGTTGAGACTCAACATGACAGACATGTTTGGCAGAGCAACAACTATGTTGACACCATCCTTCTGCCCTATAACTTGCATAAGTAGAAAACCAACTTCAGACTAGAGCACCCTCATCTCTTTTTGGCTTTTTGGCTAAGGTCAAATGTAGGAATGAGGAATTCCAGCTAATTCAGAGGCCAAGTCACATACTTCATGTATAACCTAATAATTTCTTTCACATAACTCCCTTCTCAGTCTATTCTACCAATGGTTGCTTCCTAGCTAACTTTGTTAGAGCCCAACTTTTATCATATTTAATTTTTACACTCTTTATATGTGTATGGCTACTCTGCTCAAAAAAAAAATGTGTCCAGGCCCAGGGCTCATACTTACCCCCCAGAAGAGATCATATGTGTGAATTAATAATAATAGGATTTGATAGTTGGTAAAGAATAAATTACGTGGAAACAGAGAGAATGAAGAATGGGGCTGTACTTTGGGAAAAGTTTTCCAAAGGTGACAAATGAGCTGACTCTTTCCCCCAAGCTTCAACTTCATTTTAATTTGTGTGTAAGTGTGTGTGTCTGTCTGTGTGTAAGTGTGTGTGTCTGTCTGTGTGTAGGTGTGTGTGTGTCTGTCTATATGTACGTGCACGTGAGTGCACCTCTGAGGTTTGAGGATACATAGATCCCCTGCAGGTGGAGTTATTGTAACTGTGAGCCACTCAACACGAGTGCGAGAACTAAACTTGGGCTTCCTGCAAGAACAGCAAGCTCTCTTAATCGCTGAGCAATGTCTCCCACCCTAAGCTGACCCAAGAATAGGCATAGAGTTGATTACCAGTCAGACAAAACATTTCCATCAAAGAATGAGTGACACAACATGTGGCTTCAAAAGCATCTCGAGTAATTCAGGAACCTGCAAGTAGTTTGGGTTAGACTGCACACCAGAGACTAAGGAATGGGAGAAAGAAAACTCCATTCATACACATAATGGTTCATTCCATGAGATGTCTGGTGACATTAAGTGCCAGGAGTAACCGTCCGTCAACAGTAGATGAGTTGCAGTATTTACAGTCTAATGAGGATTACAGAGAAATAAGGAGCCAGGAAAATAAAGTGTGGTGGATGGGTGGAGGTACCTGTCAGTAATCTCAGTCCTTGGAAGGCTGAAGCAAGAGAATAGCCCCAAGTTCGAGGCCAGCCTGGGCTGCACAGTGAGTTCCAGTAACCTTGGATACTTAGCAAGACACTGTTTCCAAAAAAGTGTTTTTGATTAAATAAATAAAGTAAAAACTAGCCCCTGCTGAGTCCTGATATGAAATAAATGCATAGGCTGCAGGAAGCATGAAGGACATGTGTATGCTGGAGACAGGTGCCTTAGGAGCTTCTGGGGCAATGCTTAGTTCTTCCCTTAGTCAGCTTCTGGGAGTGATCCTAAAGGACACTTGCAGAGTGTAGCATCACTGTGACCTTACTTCTTTCAGATGCATTCTCCTCCAGCCCATGATCTGTAACCTGGGCGATGTGGTACAGCTTGCAGAGTGTCCAGAGCTACCTGAGGTGGGCACAGAGGCCTCTGTCAGGGCCATGGTGTGTGTGTGTTTTCTCTCTGCTCACCAAGGCATCATCCATTCCTAGGTGCTACTGACCATAGAGAACATTAACAAATACTGCCGTTTAGAGAGTTTTCGGGTTTTTTTTTTTGTTTGCCTTTGTTTTTGTACAGACTGTGAAGTGTTCCTGAGTGAATGTTGATACATAACTTAGATGGTTGTGCTCAAGAAAGGCATGGTTTTTATCAAGAAACTAATGCGATTATAAGAAGTGTAAAAGTAAGCATACAAAATGGAAGACAGGAAGATTAACTCAGAGGCTGTTATAATCGTGTAAACAATAAACGTTTGGGGCTGGTGAGAGGGCTCAGTGGCTAAGGGTGGTTACTATCAAGTTTAACAGCTGAGTTCAATCTCCAGAATCCACATGGTAGAAGAAAAAAAAACCATCTCCTTCAAATTGTCCCCTGACTTGCACATCCTTGTGATGGCATGCTGCCATAAAATTCATTTCCCCCAAAATAAATGTTAAAAAGGTTGTAATCTAGGACCTAGGAAGATGGCTCTATCAGTAAACTCCTTGTGTAGATGCATGAGAATTGAGAATTGAGTTTGATCACATCTAAAAATACTGAGTGTATTGGCACACGTCTGTCATCTTAGTGCTGGAACAACAGAGACAGGAGGATCCCGAGGGCTTACTCCAGCAAGCATAGCCAACTCAGTGTTCCCTAGATCAGTGAAAGACCCTGACACAAATAAAGATAAAAAATAAAAAATAGCATAGCATTTCTGAAGAAAACACTGAGGCTGGCCTCTGGCTTCGACATGCCTGTGTATTCATGTGTATCTACACACACACAGACACACACACATACACACACACATTCATGGAGGGATGTTTGAAATCTAAGTAAATATGGTGATGTGACAGGAAGTGGAGAAAAAGAGATCAATAAGTGTTATTTATAGGCAATATTGGTTACTTGTATTGCTGGTCTGCATGATAAAACTTATCTATATCTCCTAAGTTCATGGCTTAGCATAAAGAACAAGTTTTGGTGTCACTAGTCAAGACAATGAAGAGGAGGAGAGGCAGGGTCATCATTGACTGCGGTGAGTTTTCATCTGCAGTCACCTCAGTTTATGCAATGCTTGGCAGATGATGAAAACACTTAAAATGCCAGGAAGATGATCAATGAAAGCATGAGCTCCGTGGTCACATGGGTGACAATGAAATTACACGCTTACTGCTTTGGCTTACAAAGGCCAGATCTCCAAGCCACTTCCCTAAGTTTCCCAACCTCCACTGGATTGAAAGAAGCAAGACCTTCAGTGCTGTAGACAGTTGCTTGTAGCTTTTGTCCTTAGTACCCAATGTTAGCTCTGTTAGAAGAGGAGGAAGAGAAGGGAGGAGGAGGAGGAGGTGGAGGAGGAGGAGGAAAAGGAGGAGGAAGAGAGAGGAAGGAGAAGAAGGAGGAGAAGGAGAAGGAGAAGGAGAAGGAGAAGGAGAAGGAGAAGGAGAAGGAGAAGGAGAAGGAGAAGGAGAAGGAGAAGGAGAAGGAGAAGGAGAAGAGAAAAACCACCACTACCACCACCTTATTATCTGTGATGGTTTCAAAATGCTTGGCACAGGGAGTGGCACTATTAGGAGGTGTGACCCTGTTGGAGTAGGTGTGTAACTGTGGGTGTGGGCTGTAAGACCCTCATCCTAGCTGCCTGGAAGTCAGTATTCTGCTAGCCAACCTTCAGATGAAGATGTAGAACTCTCAGCTCTGCCTGCACCATGCCTGCCTGGATGCTGCCATGCTTCTGCCTTGATGATGATGAACTGAACCTCTGAACCTGTAAGCCAGCCCCAATTAAATGTTCCTTATAAGACTTGCCTTGGTCATGGTGTCTGTTCACAGCAGTAAAACCCCAACTAAGTCACTATCTTTTCCCCAGCTATCTTTTTTTTCCTTCTCCATTCTACCTCTTTCTAGGCCAGTTTCTCACCATGCTTGTCTCATTCAAGATTTCCCAGTTTCTTTTTAATCAGTTGAGGTTTGGAGTTCAGAGAGGCTAATTTGTCCAAAACCATATTCCTGGCAAGGGAATTCACACTTCTTGGGTCATGGCTTAATGTTCTCCTTCAATAAAATATGAAACAAAGAGACTCCACAATCTTCTTTCCTATACAACCCAAGAGACACCTGCCCAAGTATAGTACCACACACAATGTACTGGGTCCTTCCCCGTCTATCACTAAGAAAATGCCATAGAGTCTTGCCTGTAGCTAGATCTTCTGAAGGCATTTCTTTATTGAGGTTTCAGCCTTTTGATGATTCTAGCTTGTGTCTAGCTGTCAAAACAGTAGCCCGTATAATAGCTTCTGAAAAGAAGGAACTCCTACCATTAGATATTCATTGTGACAAGTGGTCACAATGTGTCCCCAGAGAGACAACAGGAAGTGTGGTCAGGCTACATCTCAAGACTCCTCTGTCCCCATGACATACTTCCTGTAACAAGGCTCCATCTCCTAGAAGTTCCACAAGCTTCCAACACAATGCCATTATGTGGGGACCAAATTTTCAAATATATGAGCCTCTGGGGGACATTTTCCAATCAAATCACAACAGCAGTAATGCAGATGGGGCAGGGAGGACACTAAGTCTTTCATCACTGGGATGCTCCTAGTATACTCATGAGTTCCTTGAGCATATTAAAATAGCTTACTCTATCTTGCTCACTGCACCTAACAATCACATAGACATGCATCTAGTGGCTGTTCAGTAAATATTACAAACAAAAACAAAGGCTCAGAGAGATGTCACTGAGAGATGGCTCAGTGGTTAAGAGCACTGGCTGCTCTTCCAGAGGTTCTGAGTTCAATTCCTAGCAACCACATGGTGGCTCACAACCATCTGTAATGAGATCTGATGTCTTCTTCTGGAGTGTCTGAAGACAGCTACAGTATGCACATATTAAGTGAATAAATATATAAATCTTTAAACCAAAACCAAAACCCCCTTACCTGAATAATTAAAAGAAAAGGTATCTATTTTTAGTAAAGAAAACATTTTAATTCTCTCTCTCTCTCTCTCTCTCTCTCTCTCCTCTCTCTCTCTCTTTCTATCAATCAAGACAAGCTCTTACTACAAGGCCTGGCTGTCCTCTACTTCCCAAATGCTGGGATTAAAGGTATACACCAACACTTCCAGATAATTTTTTTCCAAACAGTTTAAATACACCTTTCATCTTTATTTTATTTTCTATTTTTTGGAGTAGGCATGGGCAAATGAGCTGTGAAATTGTACCTTTGTCTTCATTGTATTAATTAAAATTAGAATTTTTCATTTTACTGAACAGAATTTTATGTATTCTTAAGTCTGTTGTTGAAATGATTGAAGGGGATAATTATATAATAATAGTGTTATGAGCTAAGTATGATGATTCATCCTGAACTCACAGCACATAGGGTGCTGAGGCAGGAGGATGAGGGTTGACACTAAGTTTGAACTTAGTTTGGGCTCCATAGTGACTTCCAGCCTGGGTTGTAGAATAAGACCCTGCCTCAACTCTCCCTACCCTGTCCTCAAAGAAAACCACAGGAACAAAACATAAGGGAAAACAGCAGAAGACAAACTGAATATAGGAAAATGAACTAGGAGGGAATGTTGTAAATAAAATGTAACGTGAGTGCATTTGCTTTTGGAGTGCCATGAATCTGGCTGAGATTCCAGGGACATTTTTACATGTTCACTCTAGTTCTAGACAGTGTCTAGAGGTTGTGAACCACTCATTTGCCCTGGACAAAGATACCCCCGCCCCTGTTACTGAAAACAGTCAAAAATATCCCTAATAGGCTGACACAGAGATCTCACTAGAAAATACGAGAACAACTATCTTGATGGCTAGCACAGCAGAGATTCATGAGTCATTACACAGTACATGCTCCAGTCACATGGCTCTTTTCACAAGAAAGTCTACTAAACTCGTTCCTAATCATGCAGCATTCTCGACACTAGCAGCAGTCCCACTGATCGCACTAAATGAGAACATTCTCACAACTGATTGGCTTATTTCCATAGACAACCTAAAACATTTAGATGGGGCCAATGCAGCTCAACAACCTTGAGAATGTTGAGAGCAGCATGCGTACTGCTGGATAAAATGCAAAATGGATAAAATGGAAAAGGAGGAGTGGGGAGCTCATTGTATAGTCAGGTCTCTGCTGCAACTGTACCGAGTAACAACCACGCACCTATTTTAGAAGCTTAGCACAGTGAATATTTTTATCTCAAGGTTTTGGTCAGTTTTCTATTTTTCTCTCCTCATCCTTAAATCAGTGGGTAGTCAGTAGATTGCAAAAGCAAAAGCAATGGAAAAACCACTTTTTAAAAAAAGGTTCTTCCTCAGAGCATGGTAGCCCACAGGTGTAACTCCAGCACTTAGAACAATGGAGCATAAAGATGGCTGTACTGTCAAGAGGCTAGCCTGGGCTACATTCTAAGTTCCGGGGCAGCCTAGGCTGCAGAGCAAGCTCTTGCCTCAAGAAGTAAAGACAAAAACAACCACTTCTGCTTGTATCACATCTAGCTTCAATCTGCTAAAAGCAGACCATTCAGTCAAGCCCTCCATGAAGTAGTTGGGGAGGTATTCTGTCTACTTGGGTGGGAGGCATTGCCAAGTCTGATGAATTCCTGACTCTACAGCAGGGAGAGTGAGGAACTGGGAGTAGCCAATGGTTGTATCCACAGATGCTACTCTCTTTCCCTAATCTTCTACTTTGTACAGCTATGTGTGGCTTAGTGAGGAACAAGGCTGCACTCCATGAATTTATCATTAGGACCTTATATCCTCACATGAACACTGGAGTGTACAAGCTTATAGAAACCCAGAAGAGACAAGTCTATCACTCAAGGTGGCCTCTTGAAGGGACATGGTAAACACAAGACATACGAGGCTGCTACAGCAGCAATATGATTTAAGTGAACTTTTAATTTTTTTGTATTTAGAAATTAAAATATAATTATGTCATTTCTTCCTTTCCTTTTTCTCCTCCAACCCCTCCAACATATCCACCCTTTTCCTGTCTCAATTACATGGCCTCTTTTTCATTAATTGCTCTTACACACATACACATACATATACACACACAGACATATACAAGTAATATTTAATAAACTTGAAAAATATCTTCAAAATATATAAAAATATATATTATGTTAATATATGTTATATATCATATATGTATTATATAATCATATAGTATACATAATATGTAATATATTTAATAGTATAGTATATAATATATAGTATATATAATTATATAATATATAATATGTATTATATAACATAATATAGTTACTATACTATATAACTATATATTACTATACTATTTTATATATATTATACATATATAATGTATATATATATTATATAATATATAATATGTATCATATAACATAATATAGTTACTATACTATATAACTATATATTACTATACTAATATATATATATATATATATATATATATATATATGCTCATTGTAAAGAATTATGCACCATGCATAACTGTTTAGGCTGTACAACTATCAGAGTGTTGGTTTTGTTTACACCAGTAACACACAATCATGAATGATATCATGGCTACCATATTGTGACAAGCACAATGTCATTGGTCATAAGAACTATTCCATCCTTCTTACAGGATCACCGTTACATGATTCAGCTACTTCATCTGCTGGAACACTGTTATAACACATATGACTGTATTTCATGTGCGTGAAGGTGGATGTGTCAGACGCTTAATGGTCCTCTGTGTAATCTTTTCATTTTGATGGATGAGAAAGTTGACGTGGTGCAGGGAGATGAGGTGATTGGGCTGAGGTCAGGTCTGTGTACAGTTCTACTACGCTGAACCAAATGTATCTATAACATTCTTCCCTATAGTCTGCCTTCAAACCTCGACATGGAATTGTGAGTTTGGTTTCTGTGGTGAGCACAGTCTGCCTCCAGAAATCAATGCACGGGTCGGCTGCAGGTACAAAGCCTTTTGGCAATTCACCAACAGGAGACAACAGTGAAATTCTGATCTGGAAAATATTTTTTTCATAGGGACAGGGAGGGATTTCTAACAAAACTGTTTACAGCTTCTGGGTTATTATTTTAAAATAGCTAACATTTCCAGATGCAAACATTAGGTTTTTTTCCCAGATGCTTTCCATTGTCCCCAGGTTTCATCTAACAAAGCATCTAATATGAGGAAAAGCTAGGGGGTGGGGCGGGGATGGGGGGATGGGGAGGTGGGGTAGGAGGACAGGGTGGGGGGAGGGGCTGGGTACACGCACCAGGAATGGAAGATTGCCAGAGATGGAAAACAGATCTCAAGCAGGGCCTGTTGGAGTTGACTTGTGTTTTTGAAGTCCTTGTAATCACCAGCGGCTGTGTGTGTCTGGCTTACTTCTCAAAAGCAGATCCGAGTTGGTTAGAGAGCAGGAAGCAGAGACGTGCTGTGTGTGCATGGTTTGCTTTGAGAGAAGGGAACAGCTGTTCCTTTGGGGCTGACAGGGAGAGTTTCCTTACCTCTGTTCCTAGATGGTGTTGCCGACAGCTTTTCTCTTTGCTGTTTACTGTTTCAATTCCATGGGTCAGTTTGACCGGATATTATATTTTTAAGAGACATTTCATAGTGGAGATTATCTGTTACTCATGGGTTGTGTAAATTTGAATGTCTCTTTAACGTTTTGTGGCTTTATTTCCAGTTTATTTACTTCTGCAAATCTGCTCCCCTGGCCAGAAACTTGACTCCTGAGGATGATGTCATCTAGGAGGGATGCCGGGCTGTGCAACAGCAATGGGGTAGTTTTTCTTGGAATTGATGATCTGATCACACATAATAAGCCAGATAATTGGTGGTCATCCAACACGCAAAACAAAAGGCATTGATTAGCTATACAACGTGAAAATAGAAAAACAGCAACTGATGCAAAATATGTGTTAAAATAACTATTTCCTACCCTCTACTCTGTTCTTTTTATTTTAGCCTTAAACAGATGGTCCCCCAGTTCCCAACTGTGATCTAGATTTTAACAACAAAAATTCACAGATCTCTACATAATAGTACTTGTGGTAGGAGTTTACTGAGGAAATACATATGTTAAAACACATACTCATGATTCAGTAATGCTTATAAAGCCAGACTGTACCAAACAACAACAACAACAAAATATTTTGAGACTGGATATACATATGGGTACAGGCCACCGGATTCAGGGTACAGGCAAGTGAGATTTAGGGGACCGTTGGTCCCCTTATAATAATGTTAAATCTCCCTAGAGGTCCCAGACTTATAGGTTGGCATCTAAATTGTCTTTTATACCTATCAATTTGAGGAGCTGTTCTATTTAAGGGCATTGTTATCATCCTCTCCTGACAGGCATTATGTATTTCTTGCTAAGTGGCTCAGATAGGACATGAGATAACAGTGCCCAGCTTCTTAAAGGGGAGAAGATTAGAAGATTATTTACTCATTTATTTCTTACCTACTAACTCAGTATTATTGGAAATGTTTTGCTTTCTGAAAAAATTACTTAAGCAGAGGCTGGTAGAATACTTATCCAGACTTATTCAGCTGTTTATTTTGAGGGTCAAATTAGAAAAGGCAGCATAATACATGATATTAAATGATACTGGTCAGCTACTGGTTTCACAGTTTCCAGGTGACTATCGTGTCTCTGCCGACTCACAGTGGGTCGTGGCAGGGGTAGAGAGGTAAGACTTCGTTGTGCCGCCATTTATGTGAACCAACAAAGCTCTCTGGACCTTAGCCTTTTGTCAACATAGAAACAAAGTTGCAGAGGGGTTTGCGGTTTTCTAGTCCAGCTGGACTGCAGAAGTCCAGTACATAAATAAATAAGGTAACCCCAAAACAAAGCTTTGAAATGCAGCTAACAGTGTTCATAATGAAGTAAATATAACTCAGCAACAACCAAAAATTTTGAATGGGGGCGAAAATAATGTCCTAGGATTGCTTACAAGGCATAGACTCGGTTCATGATAAATACTCAGCTCTACACAAAGAAATGTCCAGGTATTAATTCTCAGTGAAGAATATTCTTGCCTAAATACCTGCCCCTGAAGGCAATGTTCACTTAGAAAGTCAAACTGAAGTCAGAATTATGAATGGACGAGTCACAGCAGGCTTTATATTGTCAATGAATCATGCCATCAAACGATGGTAACTCCATTCAATACTCTTCTTCCTGCTCAGAATATTTTCTTCAAAGAAGGGGCCAGAGTTAGGCATGGAGGCAGGCACCAGTGGTACTGGGAAAACTTAGCATTCCCTTTTTGGGACTAATGTTAATGTTGTTGTCAATAAAATAATTAAAAAATTAGACACAGAAGAATGCTAAGGGACAATTTTACTAGTGTTTGAGAGACAAACAAGACAGGTAGGCTCTAAGTTTTTGGCATCTGCTGGGAGGAATGGGATGGTCAAGAAAGAAGAACACAGAAAGTTGTGCTTTCAAGAGAGCAGGCAGGTTTAACAGTGGAGGTTAGCTGTGTGATCAAAGGAGACAAGTGGGCAGAACTTCAGAGAATACACGAGAAAGCCCAGAGTGCCCAGGAAACATGCTTAAGAGGTGGGTATGGTTAGATAGGAAAGGTAGGAAGGATAAAAAAAAGAAAAAAACTACATTTTTCTTTTTGAGTTAGAAAAGCAGACATCAACTTAGACAAAGAAGATAAGGTTAAAAGTGCTTCCAAGATGGAAGTTCTGCAGGCTACTGACCTGGTGGAGGGGCTTCTGGGAAACGGCACAATATCTCATTGAGGGGATACTGAGTCCTCCCTTTGTACCTGTCTTCAGATGCATCAGATTTTCTGAGGATGGAGTTCTGTACATGATTGACAGGATGGGTTAACTTTTTAATGGAGGAGACAGTAAGAGGGATTTGTGTTTAGTATTCAGTGTTTTAGCTTAAAATACATCCAGGGCCAGAGGCTGATTTGTTTTTTTTTTTCCCATTAGGAAGTAGCTTTCTCTCTCGACACAGGGTTTCTCTGTGTAGCCCGGGCTGTCCTGGAACTCACTCTGTAGACCAGGCTGGCCTCAAACTCAGAAATCTGCCTGCCTCTGCCTCCCAAGTGCTGGGATTAAAGGTGTGAGCCACTACCGCCCGGCTAAGTAGCTTTCTCTTAATGACCTCAACAAAGTCAGATACCTCTTCCTTTCCATTTTGTGTTTTAAATCTTAAAAGAAGGCCTTACTCTTTTCGTGTTACCAAGGGAACCAGGAGGTGTGGTCCAAAGTCAACCAGGATAGAAGTATTATATCCTCAATGGTTTTGCCAGTTCTTGGGAGGTCAAGTCAGAATAATTCCACCTAGATTCAGAACAGCCCACTTTTCATAATGAGTTCCCCAACAGCTTCTGGTACAGTGTTAGACCAAGCCACAAATGATGGGCAAGGTAATTTAGAACCTCAGTTCCAACGTCCCCAGACGAGAATTGAAAGAAGCAGTCCACGTAATCTTTACTTGATTTTTATTATGTCTCTCCATAAAGAGTGCCACACACCTCTGCTCAGTAAGAGAGGGTCAGGGACTCTCAGGGAGGACTGTTTCGGGTGAGCTGATACTCCAGTGGTCTTTCAGAACCCAGCCAGGCGGCCATTTACCCACTCCTCATAGCAGAATTTTGCTAGCACTGGAGATGTTTGTTTTCTCAAATGAGTAACTCTCATGCCTTCTCTCCATGCAGTGATGTAAAACATGACTCCATTTTTTTCAGATATCATCCATGAATAGCTATCTGCTGAGTCTGATAGCACATGCTGTAGACTGCACAGTCTCTACAAGCTTCAGAGCTGATCTGTCTTTGCTCTGTGCCTAATAGTACCAGACATATAGAAGTGACACACAGAAGACATATAGACGAGTGACGGGACAGAATAAATGAACTGAGTGATTTTCTGCCAGCTCAGTAAACAAGGAAAGACTGAAAGTAGCCATTACGGTGTTTATAATTCAGTTTGTCATCAGACCGAAACCAGCTTTCTGAGGGCTTTCAGAAGACAGGAGTTTCCCAAGCAGACTGGCATTGTTTTTCCAGGCTGTGCTGTTGCCAGTCAGCTGTCCTCACTTCTAGCCCAGAGGGGAGTGAGGGAGCTATGGCTGGAGGCTGGCAGAGGACCCGGAGACTGCCCACTTGGGCTCTCATTCTGACCTTCCCCCATTAGCTATGTAGTTCTGAGCAAGTTGCTATATCAGTGTCTGGAAAATGGATACTCCCCAATGTGAAGGTTTAATGAATTCATGCTAAAGCTTTCAGAGCCAGGCGTGCTACAAACAGTCAATAACTACCGGCTCCCTCATCTGGGTGTAGCGGAGACAACCTAAGTTTTGAGCTGGGCAAAACAGGCATTTAATTCGAGCTCAGTCCTTCACCTCTAATTTCACTGAACTTGTTTGGTCGTGTGTAAAATGGGGATAATGACACAGCAGAGGAACCAAATGGTGTTTAAGCTATTGCTAGTCTTCTGATCTCTCCTCATCTTAAGTTGGGGGAAATGCCTTTCTGAGCTCACTTTGACTATGTATGAAGGGAAAGCCCTAGGCAGAGAATACAGTGTTTTGTATAATAAATAAGAATCCCAAGGCAGTGCCCTGAAGTAAGCCAGTCTCTCTGCTAGTTAGGAGGTTAGGGTGGGAGGTAGGAGCTCTGAGGCCTGGAATTTCAGAACAGCTTGGATAAAGAAGGGAGATCTTCACTTCAGAAACTGATTATGGCCTGGGAGTGTGATATGGACTAGTGAGTGTCTGCTTAGCATTTGTGATAGCACCTGGGTTTGACTTTCTGTGTGCAGGGAAAGAGGCTGGAGCGGAAGGGAAGAAGGGAGGGAGGAAGAGAAAGAGAGGGGGAGGGGAGGAGGAAAAATTTGAATTTTCTACAGCTGAAGATGTCCGATATTGTTTGTTACTTGGCACCTCAAGGGTCATCCTCACCTTTCTCCAAAAATCAAATAGGTGCCCCCCCCTCCCGGAATGTGGATGACATATTGGGAACTGTATGAGCATTGGGTGATGCGATGCAGATACACAGAGAGAAAACACGGGCTTAGGAAAAGGATCGCTGAGTCTTTGGCATAGGTTGGGACCCAGAACTCTGCCTAGGGGCCGCAGAGGAGTGGAGAAATGACAGATACATGGCCATAAGTACAAAACAACTGGAATCTGGCGAGTTGTGTTCAGTCTGATGGAGAAGCCACAGCACCCTAGAAGTTCAGCAAGTTTATTACATAAAGCTGAACAAGGACGTGAGCTGTTGCTTTTGCAGCATACTAAATAAGGAGGCGTGGCTACTGCGTACAGATAAACAAGGTGCAGTGTTCTTCTACACAGCTGAACTAGGAGGCAGGGTTAGCTGACCGCAGTAGGAACAGTCTCTATAGGGGAGCAGGCTTCAAGCACTAAACATGGAGAGGAAAAAGCTATGGTGGATCTTTTCTGCACACACCCTCAGACATTCATACGCAAGGACCCAAGGCCAACTTTACCATTCCTCCGAGCCTCTGAGAAGGCTTTGCCACTCTCATAGGGCTGAGGTCTTGGGATCTTTGACATAGCCACATCTTACATCCACTGAGGACTTTGCTTGCTCCCTTCAAAGGACACATAGGGAATTCGGCTTGCACAGGAAAATGCGGTGTAAAACATAAAAGAGAGCGGTGGTAATGTAGGTGAACCACAGATTTCTTGCCAGTGCTCAAGACAGTGATCAAGAAGTTCTACCTTGCATGGATATCATAGAATGAAAACCGAGAAACAGTTGAAGAACCTGATCACCCCGCCACTTGAGTTACAGCCTTGGCAGGATGCTCACAGCAATTAAAGTTAATGGATGTAAACCCCCAACAGAAAGCAATCATTTGATAAATGGCCGCTATCATCCTGTTGAGTCATGTATTATTTAAGAAATATTTATCTAACCCGAGGAAGCTGAGAAATGGCGGCTGGTCTACATTGGGACAGCAGAACATCCCACGGCCCACTCTGCCTCCCCATTTCTCACCTGTCTGTCCTCTACATACACAAACATACAAAAACACACTCCTTACAGAGAGTGTTGGCTTCTAGGTGTGTCCATCTGGATGTATAGGCAGGCTTGTGTGATGGTAAAATAGTTTTTACGAGTCATGTGTATGCCCTGAAGACTTAAAATATTTTATTTATTTCCTTCATCATTATGGTTGGAGTGACAAGCAGATGTTCTGAAAACACACAGTTACTTAACTAGAGATCCATTTCCAGTAAGTGACTACCAATATAGCCTGGGCACCGAATAGGTAATGGCTTTGTTTACCCAAGATGTAGTCACTGTGATTATTTTTAGATGAACGATCTGGAGCCTGTGAAACACAACTCATAATTATGTCGCTATGAATCTTCAAGCAGTTGCTTTGTGGAATCCACTAACTGTGAAACTCTTAAAGTTGCCACAATTTCTGAACAATTCAGAGATTGAAATTTGGAAATAAGGTATTGCTTGACACAGAGTACTGTTTTCCTGAGCATGTCGGATATGTTTCCACTTCGCAGTATGCTTGCCCACTTTCCCAGCCCCTCTTCTTGATCCAGGTCTTACTGTGCCCTCTCCTCTCTGGAATAAGCTCACCAATAGCTTCTGTGCAGGAAGCATTCCTCAAGATGCCAGCCTGGTATATCTCCTCTTCCACTGGCCTCTACACTCTTTCTTGGGACCCCACCCCCCACCATATCCCTTACATTCCAGTCTATTTTGAGCAGTGCCTTGCTATTTCTAAAGCCTAGGCATGTGTGGTGCAATACATTTATATCACAAAAATAATATACCCGATCAATATGGCTAAAGATCTGCAAGAAGAAGGAAAATATTGATCTTATCACCTTAACAGAAAGTGTTTACCCATCATTCTGCAGTGTTTCTTCCTGAGCCTTTTTTACCCCTATTTTTTCCATTGAGTCAATCCCAGAGGTCACATAATTTCATAACCTGATTTTTTTTGTCAACTGATATTATATCATAATCTTTTTCCAAGTTGCTGTATAACTTAAAGGCTGAAGAACATTGATGATTCCTCTACAGCTAAAGTTTTAGATTGCTATTACAGTTGGCACCTTATATCTAAATGATGTGGTTTCTGAGTATTACAATATGTTTATGTCTGTATGTGCAGGCCTAGTTTGGTCTTGTTTTCTTTGGAATAATGTCTTCAAAGGAAAATTTCGGAATGACAGAGTATAATTATTCTTATGGCCAGAAGTAGCACATATTGTCAAAATACTTTCCACAAGAGTTGGACAGATTAAAATCACCTGAAGTATTGGACATGTCTGTTCCTCCAGCCTTCAACTGTAATTATTCAATTTTGTTATACATGCAATAGGATGGCGTTAACTGTCTTCTTTAATGTTTGACTGAATTATTTCAATCATGCAGAAAAGTATGGAGAAAACAGAATACCCTAAACTCTACATTATAAAATCCTAACAAATTTTCATATTTCATTGGCTTTTAAAAATATTACATATTTTGAAAGCTTCTACATGTTCCCTTCTCAGATCCACCTCCCCAGCCCGCCCCCCTCCCCCTTTTTACAAAGAGAACAGTCATTTGGTAGTTATCATTTCCTTGTGTTTCTCCTTCGATATATGTTGTCAAATCATTAATTTCTGGTAAAGCTTAGCAATCATTTCATAGCAGAACTAGCATTAAAAGGCTCAGTTTCTTGAGTCAGATATGCCTGTCATTGAACTGCTAATCTGTCCTGAGCAACCCATGTTGCTCAGAATTCCTCTGTGCTTTCAATTGTGAGAGAAGAATGGGTCCTAATATTCTTTATTGTAGTGGTGTCTTAGTTAGGGTTTCCATTGCAGTGAAGAGATATCAGGACCAAGGCAACTCTTATAAAGAACAACATGTAATTTGGGCTGGCTTACAGGTTCTGAGGTTTAGTCCAGTGTTATCATGGCAGGCAGCATGGCAGCATCTAGACAGGCATAGTGCAAGAGGAACTGAGAGTTCTACATCTTGTTCTGAAGGCAAACAGAAGACTGACTCCTCAGGCAGCTAGGAGGAGAGTCTCAAAGCCCACCTTCACAGTAACACACTTCCTCCAACAAGGCCACACCCACTAAGAGTGTCACTTCCCTGGGCCAAGCCTATTCAAACCTATTTTGAATAGATTTGGCCCCAATAGATTTATGTGTTTGAATGCTTGGCTATAGGAAGTGGTACTCTTAGGAGTTGCGGTCTTGTTGGAGGAAGTGCGTTACTGTGTAAGTGGGCTGTGAGGTCTCCTATGCTCAAGCTCTGCCCAGTGTAGAATCTCAGTCCCCTTCTGCTGCCTTGGATCAAGATGTAGAACTCTTGACTCCTCCAGCACCTTGTCTGCCTGGACCTTGCCATGCTTCCCACCATGATGATAATGGACTGAACCTCTGAAATTGTAATCCAGCTCCAATGAAATGTTTTCCTTTATAAGAGTTGCCCTGGTAATGGTGTCCCTTCATAGCAATGAAACCCTCACTAAGACATTTATCTTGCTGCAATGAGGGTCAAATGGTGAGTGATTGCAGAATATAACACATTTATTTATTGCTGCTTTAGCTTTCCTATGTCAATTACGTCTTAGACCTGCCCATCTTAGAAGATGCAATTACTTAAACTTATGAAAGTTGTTTTTATTTCTACGGCTCGAACATGGTCATATTTAGTTTCCTGGTGACTGGATGAGCAAATGTTACAGTGGCCTCTGCTACTGTGGACCAGAGCTACCTCCAGATCTTCAGACTTTGCTCTTATTTGCTGAAGGCCTATCAACTAGGAGTTTAACACGTCCTGTCATGGACCATTACGCTTTATGGATGAGATACTTTTGTAATTTTCTTTAAAAAATTATTATAGATAGACCCTAGATCTTTTTTTTTTCCTGATTAAAATTTTAAAAAATTATGTGTGTACATATGTGTGTCTGTGTGGGAATGCAGCTGTGAATGCAGTTGCCCAAGGAAGTCAGAAGAGGGCGCTGGACACTCTGGAGCTGGAGTTAAGCAGTTGTGTGGGTGCTGGGAACTCAGATCCTCTGCAGAAACAGTTAAGTGCCCTTAAATTGCTGAGCCGCCTCTCCATTCCCTCACTTGTAATTCTTTTCTCTGTTAGAGTATAGATACTAGGGTCTATCTATAATTAATTTTTAAAAGAAAATTACAAAAGTAACTCATACATGAGGTGTAATGGTCCACAGCGGGCGTGTTAAGCTTCTAGTCGATAGGCCTTCAGCAAATAAGAGCAAAGTGTAGGATTTGGAGGTAGCTCTGCTCCTGAAGTTTCTATAGCCAAAGATTTCCTTTCTTGTGTAACACAGTACCCTGCCATTAATAATATTTTGTACTTATGTTATCAGATTTAGAACCTCATAGCCTGTATTACTCTTCTTTTTCTGATTTTTTTTAAATAGGAAAGATAAAAATCTTAAGTAATTTCTGCATCCTAATATTAGATCGTTAATGTATTAGTCCTAACCATTTCAATTAAAACCACTTAATAATTCTTGACATTGATCAGTAGTTTATGTAGTACGATTTTTATGATTTAAAAAAGTTTAATTTTTAAAGACTGTTACAATAAGCCTTGTCAGAATGTATTTATAACACATAGTCTAAGATATCATTTTTTAAATTGTTTTTCAATGCATACAAATAGCACTCTGGATATAAAATGAAGTCTTTCATCCACTAGTAGAACATACCAGTTTTGTTTATCAAGCTAAAAGAAAAATTGAGGATGAAATTGTATGGTAATGTTATTTTTACTCAGTTTATCAATATTCATTTTTATTTGAATATTTTGTCATCAGTGACATTTCCTTATTATATTTTAAAATATTAGATGTAAAGATATGAGATAACTGACAATTACAACGTGACCCAAGATAAAGGACAAAGTTACTGGGCAAGCCGAGAACATCCCACGAATCAGGAAAAGCTGACTTGAAGATTATACAAAGGCTTTACTGATATAACTAGAGAAGTGGTTTAAGCATGCACGAGTGAATGCATGCACTCACATGCGTGTACGCGCACTCGCGCACACACACACACACAAAGAGAGAGAGAGAGGGAGAGGGAGAGGGGGGAGAGAGAGAGAGAGGAGAGAGAGAGAGAGGAAGGGAGAGGGGGGAGAGAGAGAGAGGGAAAGAGAGAGAGAGAGAGAGAGAGAGAGAGAGAGAGAGAGAGAGAGAGAATCATTAAATTGGGTGGATAGTGAGATGGGGGAATCTGGGAGGAATTGGGTAGACAGAAAACATGATCATAATATATTGTATAAAAAAATTAAATAAAAAAATTAAAAGACATTTAGTATAAATCCCACAAACTCAAGTTTTCATTTCCTGACTTCCTCTTACTCCCATCCTCCTCCTGGGGATTCACCTAAATGTCCCTGTTGGCTATGGGTGCTATGGATGCTACACAATACGCCGAGGGCCCCTCAGTAGGCAATCTGCCAGGTCACTCAGTTGCTGCCACAGGCTGTCTTGCAGTCCTGGCCTTTTGCCAGTGCTGGATCTGTAATCAAGGCATTGGAGTTCCACGAAGTCTCCTTTAGCTGACAGCTTTCTCAAGGAGGCTAGCAATTACTCTAGCAAAGTCACCTTATGGCTGATAAAAGTTTACCTCTTAACAATGAATATGCCCCACACACTGTAACCCTAGTAAGGAGGCCTCTAACCCCTGGATAAAAAGGCATGAGTAGGACCTAGTGCCTGGTGGCAGTGTCACATTACCAGGTAGATACTTAGGGGGCGACCGACCTTGGTCTCTGCCGGGGAAACATGGCTGTGTATCGCTCATCTGCTAACTACAACTCATTTCCTATAAGACATTTTAAGCCATCTGTTCTAAGAGTTGCTATGTGGGAAGACGAAAGTCTTTTAAAAAATTAATGTGATAAAGCCCCAAATCAAAACTGAGGCAAATGTAGCGTTGCTCTTCTATGCTTTAATTTTCTGGAAAACAACCCCAGGGAGTAGCGATTGCAGCTGGTTTGTGTGCTGAGCAAACTCAAGGTCTTTTTAGGGCAGGCCAGGGTGGGATTAGATGTTCCGGGCTACACTGTCCTCATAAGTCTGCCATGATCTGAAACTTACATCTTGGTTCTGGGCCAGAATTTGAGTGACCTTCAAAGGACTGCAGAGAAGGCAGCAGCATCTAGACAACTGCCAGGCAAATCCCCTCAGCCTGCATCGCCAATCCTTCCTCCTCTGTGCCAAACAAACACTCCAGGTTCCGTGGCCTCCACGGTCCTCGGGGAGTCTATACCTGTTTACTGGTGGGATCTTACTAAATTGTACACCTTTGTAACATCAGGGACTTGAATACTAGTAATCACCGTGGCTTTTGATCTCAGTTGCAGACAATGTCTTCCAGGTATATTTACAACAAAATTACCTTGTTCAACTTTCTTTGGGCAGATTTGTGCTATACAACATGTATTATTTGAAAGCCTTGCCTAATTATCCATATAGAAATGGATCAATGCTAAGCATTTAGGAATTTCTGAACTAGGGAACTATTTGATAAATTAGTATTCATCTTATATAAAGATTTGGGATCTTTGTCTTATCACCCACAGTGGTGTGAATTAGATTTTGAGGCTTTGTTCTTTTTGAATTTATTTCTGTTGGTCTCTGTAAGCATTACAATAAGGACTATATTCACGGGAGTAGTCTCATTTCTATTATGCAGTTTTATAATTGATGAATTAAGGTATATTAAAAGATAAAAAAAAGCCAGCTCTCAATTTATAATACTTATTTATAGATAAGTTAAAAAAAATAAAACCCTGCTAAGCTGGCCATCATGGCATTTTGGAGGGTGAGGTAAAAGGATATGAATTTAAGGTCAGCTTGTGCTATGTAGCAGAACCTTGCTTCAAAACCCTGAAAGCCCCAACCATAGACTTAGGATCATTATAATGTCATAATTGTGTTGTAGTTACAGACATGTTCTACCATGCTTGTTTTTAAAATGACCTTTTAAAAGTTTATTCATTTTTAAACATAGACATCAGACTTCACAGACTGAGTTCTTGTCAGGTTAAATGACTCTCCCAATGAGTTGATCAAAAATAAATAATTAGGAGAGTTACCTGTACTATAACAGACCATATGGACTGCAACATGAAGTGAACTGTTTTCTAGAAAATGTCCTATGTGAAACAAGTTACATAACTAAAAAACAGTGATGGTAAGTAACCATCTTTCATACTTGTCTCTAGTTTTAATTGTTTTTACTCCATTTAGAGTCTCTACAATGAGATGAATAATTATGAGTATTTCCTATGTGACCATTCTGTTTTTATGTGTTTTTAAATATATAATTAGGAAGATAAGAAATCAATTTCCTCATATACCTTCCTATACATATAATTATATCTAGACTTAGCTTTGCTTTTCTGAGTCTGTTATTATACCTGTTGAAATTCCAGACCTCTTCTGATTGCTCAGGAAAAGGATCTACCATTTGAATTAGCTCCAAGTCCCTCAAGGGCTTGTTCCAATGATGCTAGCTCTCTTTAAAATTCCAGAGATCCAGTTACTCCTCCACTGTACAGAAAATTCCCTGCAAATTCCTTGAAAAGAAATCTTGCTAAAGTTAGTGTGTGTAAGTGTATAATGTTGCTGGTTTAAGACAGAGTCTCATTTTGTAACCAAGGCTGGAACTCACTATGAAGCCCAAGCTTGTCTCAAACTCCTGGCAATCCTCCTGTATCAGGATCCTGAGTATATGGATTTCTGGGGCATGCTAGAATTGCCCGGCTTCCAAAGTTAATAAAATAAATTAAATTAAATCCTTTCCTGCTATCTGGAAGTATATTTCTATCATGAACACTATCTTAATGGTTTTGTTATTTGAGTAGTAAAGTCAGAACCAATTAATTACTTTGAATTAACTAATTAAAATCCTGCTGGCCTCAATGAATTTGATACATTTACAAGTTATGACGTGCTCCTGGAAGTACTTTAGATAGTAACAACTTTAAAAATCAGGACAGCAGCTGCCAGGCCTGCTCAGTCAGGAATAGGCAGAACCTTCTTCCCAGGGGTTCATGGACACCGAAGTGGAGTTTGGAACCCTGTCAGTCTTGTCATCTCTCCTAAGCCTGCCTGCTCCTGTTGGAAATTTCAGGAACTCTTTTTTGCTTCCAGGGTCTCTGGCTATGCTGCAGCTGCTGTCCGCTGCCTTTCTTGTAACTCTCCTAGGTGTACCAGACACTGCTATTGTTGATGTGACAAAGTACCCAGAAAGCAGCCACTAAGGGATTTCTCCCGGCTCCCGCTCCCGAGCTACAAGTCTTTCACAGTGGGGAAGTCAAGGCAGGTAACACTATGTCTGCAGTCAGAAGAGAGTCACAGTGTATGCATATTAGTGCTGGGTTTGCTTTTTCTCTGTTCTTACAGTACATTCCAGGATTCCAAGCCTAGGAAATGTGTGTCATCCACACTGGGCAGAGTCTTCTTGCATTATTTAATACAATCTAATTAATCCCCGAGAGGTGTGTTCCTGGCCTATCTCTCATCTTTATAATTCCAGATTTTGTCAAGGTAACAAGACTAACAATCACAGGGAGGAAAGGTTTATCTGGTTTACAGCTCCTGGGGGATGTAATCTATGTAGGTGGTGGAAGACTGCAGGAAAAGCCAGTCAGATCCACCCACAGGAAGCAGAACTTAAACAGGAAGTGATGTAGTGCTATGAGTCATAAGGCCCACTCTCAGTGACCCATTTCCTTCATCAAGGTTCCACCTTCTAACTAATCAGTCATTTCTAAAACAGCGCCACCAGCCAGAGACCTTGTGTTAAAGTACATAAACCTAAGAGAACAAGTTCACATTAAACCACAATTCTAGAAACACATTTTGTCACATCCTCACATCCTTTAGAAATACGATTTACCGAGCAGACTACTGCTCAGTCCAAAACTCTGTCCTGTTTCACTTGCTTGGGTCCCAAGTACATCCGTTCTTGGCATCTTGATCTGTATGTATTTTTGAAGACAAAGCCTAAGACAGCAAGTCTCTATGGAATCACGGGATCTTACAATATTATTGACCTCTTGGTATTCAGAAGCAAAACTATGTCAAACTAGTTACCCAGGATTGCACTCTGATTATGTTTCAGAATGAGAACTTGTCATGGATGCTCTGAAACTGATGGTGACACTTGCCCATGGATCTTTTTTATTATGGCACATTTTATAGACATACTAATAAATTTTCTTCCAAACTATTTTTTTTCAAAGATATTTATGTCAAGGATAGTCTTGGAAGATAGAAGTGACGTCTCATTCTGGGAAAGAGGGAAAGTGTTGTTCTGTGTCTAAGATAAACCAGGTGGTCCTTGAGTTCCTTAAGTAGTTGAAGACGACCTTGAACTTCCTGATCTTTCCTGCCTCCACCTCTGTGATTACAGGCAAGCGCCACCATGCCTGTGTTTATGTAGTGCTGGGGATTGAACCTAAGCTTCATGCATGTGAGCTAGCACTTTACCAACCAAACTCAGTGCCAGTCAGAAAATAAACAGACTGAGTCCAACGTTCCTCTCCTGAAGTGCAAGCCACGGCATTTACAGGTGTGCAAGCTTAGGTCTTAGTCCTGGCTTTTATATGGAATTTTAAAAGGAGACCAAGATGTCCACTTGGATCACTTTAGGAACCCCCACAAAAAAGAAAGAAAAGAAGGAAGGAAGGAAGGAAGGAAGGAAGGAAGGAAGGAAGCAAGCAAGCAAGGAAGGAAGAAAGGTAAACTGTAACAAATAAAATGTAACACATTGGTTACATACAAATAGGATGTAGCTTTATAAAATTATAATTATTAGTTACCAGATATAAAAATCTATCATTGATAAAATATAATTGAAGTTATTTTTAACATTGACTCATGATGCATACTATGAAGTATATTCCAGGTCTAAAAAAAAAAAAAAAAAAAAAAAAAGAAATACTATTTACCTATTTCAAACAAATGAACCAAATCTCAATTCCTTTCTATCCTTATCTTCTTCCCAGACTGTATACATTCCTGAATACTCTAGGAAGCAGATGCTAAAGGCACTGAGAAGGGTTGTAGATGATAACCTGTGGAAGACGTCAGGGCCAGGAAGCAGGATGGAAAAATAAAGGCTCAGACTGCACAAAAGGTTTGAAAATGGTTCCGTCCACCCTAGAGGGAGAGACGAAGACTGGTCAGCGTTTCATTGGAAAGAGTGGGGGCTTCACTACGTTCCTTGGTCAGTCACACTGGAAATACCACAGACGTTCACAGCCTTCACTTAGAAGCTGAGGGCAAACCTTGTGGGTGGCAGGAGCTACAGACTGTCAGCCAGCTGCATTCCCTACACTGGAACATCAAGGTCTTTCTTTTAGGAGTCAGAGAGACACAACTTCAATATTGTCTTTGGAATTAATTCTTCCACTGCCCTGCCTCTGAAACCTTGAACCTGTTCTCCTTTGCCCTCATTCACGTCTCTGCAGTGTGTACTTCTTTACTCTAGCTGTGGTTGTTCCTTGATTGTAAAATCCCCACTCTACCTCCCAAGCTTTTCCACACTGTCCTGAGTTCATCACGCTTTCCAGACAAGTGAGGCTCAGCAAACTCTGACTTCATTCTTCAGCCAGTAGTCTTGAGTCTTGAGCCAATAGTCTTAAGAGGCCATACTGTAAAACCCAGCTTGCCTTTTCTTCCGTCTCCCTACCCCCCTTCACAACCCCGCTATCCTCACACAGTACCGCAGACTAATGTCACTGCTGGGGATCTTAGCACAACCGTACACAACACTTAGGGATCCTATAATTAGATCCTCCCTTCTCACATGTCATCTGAAGAATAATCTTCTAATTTTTGTTTACATGTTAAGGAGCATGACCTGAAAAGACTGGTCCTTAGAGTCCCATGGATCGGATTTGAAAGCTAGCTTTTTTAGTCTATTTGGTCATGCCTAGCATCTCTGGGTCTCCCCCAACCCTCAATCTGTAAAATGGAGTTTATACTAGCTCTTATTTTGAAGATCATACAAAGTCTGTAGCTGTGTGTACAATAACGTAGACATTATTGAGATATCTCAAATCATTGAAGTTTATAGTTAAAGATTTTTTTTCCTTCAGTAACTGCTACTCACTATACTCAGGAGATAACCCCATTTATCACTTAGAACATTTTGACCTAATTCTATAAGCTTTTGGACATTTTGAATTGTTAAAACAATTCCCTGGTTTCCCTGGTGAGCTATTGCAGGTCAGCTCAGATGGCGTGTGTGTATATGTGTGTGTGTGTGTGTGTGTGTGTGTGTATAGAGTTTTTGTATATGTATAGTGTTGTGCAGTGTGTGGGTTTGTGTGTGTGGTATGTGTAGTTTGTGTGCAATGTGTGTATGTGTATATCATGTATGCATATATGTAGTATGTTCAATGTGTACATATGTGTCGGTATATAGTATGTGCAGTTTGTATGTAGTATGTGCAATGTGTTTATATATGTGTATAGTCATGTAGTATGTATGTGTAGTGTGTGTAGTATGTGTATGTGCAATGTGGGTATAGCATGGATGTGTGTAGTATGTATGTACAGTGTGATTGTGTATAGTATATATATGGGTGTGTATATTATGTATGTATTATGTATGCATGTGTAGTATGTGGTGTGTTTATAGTGTGTGTAGTGTGTGTGGTATGTGTATAGTGTGTAGTGTGTGGTGTGTGTAGTGTCTGTGTGGTATGTGCATAGTGTATAGTGTGGGGTGTGTGTAGT
Source organism: Mastomys natalensis (assembly GCA_021653895.1). NCBI lineage: Eukaryota > Metazoa > Chordata > Mammalia > Rodentia > Muridae > Mastomys > Mastomys natalensis. The sequence goes on along the minus strand of JAJTUV010001333.1, from coordinate 50,192 downwards.
ATGTGTGTGATATGTGTGTAGTGTGTGTAATGTGTGTGGTATGTGTACAGTGTGGAGTGTGTGGAGTGTGTATACTGTGTGTATGTGTGTAGTGTGTGTGATATGTGTACATAATGGGTATGTGTGCATAGTGTGTATGTGTGTAGTGTGTGTATGTAGTGTTTGTGTGTGGGTGTCTATAGTATGTGTATGTGTGTGTATATGTGTATGCAGTGTGTATACTATGTGCACGTGTGGTGTGTATATAGTGTGTGTATATGGGTATATAGTGTGTGTATGTGTAGTGTGTACTTGTGTAATTTGTGGGTGTGGTATGTATGTATTGTATGTATATGTGCATGTGGTATGTGAATAGTGTGTATAGTATGTATGTAGTGAAGGCATGACTTATTTTCTTGAGCCCCACAGTTTTGTCCATTCTGTGTATCCTCCAGTATCTGAAAAAGAAGGCAGGAAGGGAAGTGTTTGACTCCTTAAACACCATCAAAGCTGCTGTCCCTGTTTACCGTAAGTGATCTTTCTGCTTTTCATAAGCTCTGTAACATGAGTTGGTGACTACAAGTTCCTGGGACAAAGCTGTCAGGACAAACAGTTCCAGTAAACACTGCTGCTCCCTTTGAGGACTGTTGACTGAATCCTGTCCTCTTATCCCCTTCAGGAGCCTGAGAACTGTGCCAGTGTTCTACAGCTTTCTCAGTGGACACCACCATCCAACTCGAGGCACAACCTGAGGAGGTAGAGTTCCATTTTCTGCACTTCCTGGAACCAGAACTTGAAATGAATCTTTTTGGCTTTGTCTAGTGCATACTATCCAGTCATGTCTCCCAATTTTTCTTTGTCTATTTTGGGGGTACAGGTGGGAATACATGTGGGGAGCTCAGGGAATCACAGCCTAGGTAAATGCTACTATTAACCTAGCCCTGGAGAGTTGGGTAATTATTTCTCAATAATTCCTGAGCTAATTAGTAACCACAAATGGCCAGGAAAAGAATCCAAACACAGTACTTTACTCCGTTTGGACACATGTGTACATAAAACATATCTACAACCTATGTGTCCTACGGCAACTGATTGTTTCCCTAAGTGAGACATAACAATTTTAAATGTATAGTGTATGTTTGTATTACAAACATTACAAAAAATAATAAGCAATAAAATCCTTACAACAAATCTTCAAGATAGTAGTCTCTGTTACAATCCCTAATCATAAGTGAGGAAATTAAGGCACATACTAGAGACAGGCAACCCATGTCTCCTCCGTTTACTTTTGGATCAATGAGTTCTATGAATTAGGAACCAAATGAGATTTTCAAATCCATCTTGAAAAAGTGTTGTCAGTTTTAGTAGTTGATCATTTGAGTCGTTACAACATACACAGAATTGGGTAACTTGTAATTTCTCTTGTGGGTACGCTTACAAATTATAGTCATTGATATGACCTTGGCACACCAGAAATTTCTAGTTATAAGGATTTTAGACTTCAACCATATAGCTTTTTCTATATATTGATAACTGTTTTTGAGGAATTATTGCAATTATTTTTTGTTGACATTTCCCCCTATGCATTATTCATCTTGTTTTCATAGATTTTAGTTTTATAAATTGAATAGTTCTTGACATTTACATTATGAGATTTTATTAGAATATTAAAAATCACCTTTAAACATTGTAGCCTTCTTCAGCTTTCTTGCTGCTTGTCCAAACTGATACGTTTGAATAAGAAAAAATAAAATGTAAGAAAATCCAATGTGCCCAAAGGGAAAAAAATGTAAAAAAATTCAATGTGTTCAACCCAGAGATTCATATCAACTTTATGAATGTACCATTTATCTTTCATCTTATCTTTCATTTTATCTCAGTATCTTATGTGTATGTGTCTATGTTGGACTGTATGTACATGTACCCCATGGCACAGAGGCAAGAAGACAGCAGAACTGGAGTCATCAGTGATTATGAGCTGCCCTGGGTGGGTGTTAGGAATTGAACCTGGGTTCCTGGAAGAGCAACCAGAATTCAACTGCTGGACCATCTGTCCAACACCAATAATGTCTTTATAAGATATTTTTTCTTAAAAAATTTCATACAATGTTTTTTTATTATATTCATTCCCACTTTCCCCCCTAACTCTTACCAGATGTACTCAATAATGTCTTTAACATTTTTTTTAAGACAAGAAATTTGTTGGGTATTAATTATATTTTTTAGTATCTACCTATGCCTTCTTTTACTTCCTTTATTTTTCCTAGATAAGGCATCATTATATATTTCAGGATAGCCTTAAACTCTTCATGTTGTACTCCAGGTTTCCGTTGAATTCCTGGTTTATTGGTTTCCATCGAGTTCTGGGATTACAGGTTATGCTGTACCAACATTTAATCATTTATATAAAAGTTGAGGATTGCATCTATCTCATTAGTATACAGATTGTTTTAATCTTTAATGAGTGGTAAAACTGTAATATGTACCAAATAATTTAAAATAGATTTATGATACAGGCAAACATTTGACTTGAATACTATTTTATTTATCTATACATCCAGTGTTGTATAAAAGTTTCTTGGACAAAAGGGATTATGAGTTTTAAAAGTTTAAGAACTCCTAAGCTACTGGATGTATTTCTTTCTTTCTTTGTTTTCCTTTTTCCTTTCTTTCTAGAAAGCACAGGGGAGGCTGAAGCAGGAGAACCAGGTGTTTGAGGGCAGCCTGGGCTACACATCGTTTCCAGCCAATTTGGGCTCTTTGATAAACTGCAAATCATGAAAAGATGTATGTGTAGATATAGTATTGTTACTTTCGATATTTTTCTTTGTGGAACTTTTAATAAGTTTCTTTTTACCCATCCTTTTTCAAGTGTCAAAATGAGCTACATATTTAAAGCAGAAAAAGAGCCATCTTGTTATATTTTCATATTTCTGTCACTTTCTAGCATCAGAATCATTTGACACTTGACCAACATCTCAGGATTTGGAGAAATAACTGCAAGTCTATAGGAAGACTAGATGTACAACCACGGTTTGGTACATTTCAGCAAATGTGGTGAGTTATGGAACGCATTTCTAAATGTAAGCCTCACAAGTTTTTAGTGTTTTTTCTTGGGGGATACATAAATATTAAGCTTTTGTTAGCAGTTTTCACAACAGGAAAAACATCACTGGACTCAAAGCCTAAGGGGACTTGCCCTCTGGGTTCCTTCTGACATGCTGAGCATAGATCCTACCTCCTGCTACGGTGGTTGACAGTGTTTAGTTTGTATCTAAATATTCGAATGATTATATTGCCAACAAGAGTAATTTCAAGGGGAGGCTGCATCCCTTTGTCTTTTCTCAGGATGTCTGCTCCTGGGAATGGTGAGAACTAAAGTGGAGCAGGGCTCCAAGATGTGGGGGCAGGGACGACCTCTTTTCTAGTCCCACTGTGATCCATAACCGGCGCTTGTGGTATGCATGAAGACAATTTTAATTCTGATCTCCATTCTGAGTCAGATGGCTAGCCCCACAGCCCCTATTAGATTTGGCCTCTTCGTATTGACTAGTGGTGATGCGGTTGTAGGAACTACTCGCACCTTCTATAACCGTGCCCCCAGAAGGCACATATAGGAAGACACGGTTTGGGGTTAAATTGCGGTCCCTCTCTCAGCTTGAAGGTAACAGGATGGAGAAGTAGGGAGGCACCAGAGAGGCCTCGGGATGATCACCCGTAAGCTGCGGGCAATAGGTCTTTGACTCGCAGAAAGCGTCCCAGGCTCCGCCTTGAGACTCCGCCCCTAGCCCCTCCAGGCCCCGCCCCAGCCCCTCCAGGCTCCGCCTCTCCCGGCCCGGCCCGCTTGCCTAGGGATCTGCCGGGCGGAGGGGACTGAGGGAAACCGCTGCTGCAGATTCGCTCAGAGCCCGGGAGCCTGGGATTGCGACGCCGTCACCGGGAAGCTGCTCGCTTCCCGGCCCGGGCCTCAGCGCAGCCGGCTGGGCCATGGCAGCCGCCGCGCTCCGGGGCCGTCGCTGAACAGCCGTTAAGCCCCCCGCCCGGGTCCGGTCCGCGCCGCTGCGGCCCAGGCTCCGCTCAAGTTTCCGCCCAGAAGCTGAGGCGACCGCGGCCCCGAGCTCCAGGCTCGCCCGCTCGCCCGCTATGTGGGGCCGTTTCCTGGCCCCGGAGGCTGGCGGCCGGGACAGTCCCGGCGGGGCCCGCAGCTTCCCTGCGGGTAAGGAGGACGGCGGGCGGGTGGGGTGGCGGCCGCCTGGGCTTCTCGGGAGTCCGCGCCCTCAGGCCTGCGACCCCCGCGGGATGACAACTCGGCCCTTCTGGGCCGCTCGGCTGGGCTTTGTTGTCCCTCGTGTGCTGTGCGTGGCTGCCCCACGCGGGATGCGGGCGGAAAGGTCGCTGCGGTGTCGCCCGCAGCCGCTGCTCCAGACATGCTGCTGAGGACTCGGTCGCCGTCTGAGACCCCCAAGGGGTCGGCAGCTTAGAAAGCAGGTCGCATGGCTGCCAGGGGCTTCCTGGGTCCCATCAGAACCCAGCCACCTTCGAGATGCGATGCGGGGCTCAGGGAAACTAGGGGGTTGCAGCTTTGCGGTGGTGGTGGGAAGGGCTGTTAGAATCAGACAACCATTTCATGCCTGCATCCCCCAGAAGTTGTGTAGGAGCCACTAAATTAGAATAAATCTTCCCCTAACGTGGAATAGCAAAAGAAGGAGTTAGCTTGACCATGACAAGTTATCTAATGATGACAGTCCTAGGGGCACTTTAGTTTTAACTGAATCATGAACCCCTTTGAAAAGCTGAAAGATAGATTTTTTTTTTCCCCAAGAGAAAAGGGCTACTTATCAGTATGCAGAATTTCTCCTAAAAATTTAGGTATTTTGGGGACCCCTAGGTGGTAACCCTGTTCTACAAAGTGTTTGAACTTGACTTGTGTAACTTAGAGGCAGTTGTGTACATTCTGCAAAACTGTTCGAAAAGAAGCATCTTGTAGGAGTCTTTTGTGATATTCTCTGTCTTTTCAAAAATACCAGACAGGCATATTGCTACTGAAGTTTTAAACAATGCAATTCTGTGATAGTTTAAATTCTAAACTACCCATGGTTTTCAACCTTCCTAATGCTGCGATCTTTAATACAGTTAGTTCCTCATGTTGTGATGGCTCCAAACCATAAAATTATTTTCACTGCCACTTCATAACTGTAATGTTTGCCACTGTTATGAATTGTAATGGTTATAGCTGATATGTGACTCTCGTGAGGTCAGTTGACCCTAAGGGGTCGCGACCCAGAGGTTGAGAACCATTGGTTTAGCAATGTGTGACATCTGTATGTCTGTCTCTCTATATGTGTATATACATCTCTAGTTTGAAATTATTCTCTTATACTTTATTCTCTTATACCTTCTCATAATAGTTTTAGAAGCAGTAAAGATTAGAATAGCTGTGAATTTAGTAAAAATATATGCAGAGAATTACTTTCTAAAATACTTACTGGTTGCCTTCAAGAGTAGACAGACATTTAGAGGTTTCTGATGCTTACCTAGTCGTTGCGGGTCCTGGCATGGAAGTGGCTATAGTGATGGAGAAGGTACTCATTATCCCTGGGGGCTAGAAAGAGTGGTTTCCATCTATCCATATGTGTCAAAACCCATCTGTGATGTCTTTGTAACCTAACCTCTAAAATCTTACTCATGGTAATGGCCTGTGTTGGAAGTACATCACAGCAGCATTGTATCCATTTTCCATTGTTTTCTAAGAGAGCATTTTAGAGTTAAAAGTTAAATAATTGAAAGGCTTCAATGTTTCACTGCAGTTTCTAGACATTTACTATTCCTAGAATACAGAGGAAGAAAATACTTTAAAATAATATTCAGATTTGAGGGATTCGGACAAGATAAATCTTTATAAAACTATATGTTCTAAGAGTTGACAGCAGCCAGTCATAAATCACAGTACTTCTTTCCAATGAAATAGTGAAAAATTTCATCTATATACTGAGTATGGATTATTTTTATAGTAATCCTGATGTAATTATTTTCTCCTTGAGCCAATATAAATACTGAAATTATTTAAAATTAACTTTTATAAGTTATTTAGATAAACAAGTGTGGCATATCTAAATGATATGAGTGAAAGTCAAGATAACTTATGGGCTAGTTCATGTGGAAAGCTTCTTTTTCTTGCAAATATGAAGAAAATGTGTGTCTTGGAAATACTGTATAACAAATTACCCTTTGGATAATTCAAGCAATTTTAGGGTCTATATGAAAATAACAAAGAAAAACCAGTCTTCCTCCCCATTCCCACTTCTGAATACCTTAGCCTAGGCTGGCCTTAAACACAAAATTGCAATATAGCCAAGACTGGCCTTGAGATGCTGAGCCTGCCAAAAACTCTTTAAAGTGTTGGGGGCATCACAGACTTGTGACATCTGCCAACCCAGCCTCCTGATGGAGTTCGTTAGCAATCTGTTTGGTTCTGAGATGGTAAATAATTTTCTGATATTAAAAAGAGTCTGTCTTTGTATGCACAAAGTTAATTGTAGGTGTTCTGAAACCTGTTTATGCAAATAGGTAATTGACTAAAGGGTAATAGGTAATAGAGAAAGGTGATAGAGTGTCAGTTTTCTGCAGTGGAAAGGAAGTTGCTGTTGCAGCTACATTTAAGGATGTAACAAATGGGAACAGTATGTATACTTTAGAAACTACTAAACAGTTCTTCCTTTCCCTCCCTCCCTCCCTCCCTCCCTCCCTCCCCTCCTCCCTCCCTCCCTCCTCTTCCTTCCTTCCTTTTCTTTCCCTCTCTCTCTCCCTCTCTTTCTCTCTTTCTTTCATTTAGCATTTAGTTGTGTTTTGTCTTTATCCAGTTTTTCAGATTTATGGCTAACCTTGTTCTGAATAAAAGAAAAACTAAATCGAATATTTTCTTACATTTCCATGCAAGATCACATAAAGTCCTCCCCTTACACTTAAAATATAGCTAGATAGCTACTTTAAAAGTGGATAAGTGATGTCTTTTGACTTTACAAGAATAACTTGTAAACATTAATTTTAAATAATTTTGACTTGAATGAATGTATTTGAATGTATTTTACACTTTTTCAGAGTGTAAACTAGTATCAAAGTTGAAAGATGGGTATATTTTCCTTAGGCTTTTGAAATCTAGAGTGAGTCAGTGATATTTTGAGTACATCTACTTACAATAAATATGTTCCTTAAAATAGAAAGATAACACACACACACACACACACACACACACACACACACACACACACACAGATTTTATTTTGTTTGAGACAGGGTCTAACTAAATATGTAGCCCCGGTTGGTCTCAAACTTACAGTAATCCTCCTGTTTCAGGCTTCTGAGTGCTGAGATTACAGGTATGAATCACCATTCCTAGTTTTACAAGACATATTTCAAAACTTAACATATCCAACCCTTAAAATATTTTGAGGTAGAATATTATACTTTTAAAAGAGGCTAAAAATGTTTCAGTTAACACTTGCACAGTGTCGCTTGTTCATTGCTTTGAGCTTTGGATTTACATGACTTATAAGCTGCTCAGTGATGTCATAATGGTAGTGGTCATAGATTACAACAAATGATGTTTTCTGCTATGGTTTGGAGTTAGATGCACCTCAGAGCACTCTGGTAACAATGAGCGGTAACAACCCTGCCAACTAAACTCAAGTGGACATGTTCTTTCATAGCAGTCGCCGGGCATGAGGGGTGAATCACAACTTGAGTGATGACTTTTGGGAAATGAACTTGATTAATAATTGGAATTTAATCACTGCTTGGATTGAATGAAGCTGGTTTATTACTCTGAGGTCAGGAAATAAATGGTGAGTTGAGCTGATGACACCTATTGTAAATTTTTATGGATGTTGTGAACAGAAAGATTTAATTACAGTTTTTCTGACTATAAGAAATATGTACCCTGAGAAGATAATTAAGATATTAGTCTCTTTAGATACTGTTTTACTGAATTATAGCTTAATTAGTTCTTAAAAAATTATGCATTAAATAAGAAGAATATAATCACCCACATAACCTTTAAACTCCAACATATTAACTATTATTACTGATTTAAGGATTTTCATATTTTCTGCTTTAATCTTTAAAAATATTCAGAGGAGAGCAGTTTATTGTGGGAGGTCACTAGTTAAGAATGGAAGTACTGGCTATAATGCCACCTGCTTTTAATCTCAACAGAGTGGTAGGGGCAGTAGGATTGTAGCCAGTTGAAGGCAGGCTAGGTTTATATAGTGAGTTCTAGGCCAGTCTGGACTACATCTTAAGATGCTGTCTCAAGAAACCTAAAACCAGACCAAACCAAAAATCCACACTCAATCACCTCCTACAAACAAAACACAGAATAGGAAGGACCACCATAATAACGCCATCAAATTGCTTTTTATACTTATATTCTATTTTGCCTATTTATATTTGAAGTGGAATTTCATTGCTGTCTAGTATGGTGCTTTCCACCTAGATATGTGTTTTTGTTATTAAATATTAACCATATGCCAGGTTTTGTACTACACCATGATGCTATGTCATTGAACCAGAAAGTGAAGGTTCCTGCTGTAGTGGAACTTACATTCTCCAGGGTGGAGATGGGCAGTAATGAATACTAAGAAGCTAGTTCAGTTGGTGTTGCTTACTGGGAAGAAAAGGAAGCCAAGAGTATGCTGAGCAGATTGGTCAGAGAAGGTACTGACCTGTTTCACATGAAGGGAGAGGTGTATAGGTTCCAAGGTGGGGCTCAGAGAGTTTCAGGAATATCAGAACCCAAGCAGTCCTGAGCCCTATGAACAGGGATGTGAGGTGAGGAGGGCCTGAGAGTAATGCGAGGCTTTTTAAGGAGTGAGATTAATTTTGGTTTGATTTTCTGTGGTTTGAGACAAGGTCTCACTTATGTATCCTTGGCTGGCCTACCTGCCCTGTAGACCAGGCTGGCCTCAAATGGAGATCCACTTGGCCTCTGTTTCCCTAGGCATCAAAGGCATACACCACACGCTGGGCTGGATTTCTTCCTGTGAAAGGAAGTTACCTGAGTGAGGTCAAAGGAGATGTTGCTATTCATCCTTTTACTCAATGCTTTGAAGCTACCATTGCTTTGTGTACTAGGGACAGGTAATGGACATTCTCTGTTATGATTATAAATCACATGTTGATTGTGTAGGGAAGAAATTGTGAAAAGGTAGAAGCAAGAATAGCAATGAGAAAGCTGGTTTTTGATACCATTGTTGTTATTAGGTAAGATTTATATTAGAGCAGTTAGATGAGGTTTTGAGGGAAGAGAATAGGTTCAAAATATTTGTGAGAAATAAAGCTAATAAAATTTGCTGATGATTTGGAGGTAGCAGACAAGGGAAATGGATCTAAGTGAGTCCCGAGTTCAGTAAGTACAGTGGCTTGTGGTTGCATTTCTCTGCAGTGGGAACTGTTGGAGGCGGTGAGGAGTACTGGGGGAAGTTTAAGTGTGAAGTCTGATGTCCGTTTTAGAGGTCAGGCAAGATATTGAGTGGGGAGTTGGTATATAAGTGTAGGTCAATGTGGAGGTCTCTGTATCTGGGAGAGAGGAGTTGAGACCTGTGTATAAATGGTATCAATTATGGAAGCTGGGTGAGTCACATGGAAGGATTATAGAAAAGATAGTGGGGAATATGGAGCAGAGACCTGAGGACTGAGCTGTGAGACACCAATGTTTCTGATCAGGTAGAGGAATGCTCAAAAGAGATTAAGCAAGAGAAGCCAGGGAAGTGTTGGAGTAGAATCAGGAGAATGTGGTGTTTGGTTATCAAAGCCTCATATGTCTAAGGTAGTTTCAGATAGGTCAGAAGAATATGGCTGAATGCTACTGACCACTGTCAATGGGGTTTAAAAATACTAAACTGGCAGAAATTAGCTCATTTCGTTGCATAGAGATTGAGTGTTCAAAAAATATTGGTGTTCTTAAACTAAAGACACCACTTCCCTGGGCTCGCTGGCAACCTCCAGTTTCAAAGTAGAGAAGTGTCCAGGGTTTGCCTAGGACTGAAGAGTGTCTTGGGATGGATTCCTTGACTGACTGCTATTTCTCAGAGTATCTGCCTGCTGTTAACAGTGTTCCCTCCCATTGGAATAGGAAATTTCCCCTCCCTCCCTTCCTCTCTCCCTTTTTCCTTCCCTCCCTCCCTCCTTCCCTCCTTTCCTCTTTTCCTTCCTCCTTCCCTCCCTTATTAGAACAAGGGTTTGCCTTTGCTGTCACGGAAATTACTATGTAAACCATGCTGGCCTGGAATCATAGAGATCTGCCTGCCTCTGCCGAGTGCTGGGTTTAAAGTTGATTGATACTTTTATCTCACGCTTTTATTAACTGTTTTCTGAACTGATACTTGTAGCCTTTTACTACTCTGTGGGTTCTTCTTTTTCCCACCTGTTATCCCCACATTTCACCCTCTATCACTAGATAGGAGAGAAAGGATAGATGGGAGAGATAGAGATCTCTTAAGGTAATTTCTTTCTTCTTGTTTCTTCTTTGAGCACAAGTAATAACAAATAGCAGCCAAACCCCTTGAATGACGACCAGCCACCAACCAACCCTGTCTCTTGGGGCTTTATATACTCTCTGAAAAGTCTCCAGAATTCCAGATTATCACACAATTGTAGAAACTATCTGCAGCTGGCAAAACCATGCCACTGCTAAAGCACTAGGCAAATCATAGTCAGATGCTTTGGACAATCTAAAGCAGCCCCGTATCTTCACACCTGGGATTAAACCAAAAATATTTTCTTATATTATTTCTGTGTTTTTAAAGAAACCAAAATTCCAGAATTCTCACTACATTTTTCCTCCTCCTGTTTTAGCCATTACTTGTGCTGAGTCGAGAAGGAAATTATAAACAGACATTTTCAATGAAATAAGTGCTTTTTGGGTCAGTGGCCAAGGTGTTCAAGAACCGTCTCCTGCTCAATTCAAATCTTTTATCAGTTTTGATGGTATCCACAGCTTTTCATTTCCTGTGGGACTATAAGCAAATTCATTTCCCCAATGCAAAACTTTACTGGCTTCCATTCTGATGCTAATACAACCTTATAGTATATAGAGTGATTTTATTCCACTATTTTTTTTCTATAACTTTGGTGACTCTCTTGCTGAGTGTTGAGGTTTTCAGTTCTTCAAGTTGCTCCTTGACTAAAATGGCTTGTACATTTTGTTGAGGAGCCTTGAGCTAGACCCCTGTTTTGTTTTCCAATGGCAAGAAACTGCCTTGCATATCTTTTGGATCTGCATGCCTGAACCCAGTGATGGCCTTTGCATACGTACCCTAGGAAGACTAGGCATTCTTTCTGATTTACATTTGGGAAAAAAATCATTGCCTTTATAGATGTCTTGTTTACAATATTTTTGCAAATGACCATGTTTCCTACAATTAAAGCACTGGGCATTTCAAGATCTGACATTTTGGTGGCTTGGTCACAGTCTCTTTGCAAATGACCATGTTTTCCATAATTGAAGTACCAGGCATTTTGACGATATTGTCCATATTCCTTATCCACTTGTCCATAGGTGCTGCTTATGTTCACATTTTCAAATTCCAAGGTTTCTGTCAATACCTACCTTGATCTGGGTCTGGAAAGGGCTTTGTTCACAGCTGAGACTAATGCTTTGTGAAAAAGCAGTGAAGGCTTCTCCAGAGCTTGTATAGTCTTTGTAAAAAAGGTGGACTTTCAGCGTTTCTCTGACCTGACCACCTTCTAGCAGATTCTGTCCCTCTTTCCTCCTGTGGAAAACTCTCGGGTTCCTGAACTTTGTGCCAGGCTCTTAAAGCTGCTAAATGACATTATTCTATAATAACATCATCAAACTGAATCAGTTCCTGTATACCCGAGTACTGCCGTTCACCCAGCAACTGATCCTTTACTATATCTGTTCACCTTGCTCTATTTTACTGTTTTCTTGGCTTTTTTTCTCCATCATGTTAACTGTTGCAATTTTAGCTGGCCTATAGATTAGCTGTTAGCCAATCCCTTGTAGTCTTTGGGACTAATTCCATTTTGGGTAGCCCAGTTACTTTGAATTTGTTTCACATAAGGTGAGTGCGTTTCATATGAAATCATAGCCTCTTTAAAATACCTTCTATCTATCATTTCTTCAGGATGCCATTCTATCTCATCATAACCTTTCATACTATTAACGTATGTTGTATGACTACTGAGAAAGCTGGTGGTGATCTCATAACCAGGGCTGCCCCTCCTTCAACTCTGGCAGTGAGGTTAGTTCAAAATTAATTCTCCTTTGAAATGGACTAGGACTGTTTCATCAGATTGCCTTTCTGCTTTTCTCTGACCCAGATGCCCTCTAGCACAGTTTCTTGACCTCTTTCCTCCTGAGGGAAACTCCCGGATCTCTTGCTCAGTCACTAGGACTGAGCCTTTTGTTCTCTTCCTTTCTGGTGCTTCTTGCCTCTAAGAGCTTCCATCTCTACCCTAAACCTCTCCAGTTGTACCACCAACTCTGCAACCCTTTCAGAAAAGAGCATAAAGTGACCCCTTTTGTTTTCCCATCTCAGCCATTTTGTTTTTCAATGCCCCCCACCCATTTCTACCTTCAGTAATGCTCAGACATACTTCCAACATTTTTTTTTTTTTGAAACAGAATATATGAAGAAGAAAAAGAAAGGAAAAAAAAAAAAAAAAACAGAAAAATCTCCTCTGGGAGCAAATCAAGGGATATCCCATTGGTAGCAGCCACATAAATTTTTGCTGGCATCCTGAAAAAAAAAATCCATTTCTTTGGTCATGCCATTTTATCTATGGCATTTGAAATAAATGACTCATTTTTATCCTTAAGTTTTAAGTCCCATATTTAGGTGTCACTTGTAACTAACCTTTTACTATTTTGTGAGTTTTTCTTTTTCCCATCCTTTATCTCCCTCCTAGATAGGAGGAAAAGGGTAGAGGAAGGCGGAGGAAGGGGGGGGGCACTTTCTGAATCTAATTTCTTTCTTCTTGTTTCTTCTTTGAGCACAACTACTAACAAACTGCAACCCAACCCCCTTGACTGACCGACAACCACTAAGCCTGCCTGTCGTGGTATTTACATACATACCCTCTGAAAAGTTTCCAGAATTCCAAATGTCACACAATTGCAGAAACTCCCTGCAGCTGGCAAAACCATGCCTCTGCTAAAGCAGGAGGCAAATCATAGTTGGCTGCTGTGGACAGTCAAAAGCAGCCCCATGTCGGTACACCTGGGATTAAAATGAAAATACTTCTTTAAATAATATTTTTGTGTCTTAAACAAACCAATTCCAGAATTCTCATTACAGATACCTTCTTTTGCTTTTTCCCAGTGTCTTAATTAGGGTTTTCCTGCTGTGAACAGACAGTGTGACCAAGGCAACTCTTATAAGGACAACAATGGGGGCTGGCTTACAGTTTCAGAGGTTCAGTCTATTATCATCAAGGGGAGAACATGGCAGGATCCAGGCAGGCATGGTGGAGGCAGAGTTGAGCCTTCATCTGAAGTCTGCTAGCACAATACTGGCTTCCAGGAAGATAGAATGAGGGTCTTAAAGCTCACACCCACAGTAACACACCTACTCCAACAAGGCCACACCTATTCCTACAGGTCCACACCTTCTAATAGTGCCACTCCCTGGGCCAAGCATATACAAACCATAACACCCAGGGATTAATTATAAATTTACTAGGTAGTTCTAACTTACACTTGAGATAGTTGATAGGATTTTAAGATACTTTAAAGAGAATGAACTCAGAAACTTTGTCCTATGCCTTTGTTTACATCATGGGTGTCAAGTGAACAAAATTTGCTGATAATAATACTTAGATTTTTTTAATATTAAAAGTCAGGGGTTCACAAGTGAACTACAGCTTTTGTAGTTATCCTTAGAAGTGGACTATGTGTCCTGTTTAAATTTTCTACCAGGTGGATGCATTGTTTTGTGGAAGAAAATACTGTGCTGTTTGCCACAAGAATCCCATGTGTGGCGGAGGTGCACTGAGTCTGACACTTTGCTGAAGTTTTCTCATCACTATATAGCCTCTCTTCTAGAATAAAGAAACCTTCTCTAGAAACTAAATGCTTAAATTTAGGGAACTGAAAAATTATAGATATTTATGTGTTCTCAGAATTTCTTTTTGAAATATTTTAAGTTTTTATTTTTTCATTTAGACTTATTATTCATAGCACTTATGTTCCTAAGTATTAGAAAACTAAGAGTTACTGAGGAGAAGCTGGCTCATGTCGTCAGTGTAGGCTAAACCTAATAAAGGTAGCCTTCGTAGTACTTTCGTTTGAACAGTTTTGTGGTTTAGGAAAATTGATTTTAATTTTGGTGTTTATCGTCTGTGGACAGACCTAATTTGCTATCATGAAAGATGCTTTCCTCACGAGATGATACTGTGAAATAGTTACAGTCCAAGGCAAGGGCAAGCCCCTGAAGCCCCGTTGCTGTGTGCATGTGCACATGGGGTGCTTTCATTCACAGCACCTTGGGGATTTCCAGTTAGCTCAGCTTTCTAGTTCCTGATAGAAATGGAGGCTAATAAGAAAAGAACTTGGTTCTGACTTTGTGTAGCTGCCAAAATACTTGTTGGAACATGTGCTTTCACATAACCAGAGGGTAGGTGTCTTCCCATCCATAACCTGATATAGCTACTCTAACCTTTTGATTGCTTCCATTAAGAAAACTTGATAAAGACAGTTATTTGAATTAATAATTTCTTTATGAAAGGTGAAATACTTATTTATTTTTAAATAGAGCTGTTTTAAAAACAGACTAGATCAACATTGCAGCTCTAATAGTGGAATTGAAAATAAAATTCACAATCATATTCAAAGAATCTATTTAAAGAACTGGTTTTGGTAATGTTTTAAAAATTATTTGCAGTATTTAGTGAAAAAGAACTTTCAGCTTTTTCATATTCACATTTCATTAATTTTGATTGTTTGAATGAAAATGGCTCTAATAGGCTCTAGGAAGTGGCACTATTAGGAGGTGTGGCTTTGTTGGATGAAATGTGTCACTGAGTTTCAAATACTTTGATGTTTTAAATGCTCCACCAAGGGCCACTCTGTCTCTTCCTGCTGCCTGCCAATCCAGATGGAGACCACTGCTCCTTTTTCAGCACCATACTTTCTGCAGTGACGATAATGGAGTAAACTTCTGAACCTGTGACTGGCCCTAATTAAATGTCTTCCTTTATGAGAGTTGCCATGGTCATGGAACCTGCTTGTAGCAATAAAAACTCCAACTAAGATATTAATGTAATCTTTATTTTAATCAATTAAGCAATGAGTTACTCATTTTTGTTTTTATGAGATAGGGTTTTTATGGATCTCACTCTTCTTCCATTTGCTAAGTAGAAGATTACAAGAGTGTGTCAACCACCATTCCTGGCATTTAAGTTTTATTTTTAATTGGGAATAATGTATAAATTTATCAGCATATTGTGACATTTTGACTTAGTAGATACTGTAGAAATATTTAATCAGGGTGATTAATATTCTTCACTTTTTTGTGATGCTGCTGTTGAAAATCCATCCTTTAGCATATTTTGATGTATATAATTATTATTATATATATTATTGACAAGCTATTATTATAGTTTGTCATCATGAAGAACAAAATTTCACTAAGGCTACTTGTCAAAGACTAGCTTCAAAACCACAGGTAATCTGAGGAAGGCAGTGAGGTGTGGAGTCAGCAGTTGGAGTTGGTGCTGATAGCAGCAACAAACAATTTACAGGGTCAGCAATAGTAGTGCTGGTGTGAGCAAAACTTAATTATCTGGGGCTAGTACTCTCTGTGATTGCTGAGAAACTCTGAACTCTTTAATTCTTATGGGGCTGACAAGAAAAAGAGAAAAAAAAATCATGCACACACACACAAAGACACAGATACACACAGACACAGATACACACACACACACACACACACACACACACACACACACACACACTAGATGAAGCAAAGGGGGCTCCAACAAGTGTTCCAACAAGCAAGCTCCAACAATTTCACACAACACATACATATATACATATATACACACAGTTGGTGGGTGGAGAGAAACTCCAACAACCCACATGTTTATTTTCTCTCTTTGCCTTTTTATATTTTCTAGGACAAAGCTCTCTATGTAAGAAGAAAGATTACCTCATTCAAAAGCAAGTAAGATGTTGCAGAAGAGAGAGTTACAGCAGGATTGTTGATTATAAGTTCATAGCAGTTGTTTTATCTATTTTATATGCTCATAAGTTCAATGCAGTAGGTTTTTTTTTTTTTAAATAGAATTACATATTGCATACTCCTAGTGATGGCCTTACTTTATCTCAGTGTACACCTGTGGCCTAATCCTTGGACCTGGCCTAGAATGAATGTTTTCTTTGATCATTAATTTGTTCCAAGCCTATTTTTCTTCCTAGTTCAGTTTACATGCTTGTAGTACATGAAAACTCACTGTACTCTCTTTAATGCACCCTTTACTTTCTATTCTATGAGCAGGGGCACATTCTATTCTTGAAAGTAACTTTATTATATCTTTCTGGCAGTTATTCCAAGTTCCTAAAATAATTTGAATCAAATCAGGAATTCTATAAAATCATTAATTCATCTAAATATTATTATTTTATGAAAGTTCATCTTCATGTTGATCTGTAGGAAATTTGCCCAATAGGTGAGATCCAGGAGTCAGACCCCATTGCAGATGGTTGTGAGCCACCATGTGGTTGCTGGGAATTGAACTCAGGACCTTGGGAAGACCAGTCAGTGCTCTTAACCACTGAGCCATCTCTCCAGCCCCAGGAGTAAGTCCTAATGGCCTATAGGCAGAAAGAATCTTTGTTTGCTCAGTCATACCATGTCAGAAAAATGAGGAATACATGAAAAGGTATAACAGCTGCAAGAAGCAGCCCTGGGACGAAGCTCCTGGGGCCATGCCTCTCCAGGGTTCACTCATCACAGCCATGCAGAATTGTGTGGTGTGCCATCTCCAGGAAGCTCATTTGTCCTCTGTAGCTCCTCCTGCATGTTGTCTTCCAGCTACTGTTTAGTGTATGGAACCGTTGTACGTTTGACTAGCATGTCATCTTTCTCTGCCCTCTTCCCCTGTCATATTTAGAATGCCACATCTACTAGTTACTCATTACTTTAAAAATTGACCTAAATCTTTACATGTAAGAAGGCCAATTAGCCTACAGATAACTAGATTTTGATGTAATCACTTCCTGACTAGCTAATGTGTTTATGTGAACCGACCACTTACTGGTTGGATGTTATATGATTTATCTTAACTGAGTGAAGAGCCATCTCCAAAGACTGCTTAATTCCCATTCTGGAACTAATCTTGTTTTATTCTTAGTTTTACTTTTCTCTGACCTAGAATTTGACCTTCAGTCACAGTTCATGTCTGAATTGAACTTTCGATCTCTTTGTGATTGGAGGAACAGACAGCCTCTTAAAGACCTTCCCTGTTTTTTTTTTTTTTTTTTTTGACAGTTTTAAAGGGGTGTGTGTGTGTGTGTGTGTGTGTGTGTGTGTACATGCATGTGAGTACAGGTATCGAAGGAGGACAGAGGCAGGGAATCTTTGAAACTGGAGTTAGAGGAAGCTATGAGCCACCCAACATTGGTGCGGAAGTAAGCTTGGGTCTTCTGCAAGAATAGCAACTGCTTTTAACTCCTAAGCCCGATGAATATTTAAAAAATATACTTTAATTCTTTGAGAATTTCACATGTAATATTCATGCCTTGTTTCCTTAATTCCTCCAATATCCAGCCCCTAATTCTTCTTACTGCAGACAGACAGATATTCCCTCCTCCCTCCCTCCCTCCCTCCCTCCCTCCCTCCCTCCCTCCTCCTCCTCCTCATCCTCCTCCTCCCTCTCCCTTTCTCTCTCTCTCCTCCTAACTGGCCTTTGGTACTCTTTTTTCTTTATAAAAGTAGTCCACTGAATCCTGTTTGTGCTGCCTGTATGGGTGTGGGGCTCTCCACTGCCACAGGGTTGACCTGCCAATGTCCACACCCGTAAGAAAAACTTACTTTCCCTCCTCTGTATTAAGAATGTTTTTCTATATGGCTTAATGCTCTGTTGTGTATGAGAGACTTTTTATGTCTTTTGACATATTCGAGACTACTTTCCATAATTCTTAGGAATTTTCATCATCAGCTCTTTAATTCTTTTAAATTATGTCTTAAAAGCTATTTTGGTAAATATTTACTAGTTTTTAAAATAGATATGTAAATGCATACTGGATTAAGGGGTAGTTGAAAATGTCTTGGATTTTAAAATAAACAGAACTTCCTAACAAAGTTCTTGTTTTAATCCTTCTAAAGGGAAGGATATTTTTGTAGGTGTAATTGTGAGTCTTCCAAAATTCTAATTTTATTCAGTGAACATTTATTGGATATCCAATGCTTACAATGACTTCATTTGTTGACACATTGCCTGAGTGCACAGGTCTCGGGCTAGTTGGGGACACTTAGATAAAAAGGTTGTCATTCACTTTTCAGTTTGGTGAAGCAGGAGAAAGTCATATGTGTGAATTAATACACCTTAGGAAATGGTGTGCTGGAATTTAAACCTCATTATGAGAATGAGGAAAGTCATTTAATCTAATGGAAGAATGAGGAAGAAAGAGCAATTAAGTCTTTTAAAGAGTTCAAGGGAAGCAGTTGGAGTTACAGAATAGACTCATCTGTGTGCAGGGAAGAGGTAAGTGTGCCTGGATGTTCTGGTTTGTGTGGGAGCTACATGGTCAGGGAGGTTGGAGCTGCAAAGACTTAGAGAATGAGATTTCCAGTTGGTGAAGAATTCCTGAACGGTAGTTTGCTTGCCGTGCTCTCAGGAACCCATAGGCTGTGTCAACTGGAGACTGACACAAACACACTTGATTCCAACTTTTGATAGAAGAGTAGCAGCTGGTTTGCAGAGTTACTCTATTAGAAGCAGAGATGCCTGGGACTGATTATAGGTATCCAGTTGGAAAGTATGATTTGTGACCGGGTGGGAGTGGATACGGTATGTTGTAGTTACTATTCAGAAATGCCCTGAAGAGTTTCAGATTGCTTGACTGTATGGGTTATTCCAGAGGCTGACTCTTGGGACTGTGCCGTAGATTGATTTCTGTTGATGAGAAGGGTTAAGGGAGTTGAAGGCCACAGCCTGAACCTCAAATGTACTTTGTTTAGCAATTCAGAGTTGTTTAAAAATGGTATTTTTACTTATGTGGTATAGTTCCACTGTACTTTGATATTCCTCCCCACTTTTGTTCTATTTTGTTTAAAAATATTGGTGTCTGAGTTGATTTTAAGACTCATTAATGGCAAGCAGCTTGTATTTTGAAAAATACTGTGGTGGAGATGGAGACAGGATGATTAAGAATTCAAAGAGCTCAAGACCATTCTCAGCTGCATAGTGAGTTCCAGGCCAGCCTGGGCTAATGAGGCACTGCCCCCCCCCCCAGTCTGCAATTTATATTTATGATTTATACTGCACATCCAGCTTTTAATGTTAATTTGTATATTTGCTTTATCATGTGCTATGCTTGTTTTCTGGGGTTTAGTGTTGTCATTAGTTGAGAAAATTCATTGTATCCCAAGTGCAGTTACAAGTACATACATTATGGAAGATTTGGTACTGATTCATTTATTTGATTTATTTGTGCTCAAATTTCAGAAAAAAAATACAGTAGGTGACTCTTTTCTGTATTACAGTGGTTTTTTTTTTGTTTGTTTGTTTTTTGTTTTTGTTTTTTGTTTTTGTTTTTGTTTTTGTTTTTTTTTTGATTTGTTGTTCTTATCCTCAGGCATTTCCAGAAGTTGAAATCAGTATTGAAAAAATGAGACATAAGCTCTTCCCTTCCAGTGTGTAAGGTCCTTTAGAGCAGAATGTCTGTCTTGTGATAGAGGAGTCAGTGCCCTGCTGATACTCTTATCTCTGTCTCCCCAGTACTGGGCTCACATGTGGGTCGTAACTGGCTTTTGTGTGGGAGCTAGGGCCTGAGTTCAGGTCCTCATGCTGTGCAGCAAGGACTTTACTGATTGTATTAGTCAGGGTTCTCCAGAGTCACGGAACTTAATGAATGTCTCTCTATAGTAAGGGAATTTGTTGGAATGACTTACAGTTTGCAGTCCAACTAACCCAACCATGGGCAGCTGTGAATGGGAAGTCCAAGAATCTAGTAGTTTCTCAGTCCCACGAGGCTAGGTGTTTCAGCTGGTCTTGTGTATAAGCCGGAATACCAAAGAAGTAGGTTCCAACAGATGTGCTGGCAAGTAAGTTCACCTGTTTGTGAAGAAGAGAATCTTCCTTCTTCCATTGTCGTTGTGTGGGCTTCCAGCAGAAGGTGTGGCCCAGATTAAAGGTGTGTAGATTTAGAATTTACTCTGTCCCAGGCTGGCCTTGAACTCAGATCTGGTTGCCACTGTTTCTTCTTTAAGTTTGAAATATAGTTCCCATCATTGGCCTTCAATATTCTCTGAGCTCCCAGGAATGAGAGTATCTGGAGAGGTTTTAGTCGTTGAAGGTACTGGTGAATTAGAAGGTGCTGACAAATTACTAAGCCAATTCCAGATATTTAGAAGATTCATCCTTCTGCTTCCGCTCCTCTAGAACCACTCCTGGTACCAACTTCTGTCTTAGTTAGTGTTTCCATTGCTGTGAAAAGACACCAGGACCAAGGCAACGCTTATAAAGGACATTTAATTGGGGCTAGCTTACAGGTTCAGAGGTTCAGTCCATTCTTATGATGGGAAGCATGACAGCTTTCAGGCAGGCATGGCACTGGAGGAACTGAGAGTTCTAATCTTGTTCCAAAGGCAAACAGAAGACTGGCTTCTAGACAGCTAGGAGGAAGCTCTCTCAAAGCCCACTCCCACAGAGACATACGTTCTCCAACAAGGCCACACCTCCTAATTGTGCCACTCTATGGGCCAAGCATATTCAAACCACCACAGAGCCATCTCCTTAGATATTAACTTTATCCATTTTTGTTTTCAGGTTATTTTGTGTGTATTCATGTACAATTTTGTATTTTTGACAGTCTCATACGTATCTAAAATCTATCTGAGCATTTCCACCTCCAACTCCTCCCTCCCACTTGTATCTAATAGTCCTCTAACATGTGCCTTTCCCACCTTCATGTCATCTTTTTTTATTTTATAACCCACTGGGTCTTCACATGGGCAACCTACTAGTGGCCACATCCCAAAGAAATACGTCTTCTCATTCTTTAGCAGCCATCAACTGCCAGTAGCCCCTCAGCTCTTAGCTAGGAGTAAAGCCTCAGGAACCCTTCCCCCATCTATGCTAGAGGTGGTGATTTTCTGCAGCGTTTTCTGTGGCTAACAGCTATAGCTGTTGTGATTCATGAATGCAGTGATAGTGCCATGTCTGGAAACCAGCATTTTGCCAGTTTTGTATTTCTAAACACTTGAATTTCAGTAGTTTGATTAACTTTTGAATATATTCATTTATTTCATAAGAGCAATAACTTCGTCATTTAAGTGCTAAAGTCTTAGGATATTCTTTCATGGAAACCTTACTTACTGGCATCTTCTGAAATGGCGTCTTATGGTTAGCATTTTTTTTTTAAAGGAAATAAGGCAATTTTCAAATTAACTAAATTTAATTGTAGTAATTTAAAATAAAATAAGAGCACGACAGTCAGAGCTGTCACCAGCTATCTTGACAGCTAGAGAAAATTCCCAGCAGTGTTTGGATAGGATTCGTTCTGGTCCCTTTGCGTTTTCTTCATTCTAGTCTAAAACCAGACTGAAGTAAGTGGGCTTTGCCCAGCCAGTCTTACTGCCTAGAGGAATGCAGGGACTGGTGACTGTGGTGTGATGTGAGTTCTAGACAACTTAAAATCTGAGTTTGCAAATTTCCTCTGAGTCAAATTCATCCTACTTAAACTGACAGTGTAAGCATTTTAGATCCTTATTAATATAATACTACTGGCTTTTGCATTAGTTTCCCTATTTATGTGTGTGCATTTGCATGTGTGCGAGTACACCCAACCCAGGTCAGATGCGGAAGTTAAATGATGGCTTATGAGAATTGGTTCTCTCCTTCTTCCTAGTGGGTTCTGAGGATCCAACTCAGGAGGTTGGGTGTGCTGGCAAGCATCTTTCCTTGCTAAACTATCTGGTCAATAGGCGAAGTTCTGTTCCATTCACCCCTTATTTCACTGAAAATATTTGTTAAAGAACTGTCTTTTGTCTAGAGATCCACTCTTTTGGGGGTGGGGGGTTAGGAGTTGGGGTGGGGTAGGTGTCACTGTATAGCCCAGGCTGGACTGGAACTTGCAAACTTTCTTCTGTTACTCCTGCTTCAGAATGGCAAACTACTAGGATTATATCATGCTCATTTTGAGTTCCTCCTCCTCCTCTTCCTCCTCCTCCTCCTCCTCTTCCTCCTCCTCCTTCTTCTTCTTTTGCAATGCAATTAACACTATCTTTAGAAGTATATGGGGGTATTTTGTTCTTTGTTCCAGTGTCTTGGCTAGGCTGTCTTGAATTTCACATTAATTATATCAGTGAGCTTGAATTTTTTTTATCATTTTTTTAATCCATCTGTGTATTTCTTGGGTTTGTATTTCTCTTTATCTAATTTTTACTTTTTGAGGTGGCATTGACATCTATTTACACTCTTTTTAATGCTTTTAGGTGACAGTTAACAACTTCACTCATTTCATAGTGGACTGTTTTTGTGTTCTTGAATACAAATCTGAAGTGTAGCTTATAAGGTTGCAGGCTACTGAAGGAAATGATGAGGTTATGTATCTGAGTAACTAATTAAGTAGAGGCCTTAATCTACACAGGAAGTCCTTAATGTGTTAGCGGATCTGACGTCAGAATGTTGAATACGTAGTAGGGACTGCCTTCAAAGTTCATCTTTCTTTGTACTAGTGACATGCTACGTGTAGTTGAAGCTCAGCTGATTAAACAGAAGGATAATGACACTCTACAGTATATGGTGCCAATGAGCATGGATATTTGGCAGGAGTACTTGTGATATTTTAAATTTATGACAAACTTATCAGAATATAACACATTTTATGTCAGGGACCACTTGTATTCTTTTGTTATTCCAAGATAGAAGTCAGAGTTTCTAGAAGTGAAGATAAGATGTTTTAGACATTATTATCTTTTTTTTAAAAATAGATTTTAAATATTTTAGTATATGCTAGATTCCAGATATTGAGGTTGCAGCCATTTGCTCTGGGAGTCTGTTGAACAGGTAATACTGAAGTACAGTGAGGGAAAGTGTAGATTCTGCTCATTGTTTTCTTAGTGTGTCCCTAGTGTTTCCCAAGGAAACAGATCCAATAGGAGATGATGATTCTGGAGCTGGCTTAGATGCACGCTGACAAAGACCCCAGATCTTGTGAGCTGGCAAGCAGGAGACTAAACTTGCTGAGGATATTGTTCTAGTCTTAGCTACAAGGCTCAACACCCAGGAAGGACCTATGTCCCAATTCAAGACCTAACACAGGAAAAGCCAGTGTTTTAGTTCAGGGGTCAACAGGCATGGAAAAAAGTTCCCCAGTTAAGTTTTTTGTCTATTCAAGCATTTAGCTGATTGGATAAAGTCTGCCCACATTGAGGACAGCAGAGTCATTCACTATGTCTACCAATGTAAATGTTACCTAAAATCAAGAATATCCTCATAGAAATGTTTGTCCAGGGCCAGTGAGATGGCTCAGCAGGTAAAGGCACCTGCACCTAAGCCTGATGACTTGTGTGTGTTCCCCAGGAAGCAATCCCTTCTAGTGGTCCTCTGACCTGCACATAAACACGGTGGTTTGTGGTACATGCACTTGCACACTTGTACTCATAATCTTTCTCTTTTTCTCTACCAAAGTGTAATAAAGTTTGTTTTAGGAAATGTTTGTCCAAATGTATAAGCACCCTAATGGCCCAGTGACACGGTCAAGTTTACATACAAAATTAACTATGACTCACATTTGACCTTGTTCAAGATTGATCTACCATATAGTTAAACTGAAACTCTTTTACTGTGGAAGAACACATTTAAATGACTTGTCTTTCTAATCCTCAAAAAAAAAAAAAAATTCCCCTTAGTAAGATATTTAGAAAGAATCATAATCATAATCACCTTGACTTGCTGTTACATACTCTAGGATGAGCAATCCTTTCTTCCAAACAGAGGAATGAATGAACAGGCTAAATCATTTATTATGAATCAGTTGAACTTTGAGACTGTTTTACTATAATAGCTAGAATTTTAGCCAAAGCTAATTGTTTTCTGTTCTAACTCTGTCATGAGTTTTTTGTTTGTCTGTTTTTTGTTTGTTTGTTTGTGTTTGCTTGGTTTTGATAGTGGGTAAGTACATAGAAACATATCCAATTTTGAAAGTGTGAAATCCAGTGTGAAGCTTTGCAGCTTTGGAATGGCTGTTCTGTTTAAATGTTCATTCAGATCTATAGACTTTGGGTTGGGTTAATGCTGTGCATTTTTAATTTGTTTTTTACTTGAAACATTTAAATGAAGTTTTAGTAAATGATTTAGCAAAAGATAATTAAAGAAACAAAATAAATTCTTTTAAAAATAAAATTGTATTCGAGGCCAGCCTGGTCTACAGACTGAGTTCCAGGACCGCCAGGGCTACAAAGAGAAACCTTGTCTCAAAAAAACAAAAAACAAACAAAAAAATTGTATTTGAAGTGGCTAGGTTATAGCAGAAACTTTATTTTTGAATCTTTCAAGATGGACTCATTAAGTTTCTTTTGGTCATGTAATAGATTCAACTAGAGCTTCCCTAAAGTCCAGCTACAGCTAAGGCCTGTGTATGGAATCAGAGGTGTCTGCCTGAAATATTCTGGGACAGATTGTTGACATTTGAAGATATGATTTAGCATTTCTGCTTTCTTTTTTGTCTACTTGAGACCCTGTCTTAGTAGTTCAGGTGGGGCTCTCCCTCCTTGTGTAGTTGAACCTGTCCCTGAGCACCTTGTCTCTCTGCCTGCATTTCCCAAACTCAGAGATCCATTAGATCTGCATGCCTCTGCCTCTGAATCCTGCATTTCCAGGCATGCACTATCATTCTCAGCCTCAGATTATGATTTTAAGTCAGACAGCAGTCCATCTTTAGCAATTCAGGAACTTGAAGCAGAGAACAGCTCTGCAGTCAGAAAAACAGAGTCTGTATTCCCTTGTCAGCACTGGGATATGTAGTTTAGTTGTTGAACTTTTTTTCAGACAGATGTTGCACATGTCTTAATTGTGTATTTTTTCCTTCACAGGCTCGGATTATTCATCAGCATGGTTACCTGGTAATGAATCATTATGGCAAGCCACAGCTGTTCCATCTAACCATCGCAATAACCATATCAGAAGACACAGTATAACGTCTGATAGTGGAGATACTGGCATTGGCACGTCCTGTTCTGACAGTGTGGAAGGTAGGCTAATGGAGAATGGTGGGAATGAGGTTATTCAGGAGACAGTTCTGAAGATGATAAGTTAGTGTTTATGTTGCTGGTAATATTCAGTATTGCTATATATTAAGTATCAAATTCTCTGATTATATTCTGTTTCCTCCTGCATTCAAAAAAGCTTTTTATTTTCATTTATGTGTATTTTCAGAGCACCAGTAAAGGTGATTAAAGATGAAACTGATTTTCCATATACTCCTTAGTCTATACATATACATCCTTCCTTATTATCACTGTTCAACCAGAGTAGTACCTTCATCATAATATATCGACTTCTACTGCCACTTATTGGTATATTACTTACTTTCTGTTTCTTTGATAAGGCCTCATGACTAAGGCTATTTCTAAGAGAGTTTATTTAGAGCTTACAGTTCTGGGGGTTAGCATGTATGATGGGGGAGCAGAGGTTATAGGCAGCAAGCTGCTAGAATACTAGCTGAGAGCTTACATCTTGAGCCCTAAATCAGAGGCAGAAAGTGCACTGGGAAGAGCTGGAATCTTTTGATAACCTCAGGCCTGCTCCAGTGATTTATTCACCCTCCTTTAATAAGACCAAACAGTTCTACCAAGTGTTCAAACATTTGAGCCATTGTCATTTGAATGTACCACAATTGCACTTGGATGGTTAATTTTCATTGTACTTTCATAAGATTTTGAATTATCTAGGGATACACATCTAAGGGGGGCAGATCTTTGAGGGTGTTTTCAGTATAGTTTAACTGAGGTAGGACGACCTGGGTCCTAGAATCATTTTTTTTTTTAAAGGAAAGAAAAATAGTCATATGAGGATAAGAACATGAAAGATAGTTCTGGGAATTATCAGATTAATCACTTAAACAATTGTTAGCATCTGGGCATGATGGCCTATCTTTAATCCCAGGACTTGAGAGACACAGACAGGCAGATATCTGTGAGTTCCAGGTAGCCAGGGGCTACTTAATAAGACCTTGCTCCTTTACCCTGAATTGTTAAATTTGTTAGAAGGCCCCAAGTAGCTAAACCCTAAATCACCATATCAGAACAATCTAGGAGACCCCAAAAGTCCTCAGAATGACTTGGGTGCTGCAGTTCCAGCTTTGCAAGGCTGCTGTTAAGTCCCCATTTATATAGTCTATGTCTATGGAAATCAGTGGAAGAGTCACCTTTATCTCCTTGAAGGTTTTAGAGACTGTCTAAATCCAGGATGTTGGGAAGCCCTTTCCTCCAAGGCCTTAGGGAAAAGACATCGAGTTTCCTGGCAACCTATGGTGTCCTTCCCTGATATTTGTCTCCATTTCATGTCCCCTTTGTCTTTAGATCTTGCTCGTTCTTTTCCTTATAAGGTAAATGGCATTTGAAAATACCAGTCAGTAGCATTTGTTTCTGCTTAATTCTATCTGATATATTATTTTGATTTCATCTGCAAAGCTGACTTTCAAATGAATTTATATTTACAGATGTGGGGGTAGAGGAGAACAGACACATAAGCGTGAGAGAGAACTATTTAAGTATATCTTAAGTATGATATGACATATTAACAGACACTGTTCAATCCATGACGTTTTATACAGCTTATGAGGTTAAACAGAGAAGCATAAAAAGTGGTAGAGAGTAGTTTGAATTCAAGTGAATTAAAAAATAAAGCAGGGGTACTGGGCTTGTAACTTTTAACACTGTTTTTGGTTATTCTCATTAATAAACTTTACAAGTTATTAATAAACATACCGAGTGGCAAAAGTTACAGATCAGGGATTTAGAAGTTGCAGAGTGAATGCTGTTTTCTTAAGGTTGTTTTAAAAGTTTGTGCTTTAAGCAGTTTGTTCTCTTCCTTAATTTTAGAGGTTCCAGTGTAATACCTTCTCAGATAATGATTTGAAATCTAGAGAAAAATTTTGTAGCTTTTGAAGGTTGACTTAAAAGCTCAATAATTGTATAGTGAATTCCTTAAGCTCAAAAGAACATTATATTAATCAAAATTATAGAAATCCCCAGCTGGAAGCCTTCTTTCCTCAGTTTAGCTAGGAGAACTTTAAACATGTCTTCTGTATACCTCAGGACTTGTGAAGACTGGGGTACTGTTGTCTTCACAAAAGTGACTAGCAGAACATCTGAACATTCTTCACTGAGAAGACTGTAGTTTCCGTAATTTCACCAAATGCTTGGATTTTCCTGTGTGTTGTTATTACTGTTATCATTGTTGCTGTTATTATTATCAAACTTCCATTATTAATTTGTGCTTTCACTTCCAACCTACTTCATAACTGTAGTTTTGCTACTTTAGTGAATTGTAATGTAAATATCTGATTTGCAGGGTATTTGATACCCATCTAAAGGGGTCCTGACCTACAATTTGAAAACCACTGTCCTGGAAGATAGTGTTATTTGTTTATTCTTTCTATATGGGTAAAATTTTCACGATGTGAAGACAGGGCAAGTAGTGCAGAAATTTTAGGAAGGATAAGGAATATGAAGAATTGTGACTAAGAACGAGATAGAACTGATAGAAGTCTGAATATGGATAACAGAAGCTTGACATTTCTGTGGAAAATGAATCAGAATTGTGGCTTGAATAATGAATTTTCCTATCGTGGTTTGGAAGAGAATGGCCTCATAGGCTCAGATGTTGGCACACTTGGTCTCTGGGATGCTGCTTGTGTAGGGTTAGGCTTTGATGGTTCAAACCATGAGCCATACCCAGTTCATGCTCTCTGCGTGTGCCTGTGGTCTAAGATGTGGGCTCTCCGCTTTCCGCTGCAGCCACTTTGCTTCTGCTCTGCCATTCTGGACTCATCCCTCTGGAACAGTAAGCCCAGATAAACCTTTCTCTTAGGAGTTGCCTAAGATTACTTATTTAGTAGAAAGGCTACTGTCTTTTCTGATGTGACTCTTGATTCTTGGCATAGATTCCCTCTTCTGAGTTGTTACTGTGCCTTTCATGATTCTGTTGCATGAGAGCTATTGCTGTGGTGTGACTCTCCGTGTTCTTTGGCAGATGTACCCAAGTCCAAAGGTTGATTTATAAATGTCCTTTATCATTATTAAATTTGTTTCATGGCATATCTTTTTAGTAAGGCCTAAAAATAACTACTGTGGAGAATTGCTGTATGCTGTGAGTAACCTTGTATCAGAACACAGTCTATGGATTGATGTTTATAGCATAACTTGAGCTTTAAAGTACACTGTTTGCTGGATTGCTGTAGAACAGTGTCATATGAAAGTGATGTATGTGCTCTACACACTCAGTCCTTGGTTCTGTAAATTGTCATCTATTAACCAGAAGCCTGTATTTTTATTATTTATAAAATTAATCTAAGCTTGCTTACCTCGTTTTTCTTCTTTCAGTATTGGGGATTGACCTAGGGCCTTGCACACATTAGGCAATGTCTGACTGTTAAGCTGTGCCCACAGCTAATCTACCTTTGTTTAATATGTACTACTGAACATATATAGAACAACCTCTAGAGTAGTTAGCTCCTTTTTCCACTCTGCGCTTTTTACTATAGCCCTACTTGAGAAGTCCCTCCCATGGCGTATTGCCGTATTAATTTTTTAACAATATAAATTTTATTTAAATGTTAGAAAATGTAATCTGAATTTACTTGAAAATTTCAAATAAAACATTCTACAAAGTATTTTAATAAGCTTTCTTCAAGCCTTTTGTTGGTGGATATGCCCAAATAATACTATACCATGTTTTATAATTCAGAGATTTAACCTATTATAATTTACTTAGGGTCTAATTTATTTTAGTCATTATTTCTCTTTGTAAGACAGTTATAGTTGAAGATTATTTATATACTAAATACCAGTTCAATTTTTTGAGTATAGCTAAAACTACATGTATTAGTTTTTATTTTAATTCAGTGGTACGTTGCTTTAAATACTACATGTGTAAAGCCAGTCAACAAACATTGAACTGTCCCAAACAAATGGCATGACTCTTGCTAGGTGGGTTTTTAGGCTGTTTATTTATCTGTGAAACAAAACAACACAGCACAACCTCACTTTGACCTTACTATACTGTACTACTTTTAGTAGTCAGTTTTGGGTTATTGTTTAAGAATACTTAAAAGAAAGGTACAGATAGAGTCAAGTTTTTGCTTTTGCCAATTGCCTGTGCTAATTTTTTTGGGGGGGATGATAGGCTTCTCCAGTTAATTCCCTTTATTTTAAATAAACAGTCCAAAATAATTCATGTCTTCAATTATGTTGTTTTTACTGACAATAGGCCAGTTATACTTGTGTTCCCAACTCATTCCTATATTACCTATGAAGGATCAACTTGATACATTGTTTTTCATCTACATAGCAAAATCTTGTGTCTCTCTGAGGTAAGAGTTTCTTATCACTTATTGCTACTGTTACTATATCTCCTGTGTGTTAATCCAAGTTTGATCGAATGTAGAAATGATTGCTACTATTTCTCTGTTATTATATATGGTCCACTGGAGTAGTAGCAGTATTGTAGTAATACAGTTGGTAAAATGAAGCAATGCTAGCGGTATAAGAAGTGTCTTGGAGCAGTGGCTGGTGATATATATAAAATGCATTTGTACATTACAGGAGAAACTCAAGAATGATCTTTAAGCAGTCAGAATGTTTGGTGAGGTGCGTCTGGGCAGGTTAATGAAATGCAATATTGGTGAATGATCAACTTGATCAATCCTGATAGTAAGAAGAGTACTGGGGTTTAGTGCTATGTGAGAGTAATAGAAAAGCAAATTGGATGTCAAGGAGTTGTAGTGTTTGAATAGCAGATTGATGATCTTATTCGATAAGAAGACATAAAGCAAGCAAAATGAAATCACTCAGGATTTAAAGATTTAATACATTAACATACATAAAGACACAACACACAAAAAAACCTAAAAAAACATACTCACCCCAGCCACCAATTTTGGGCAAGGTCTTACTATCCCAGCCTGGTTCGAACACAGAAGTCTACAAGGGTTTACAGGCATGGCTCATCAGTACTAATGAATTGAGATATCACATGCTTGTGGTCTTAAATGAATGAAATGTTTTATAGCCGTATGAAGCATAATCTGTTTCAAAATTGGAAGCCTGAGCAGGCACAATTTGAAGTTGCCCAGAATGGATACAAGAAATGTAAAAATAAGCTTATATAATAGCTAACTTATTTAAAACCTAACTGAAAACAGAAAAGCCATATATTTGCAATATCATATACTTAATACATGATTAAAATTTTAACTGTGAAATCCTGGGGTGAAATCTACCCATCTTAATTTAGAGCAGTTTAGTAATGTGTCCAGAGGTTCCAGTGTTCTAGAGGTGGAGCTGACATGGCCACATCTCACTCTACAGCCTTTCTTTTGAACTCCCACGTGCTTATGCTTGCAAAGAACACGGAGTAAAGAAGGCCAGAGTATTGTCTAGTGTTGTCTAACAACATTGGATTGAGAAACAGCCCAGGATTCTCTTTTGAGTTCTATGCTTGGTTAGCTAACATAATCTGTGGGTCCATTCTTAAATTGGAAATGCCTGTAGGTCAAAGCACACACAAAATATGTAAGAAAATTTACCTAAAAATACAGCTTACTTTAAAATATTAATTTAAAAAAGGAAAGTATTATTTGTGGTGTAGAAATGTTTTTCCCATATGTTACAATACCCTATGATTATGGTATTAGCAAAAAGGTTAAAGAAAAATAAAGCCTGTTATCGTGTGTGAAAATGATTGCCCTGTGATTAAAGTATTATTACAATTCATATTGGCTAATTATGCTACTAAATTTTAACCAGAATGTTTTGATTTGAGATTTTATTTTTAACTAAAAACTTATGATTATTATCAGTTTGATCTAGAAATTTTTTTGCACTTAATTCCTTTTTGTTATAGGAAGAAGATATCAGAAAAGATGCAGAGGAGGGGGGAGGTTCTATATAGGAGAAGATAGAATCAGCGTGCTCACAGATAAAAATAACACGATTTTGAAAGAAAGTCGAGATTTTGTTAAAACGTCAGAAATATTATCTGAAATTTAATTCAATTACATTGCTAGGTTATAGTGATGTCCTTAAATGGGCTTAGTGGCCATCACTGACTCTTTTATGGTTTCCTGAACATTTGAACTCTGGTCTCTGGTTGTAAAAGCACTGTTTCTCAGCTGGTTTCAGATTTCACTGATGGAATTTAGATGTGAGCTAGATTACATTGCAATAACTTCCATTTGAGATTTGTGACTACAATTAGGTAATTTAAAGCATACCAGGAATTACCTTGTATTTATCTTTAATTAGGTTTCTGGGGCAAATAATATTTTTAAAGGGTTAACATAGTTAACAGTTTATAGATGAATCTTTTACCTCAGAAGTAATAGTAGTCGCCTCAGATATCTAAGGCCTCATTTGTTTATTCACGTGCTGTATGTGGATGTTAAGGATGTATGCATGTGTATAAATAGACCAGCTTCTGATTTTTAGTTTTGACGGTAATGAATTCCAAATGTTTTAAGTTATAGTAAGTTTTAAGATAAGATACTTTTCTTAAAACTGTGAATACTGGTTATGGTTGTACTTGGAATATGTAAGCTCGAAGACTTTAGAACTGGAGTCATACCCAGGGGAATGGTGTTCTCATGAATTGATCAGTAGAATGTTTAAGTGCTATTTCTGAGGTCTATTTTACCAGGACTGATCATATTCTATTGGTGTAAGAGCCTATAGCATTTTTGTGTGCTAAGGCTTGAGACTTCCTAGTAAGGAACTTCTAGGAGTAGGTTCTTTCCTCAAGATCATATTCTACAGACACAATCTGTTTGTTGGTTGCAATCAGATTTATAGTGAATTCAAGGATAGTGCCCAGTTCAAGAAAGTGGCCCATTTGGTGAGATGAGCCCTGACTTCCCCCCAAGCATCTCACAAAATACATATAGTGCTGTACACCTGTAATTCTGAGAGGGGAAGGCAGGAGATCAAAGTTCAAGATCATTCTTGATTACAAGCTAGTTCCTGGGTTAAATGAGACCCTTTCTCAAACAGACAAAAGACATTAAAAAATTTAATCTGAAGAAGTGGCTTTTATCACCAATTGTTGTTGATCTTTTATGCAATTGAGAAATACCAAGCTACTGAATGCTGATAGGAAAGTAGCACATTGCTAGTCCCCAAAGGCAGCTAAGCCTAGTGATTAGGTTTCAGTGTCTTCAGTATCACCTGAATACCATCACCTGGTGTAGTATTCACACTTCTCTAACAATATGCTGAAGATTTTCAATCTCTTGAGAATCATAAAAACACTTTGTAGACATATGGCCAAGTAATAAAACTATGTTCCCTGAAGAGAAATTAAGACCTCATGGAAAGTAAAATGTGAAAACTGTGTTTTCCTTGGCTGGAGGGGATGGTGGGAGGGTCAGCCACTAGACTTTAGACATGAAAAAACATAAAGGATACTGAGAATATATAATGATGCTCCTGGAAACCATTGGATAGTCAACAAAAATCTCAGTACCAGAGTCGGGCTTAGGTGGTCTAGGAAGCCACTTAGGCCCCTGGAAGGATAGTCATTTACTATTGGTAACTCCTCAGCACTGATGGAACTGTGTTGCTAAAGAGACTTCACATGTGTTGGTTTCAGGATGCTGAGGGAAGTTGCTGCTATTTTTCTGCTAAGTGGACATGCCAGCTTTGGTCGAAGCCCCTGTTTTTGCAGTAAGAAGCAGTAACTGCAGAGACTTAGAGAGTCAGAGTGCTGAGAATAAGGGACTGCTAAATACTCTGCCATCACAGGAATTCTATGTTATCTACTTCAAGGCTCAGGGAATATTTCAGAATATGGGTGGAAAGGATGTTAAGAGCCAGAGGAGTGGAATGGATCGGAACACTCTTCAGAATCTGACATCACCATTGTACTCTTGATCTCACAGCAGTTCCTAGCACAAGACCTGTACAAGATTGTGCCGCAGCATTCTGTCATGGCTGGGGCTAGGAAGAGGAAGAAGGGCCAGTGAACACCCCTGCCCAGGTCCTCTAGGCAGATAAAGGCAGCTAGGGGATGAGCACTCATTAGACACCACTGCTCCCTGCACTCAGATCACTGTCCAGTTAGGGGAGGGAAAGGCATTTTCTTCATGGGTAGCATAGATGAGGAGTGTGTGTGTGAATTATCCCTGTCCCAGAACCCTATAGCAGCAACCCTAAGGAAACTCACTCACCCACCAAGAATAAATAGATATAGGCATGGCAGTAGAAGATGGCTCTGTGCGAGCAGATAGGGAACAGAAGAGAGAAATGGGGTAGGGATCATGTTTGAAAGTATGTTGTCTTCCTTCTGATAACCTTAAAGGCATAATAGTACTAGCAATTTTGTCATTTTGAGGAAGAATGTCAGAAATACACACTGAGAAGCCACGCTCAGATGTTTACTTTGACATTTTGCATTTCATCTCATTTTTAACCTGTTGATTGGAACTGACTTGGCAATCTTTTCTCATTGCAGATCATTCAACTTCAAGTGGCACGTTATCGTTTAAGCCTAGTCGATCATTGGTCACTCTTCCCACTGCCCATGTGATGCCATCTAACTCCAGTGCGTCAGTTTTCAAACATAGGGAATCTCTAACATCAGATGGCTCTAAATGGAGTACTAGCCTCATGCAGTCACTGGGCGACCACAGCAGAGGGGAGCGGGATGCCTCCCTAGACATGAAGGACTTCAGGCCCCTGCGGAAATGGTCATCTTTGTCCAAACTTACTGCCCCGGATAACCGCACCCAGAGTGGCATTGCATACATGCAAGAGTTGAGGAATGGCCTGGAGAAGACAGGGAAGGGCAAGGCTCTCACGTCCCACTTACGGACCTTTGGGCCTAGTTGCTTACATGACAGTATGGAGATGCTCAAGCTGGAAGACAAGGAAATAAATAAAAAGCGGTCATCAACGCTGGACTGCAAGTATAAATTTGAGAGCTGCAACAAAGAAGATGTCAGAGTCTCTTCCTCTGCTCTCAGGAGACAGAATTTAGACATGACATACAGTGCCTTACCTGAGAGCAAGCCCATTGTGACAGGCTCAGAGGCTTTTGAGCCTCCAAAGTATTTAATGCTCGGCCAGCAGGCAGTAGGTGGAGTTCCCATTCAACCTTCTGTGAGGACTCAGATGTGGCTTACAGAGCAGTTACGGACAAACCCATTGGAAGGCAGAACCACAGAGGATTCTTACAGTTTAGCTCCTTGGCAACAGCCACAAACTGAAGAGTTTCAGCAAGGAAGTGAGACACCAATGCAGGTAAGGCTCACAGCCTAGTGTTTGCTTCCCCCCAGTGGATGTTTTATTCATTGCAGTAAGTATATGACTAACATCACAGGTTCCTCTCTCCATCTCTCTCACGTTAATAAATGTAAGCGCTATAAAATTGACACACTGTGTTTAGAAAAACTTACAAATCCTTTGAGATAAATTAATGTGATAACCTTAAACATTGTACTTAACTTGGCCTTTACTTTCTTTCTTGTTAAGTAGGCATAAAAATTAAACATATTGAGTCTAAAGAAATGTGAAACAAAAAGAAGCTGATATGGTGTCATAGAAAGAATATTGTGCCGGGCAGTGGTGGCACACGCCTTTAATCCCAGCACTTGGGAGGCAGAGGCAGGCGGATTTCTGAGTTCGAGGCCAGCCTGGTCTACAGAGTGGGTTCCAGGACAGCCAGGGCTAAACAGAGAAACCCTGTCTCAAAAAACCAAGGGGGGAAAAAAAAAAAAAAAGAAAATTGATTTGAACAAATAGGTTGTGGACTTTTTTCTGATCATGTCACATTTAGAACCTAGATACGTTTTCTTTTTTGTCATAAGTTAATTTTTTATTTTTCGTAACCTGCATACGAAGTGTTTATATCATTATGGGATGTTGATACATTCTTTTTCTTGGTCCCCTGCTTCTCTCAGCCCAGTACTATCCTACTGTCCCTCCCTTTGCCCACAAGAGCCCTTTGCTCTGTCCCCTTCTTTGTGCACCGTCTGTGTTTTCGGTTACCCTCTTTGTATTCTTCTTCAGCTCAGCCCTTTCTAGTTCCATAACAACCCTCACATATACAAGATGAAAATCTAGTTTACAAATATGAGAGAAAGCATGTATTTGTCTTTCTGGGTGTGGGATGCTTTGATTAATGTAGTGATTTCAATCCCATTTGGTTTTTTGCAGATGTCATGATTTAAGTTTTCTTTATGGTCAAATAAGGTTGCATTGTGTATATGTACCACATTTTCACATTTTCTTACGTGCTCATAGGTTGATGGATTTCTAGGCTTGTTTTATTTCTAGCTGCTATGAATATTAGTAAACATGGGTGTGTACTCATTTCTGTGATAGGACTTTTAGTAGACTTGTTGGGGACTTAGTCTGGTGTAGCTGAGAACTCAGGTGTCTTTTGACCTGGCACTTAATTTCTTTGGGCCGTCTATAAAATGAGAAGGTGGAATCCAGTTATTTGTACTGTTTTGATAATGCTTTCTTTGTATTTAAGCTTAAAAATCAGGTGCAATTTTCAAGAAATGAAAGGAACATCAAGATTTATTGAATAAGTTTAAAGGAACTACTTTATGATAATAACCACATACAGAGAAACGTAGCATATTAATCCCTGTTAGGTCTGTGGAATAACTTGCTAATAGGTAAATTTCATTATAAGACAATTTTGAATCTTTGTAGAACACAGCAGAGGGACTCCTATATGATTTAGAGCAGTGTTTCTCAACCTGTGAGTCCCAAACACTTTGAGTGGTTAAATGACCCACAGGGGTTGCCTAAAGACTATCAGAGAACAGATATTTCCATTATGATTCGTAACAGTAGCAAAATTATATGGTTGGGGGTCAGCACAACATGAGAGACTATATCAAAGGGTCGCAGCATTAGGGTGCTTGTGCTAACCATCCAGAGAGGGTCGGTAGTATAAAATGCTGAAGCATTTTCCTTTCTGGTTGAAGAAAACCATCTGCCTTTAATTTGGTTTAGGATATAGTTCACCACTAGTCTTGGCTCTTTTCTTTGCATTTTGATACCTCACCCATAATTTGCCAATTTGTCTCTGTAAGGTTGTGGTGGTCTTGCCTTTGTTCAGGAGAGAGTGTTTAATTTATACGTGCCCTTTACCTTCCTTGTTCTCAAGGAGGGGTGTGAGAATGTAGGCCTCCCCGAGACAGACAATAACCATTGGATTCCCATAAGCTCACAGTGGATCTGCCCCATGGTGGTTAAGTAGTGAACTTTACTGCTGACTTTGCATTTTTTCATGTTCCCTGGGCTGTAGCTGTTCAAAAATGGAAGTGAAATTTTGTATGTATATAAATCATAAAGTGGGTAATCAGTAAGTATTGTCAACTCATGTGAGTGGAGACTTTTCTGTTATTTAAATAAAGATTTTGATTAAATAGCATAAAAGACTTTTTTCTTCAAAATGAACTGTGAATGAAAAGTCTGAGTTGTAGCTTGGGTTTTATTATGTTCTTTGAAAAGAAAATTTAGTTTTGTTATTTTTGCATATTTTTTTGTCTTTAACTCCTCAACTGAGACAGTCTGCATACTGAGGAGGTGACTATGACACATGCAATTGCAGTTGTGACACAGTGGGTAGCGTAAAGCATCTACTAGTGGATACACACTTTAAGAATTGATTTGTCTATATCTTTATTTCTATGTCTATATAATTTGTCATGTACTTTCAAGACATTAGAAACCTGGTTTTAGCATAAAACCAGATCTTCTAATGTGACTAATTGCATTCCTACTTTGCCAGAACACTCAAAATAATCAGAGGCTAAATAATAATATTATATGTAGGTCCACCCTCTTGTGTTTGCCTTAGGAAATCTTGATTTTTACTTTATTTGGAAAGTTCCCCCAACTCTGCCCTTTACAACATAAAACTCTTTATAATGAGAACATTTATAGGCAATAGCAATTTCACCAAAAATCCATTTGAATATAGATCATTCTGATGGCATTTACAGATAAACGTTTAACTACTAAAACTATGAAAGACAACATTAAATGTTTAATGAGAAGAACCTTATGAGTTGACAGTTAATACCTTGACATTGCTGTGGTAGTGAGCAACGGAAAGAACGGCCTGGCGCTAGCTTTTCAGCTTCACTTTCGTTTTCCTCTCAGCCTGGCCAACCACAGAACTTAGTAGTTTCACTCAGACCATTTACCCGTGGTAAACACCTGTGGGTTGTGACCCCTCACACAAACCTCTGTTTCCAAAAATATTTACAATTCAGAGTGGAGGCAAAATTACAGTTATGAAATAGCAACAAAAATAATTTTATTGTTGGGTGTCACCGCAACATGAGGAACTATATGAAAGGGTCACAGCATCAGAAGAGAACGGTGAAAACTACTGATTTTGAGATTATGTCATCCATGTTTTATAGTTTCTGTGATGGGCACCTCCAGCCTTTTCTGAAGAGACCCCCTATTAACTTTGGACTCCTTTTTGGGCTACTCTTTAGATAATTTCTGAACCCAAACATTTTCCTTTCTACCAGGGATTCAAACAGTTTGAATCGACATGCCTTCAGCTGCTCTGGTAGGGACCAAAGTAAATACTGATGCCTTCTACCTTTGTAATCATCGATATGGAAAATATGGCTAATTACAATTCTCCTCCTTAATAATTGCTATGTTGGTAGAATATCTTGAACTGGACTTAAAAATGGTGGGATTGCAAAGTAGAGGTATGAATTGTTTTGTACTTGATCCAATTTAAGTTACTAAATTTTGGCAAGTATATTTTTCAATACAGTTTTTTGCTCCTATTCTTTTAGCAGTTATTGAGAGATATTAGAAATTTAGAAAGGGAAATTGAAACCATGATCAGTAAGAATTATAAAAAATAGCATTTCTAGTTTAATTCTTAAGTTAGGAAAGCAGCCATTTCTTCTCTGGGAGATGCAGGAAAAGAGCTGTATCTTATTACAGCTTGTTCATTATTGCTATTATCTTAATTATTTGGAGAAACTCTATTAAACCAAGGAGATACATGCCAATGTCAAACTTCAGGTGAGATGCTTGTTTTTTAGTGATTATGTTCTTACTTGTTGATCAAACCCTAGAGAAAGCAGATTTGTGGTTAATGTAAATGTACATGAATTCCACAATCCTTGAGAAAAATTAGTGGAGATTTTTATATAAAAATATATTCTTACATTTCCCTATTTGACTCTCATAAGCTTTTAAAAATACTAGTGTATAGAAAAAGGACACAACCTTTTTTCAAGGTATTTGTTCTGACAGTGACCAAGACTTCTGAATCATCGTCATTGTCATCATCATCATCATCATCTATGTGAGGACCCAGTGAGCTATTTTGAATAAGAACACTTCGTTTAAATTATTGTTTTCTACTTTGTAGATACTTGAAGAATACTTAGGTCCTATAAAAAAAAAAAAAAAAAGCGGAGGCAGTGCAGTATAAATTTCAGCTATTCCCCAAACTGAAGCTATAAAGTGATCTTTCTAGTGCCAGATATAGAAAGTGAACTTTTTTTTTTGTAGTGCCGCTTCAAAATTAAAACTCATACTTCACTGTCAGAAATATTTAGGAAAGAAATTTATGAGCCATGCTGAGGAAATTGGCAGCTACATTATGCACACTTAGTCACTGGAGAGTTTGTTTACAAGATCCAGCAGATGAACACACTGGCTAACAATTAGTTTCACTCTTAATCGTGACCTTCACAAAGATGTTCTCAGCAAGAAGACGGCATTGCTTCCCCCGTGATGGAGTGCTAGGTTTTAGGCTGAGTTGGCATGCTGCAGGTCTGGAGGTGGCAGCAACTCCTCAGAGAAGCATCACAATGATGCAGATCAGCAGCAGACATATCAAGATGAGACAGAAATTGATAAATAGGTTCTGGAGATTCTGACGTGCTTGCTGAGGCATTTCAATTGTCGAGGCTCTCCTGATAGCCGAGCGAGTGAGGTATTGGACTTTTTCCATGATGCCAGGAAAGCCAAATTAGGAAGACAAGTTTTTTAAGTGGTCAACAGGAAGATAAAAAGTTGACAACAGGCAGCCAAATGTGAGCTGTCTTCTTTTAGGAGGCCTGGAATGTAAAAATAGTAAATGGATTAGGTTCATACCTAAACCTGTTCTCTGGATAGATAAGCACAATTTTACACCAGTTCATGTTCCTCAGCGCTGTATTTTATAGCATCCACTGTCTACAGTCCTCATGGCCTCTCTGCTTCTACCTCTCATAGTTAGTGTCTCATTGTCCTGGGTGAGCCGGAGGCACTATGGTTTTGGCAGCTATTACTTAATTTATGGAATGCTTCATTGGGGCTATTTCCTTGGTTACTTGTTTTGTTTTTGTTTTTTTTTAAAACTCTGTTTCTCTGTAAACACAATTGATATGAATATTTATTATTATAAATGTTTCAGAACTAATCTCATAAAAAGAAATGCATATAGTAACTATCTTGAATTTTAATTTTTGTCCAAAATAAAATAAAGTGAAGAGTTAAATATGAAATAAAAATCAGATTCTAGCCACTAGCCATTCTCCTGTATGATTTATACTTTTGTATCATACAGTGTATTTAATCATATATACAGCCTCCTGACTCTTCCAGATACAGCCTCTTGGTGAATGTTATTTTAAACAACACTTTAACAAGATGTTGAGTACTAAAGACTGCCAAGCTGGGAGGGCATGGTAAGGACTGTCGTTCTATACTATCACAGATAGACAGTTCCAGTTCTCAGCTCGTCTTGCCTACCAGGAGTGGGTTTGTGTCTGGCCTTTTCTCAAAAGCTCCTAAACTATTGCTGAATATGTAAGGTCAGAGCTTCAATAATTAATAAATATAACAAAATAAAGCATATTAACAGAAAATTAGCTACAGGTTTAAAATAAACTAAGTGAACTGTCTAGAGGCAGTGACTACTTTTACTTTGAGATTATTATTGTTCTATCACTAACATTTTATTTATTTATTGTTTGCAGACAGGGTATTGCTATGTAATCCTGACTAGCCCAAAACTTACTACCCAGAACAGACTGGCCTCAAACTAGAGGCCTCCTTTTTGCCTTTGCTGACTGAGTGAAGGGATTACTGGGGCTGGTACTTTTTAAAAATTTTTATCTAGAATACTTTTTACAATTAGTTTTAAACCAAGAAGAATAAAAAAAATCTAGAGCTAACAGAGTCTAAGGTATTGACAATCATTGTCAGCAGATGTCACTATGCACTCTAGTGGCCAGGTTTGATGTTCTCCATAGGCTCTCAGCTCAACCTGCTGCCCCATACCTGAGGCAAGTGCTGAAGAGAAGAGATTGGGAAGGGGAAGATTTGCATCATGCAGAACCAGTTAGAACTTGATATTTTTTTTTAAAAAAGAAACTGTGTTATATGACAGTCAGATGCTGTAGTTCTCAGTTCTTCAACTTGGTTCATCAAACTGTTTTCAGGAGTTGTAGTAACACCTAGTGTATTTATTGTTTAGGACAGGTGGATGAATTTATCATAGAATTTTCAGTTTAAAAGATGGGAACTCAAACGTGGCATATTTAATTACTTTTATTTGAATTCTCCAGATAAAACGCTATAGAAATAAAGTAGTTTTCTTAAGAAAATTAAATAGTATGTGCTTGTATTAGTTTATTATAAATCTATGTAATTTATAGTGTTGGAGAATTTATATATTTGACAAGTCTCTTTATAGGAAGTTATATAATGAAGTATAGGTATAAGAGAAATAAAAGTGAGCGTTGATAATTCCTGTTTGAGCCTACATATTTTTTATAGTGTTTCAGTGGTTATTAAAAGGTGTGGTTCACATCTATAATTCCGGTATGTGTGAGGCCATGTTGTATTGTAAATTTGGGTGCAGCCTAGATACAAAGTGGAACTGTTAGCACACGCACACGTGGAGAGGCGTGAACTTTCGTCAGTCATTATAAAGCACGCAGAGCAGCCACTCTCTAGCCCCACATTTGGTGATTGAGTCACAGACAGGTTTCATTTCTGTAAACACTGGACTGACTGTTTTGACTGTGCCTTTTGCACATGTTGTTCTGCCTCTGCCTGGAATGCCACAGCTGATCCTTAAAGCCCAGTTTAAATGCTACATCCCAATAAGACCTTTTCAGTTAATAAAGTAGAATCGTCAACTTTACTGAGTTAGTATTAAGTGTTGTAAGTCAGGGTATCTGGCTGTGTATGTGTCAGTGTCCCCGACTTGGGCTCCTAGTCTGTGAGTGAAGGATGTTTATTCTGTATCTCTGTGCATAAAATCAGCATGATTTAATTAAGTCAAAATAAGATTTTTATGACTACAAGTTTTGGAAAATTGTTAAAGGCTGTGCTGAAATTGCCATATTAACCAATTTGATTCCTAGGATTTGATATGAATTTAACAGCACAAATGTTCTTCTTAAATCTTTTCTATTCATAGATGAAGAGATTATGAGAATATGTCTTAGGAGGACTTTCCTAAATTAATGGTTTCTATTAGGCTTTGCACAAATGAGCTACAAGGATATGCTGTCAATTCTTGAAAATATACTTTCAGGGGCTGGTGAGATATGGCTCAGTGGACAAAGCACTTACTGCCAACTCACAGAACGTGAAACTGGTCTCCAGCACTATGTTAAGCTGCTCACAGCCCATCTATAACTACCTCAGAGAACAAAATTCCCTCTTCTGGCTTTTTTGGTACCTTCACACAGTGACAGACTTTCATACCGACACACACATACACTTAATAAAACACACAAATGCACACAAATAAAAAAATCTAGAATAAAATAAAATTGATACACTTAGAATATCATGTAGTAACACTTTTTATTGAAGGTTTGTTCCTATAGAGAAATTGGATATACAGGACCAAAAACTATCGTGTTTCTTGGCAAGTGTAGAAACTTGTCATAATTATTAAGTGATTTGTAGCAAGTTTAAAGTAATGGCTAAGACTGAGTGTATATCCACTTTACATAATGAAATGTCCATGGTACACAAGTAAGGTTTTGGCTCAGTTTATTCAGTAGTGCTATAATTGGGATTTTTTTTCTGGGTTTCTAAAGCGTGTAGGATAATAAGCTCCATTCCTCCATGGTGGAGCTTCCTCTCACATGTTGAGAATTGGAACACCAAGAGTTAATTAAGAACAGTGTGGACCTATGTTTGGAGCTGTGTTGTACCCTCATACAGATGTCACAGTCTGTAACCTGGGGTCAAGTGGTCACTTTGTGTTCTGTACTGACTACTACTCTGAGTTTGGAAATTCTGTAGTCTATTCTTTGCTTATAGCAACACTCTTAAAACACTAAGATTGGATAGACAATGCAGAAAAATATCATCTTTAGTGTGCTCAGAGATAGTGTAACATTAGCTTCCTGTGCCCGTCTTAAAAAGGTGACTGTGTATGTTTATTGAGTGTTTACTAGAGACAGAGCCTGTTTACTTATAGACGAATTTAAAGTTTAATCTTTCTGACTTTTGTACCAGAGTGCTGAAAATATGATGTGTGTTGGTTGTGGGAAATACGAGATCCTGTCTTTTAGTTCTTATGGAAGAAGCAGAAGAGTACCCTGTGTTCTGTGTGGGTGGGGGTCTGCTCTCATGTTTGGAAGGGTTGAACGCTATCACCAATTCTTTACTTTTTCTAGTGCGACCTTGTGTGGTCTATGGTCTCTCTCTTTCTCTCTCTCTCTTTCTCTCTTCCTCCCCCCTTCCCTCCATCCCTACCCACCTCCCCTCTCTGTTTAAAAAAGTTAAAATTAAAACATAAAAAATTAAGTTCAAAAGTATTATTTTTTTTAATAGAAGGAGGAAAGAGGAAAACTACAGACAACAGTCATCCTGCAAGTGTCATTCTGCCAGGTGTGGTGGCTCCTGCCTTAGGTCTTATCACCCCAGAGGGAGAGACAGAGAGGCAGAGGCAGAGGCAGGCCGAGCTCTGTGAGTTTAAGCCAGTCTGGTCTACATACATAGCAAGTTCCAGGGCAACCAGGGCTATACAGCAAGACCCTAGCTCAGAAAGCAAACAAACAAACACACACACAAACAAAAACCAGTCATATCCTTCACTAGGAACCTGTTGGGTAGAAGTCATCTGTATCAAACCCTACAGGAGTCCTGAACTTTGTCTGCAGTGAACCTCCTTCAAAAATATGTTATATCAACCAGCTAGCTTAAGGAAGTTCACGGTGATGAAGTCCCTCTAAGACTGCTGAATTGTGAACTGGGAAGTTCCTTTGTTCCAAGCTTTGTTGTACAGACAGAAGCTTCAGAGCATTTGAACCTGCTTCTACCTGCTTGTGATAAAAATTGTGTAAACAGAATGAAATTGGACCAATTAAAATTCTGTTCAAAATTTCCCTCTGAAATTAGCTCAATACGATTGATGTTTTGTCTGTAGGTTTATTTGTATTGATGTATATTTATTTTACATGTGAAATTAAACATATATTTGTTTGAATTAACACAGCCCTGTTTTTGGACTGTGTAGTCTAGGCTGGTCTT
Organism: Mastomys natalensis; assembly: GCA_021653895.1. Taxonomy (NCBI): domain Eukaryota; kingdom Metazoa; phylum Chordata; class Mammalia; order Rodentia; family Muridae; genus Mastomys; species Mastomys natalensis. Next base: position 6,264 of record JAJTUV010001333.1, on the reverse strand, counting down.
AAACTTACTGTGTGTCACACTGGTTAGTCTTGAACCCTTCAGTCCTGCTTTAGCCTGGGATTACAAGTGTGTGCCACTACGAAAGTGTTTTTAACCTTTTACTGAAGCTTCAGAGTCTGTAATGTTTAAAAAAGAAGACGTAGGGAGAGAGTACTGGGGAAGTTCCAAGGAAAATTGGGTGGTACTTAGCAAATCCACTTCTGCTATCATACTGGAGTGATGCCCTCAACTCATTGAAAGCCCTGAAGATGAAGTACATGCTCTAAAGCACTAGAGGTCCTCAGTTGACCATGAACTCTACTGAGGGGGCAGAACGTCGAGCACACACACACATGCACGCACACGTACACACACACACAAGCTTTATTTTCATGTGTTTATTTGGTAACGCATGCTTCAGAATTGTGTTGGGTAAGGAAACTGAAGTACTACACACTCTCGGAATGTCCAAAGAGACTGCTGGTTATCTGCCACGCTGCTGTAATTTAGAGAGATTACGGTCTTCATTCCCAACTCTAAATTTTTTGTTTTTGTTGGTCTGATTAATGTGTGAATTCCTATATTAGATAAAAATTATTTTATAGTGTAAATAACAACGTAAGATTCTTTCGTTCAGGGACCTTGAAAATAGTGACCCTGGGTAGTTTGTAAATGGTAGAGTGAGTAGGTAAGAAATGAAGTTGATGGAATGTAGGGATGGAACAACATAGTGAATTCTCTTTATTAAAAGCCTTTGTGCAAAGTTATGGGCAAATTAGTCTGATTTTTAGATAACAAGCTTAAATGGATCAGAGGTATATTTTTATCAATGAAGCAAGCTAAATAATTGGATATTTTAATTTGATTGATTGTGGTATGTTAATGTCTGATTATTTTGAACTTTGCTGACTGAACTTTTTGCTTGAAAACTAAAGACTTCAATAACTTTTTATGCCTGACTTTGAGGATAATATTTAGAATATCATACAGAGTAGTACAGATACAACAATTGATGGATCTTAAATGAAACAGAGGAATGCTTTTAAGTTAGCAGTAGTTTGCATCCTCATTTTTCCTTAAAATGACCATTTACAGGGCTTAGCACTTGCTTTACTGTACCTTGTAGGATGATGATGTATCTTACCCATGCTAATCACTGAATGGAATCAGATGTACAAATGGCCTCTCCCGCAAGAGAGAAAGCTGCATGTATTTATGTGTAGCTCTGTTCACAGAGCTCACTTGTTTTAAAATCTGTTTTCCAAATTATGATGTAGAGATGCAGTACAAAGCACACAACGAGTTAAGAGGAAGTTTTTGTGTAAGTGTACTTAGAAAATTGTTCTTTAGAAGAAGTACGTTTAGGCTATTTAATTTATAGAGGTGATCTATACTTTAATCATTCTCATTTAATGTTTTAATATATAATTTAAATTATATAGTCAATGCAAATATTATGTCTTAATAAATTGGTGAGATTAAGAAATAATATTTGTTAATAATGACCAAAATGCAATAATTTTCCTTTATGTCTACTAAAATATTTTTAAAATAATTTTGATTTGCGTTAGGGAATGACATTGATGCAACCCTTTTGGTAAAGCAAATCATCTCATTTCTTTTCCCATTTTAAAAGCATTATATTTTATAATTTGTGTATATCTTTTACATTTCTTCATTGATTTTATCTGATTTGTGTGTGTGTGTGTGTGTGGCGCGCGCGCGCGCAGCGCGCTTTATTTAAAGTACGTATCTTTAAAACAAAATACTTCAGTGTCACCATTGAAGAACATGGTTCAAACATTCTGGCACTTTGCTTTATATTGACAGTCTTAACTACAGGCACCTATTATGCCAGCCTCTTAACCTCCTAAAGATGCTTTTAATAGCAGAATTTATATTTTTGTGTGTACTTTTTTGTAACAAATTGTGATGTAAGGAAATTCTGGTGTAAAGAACCTCATTACCTACCCCTTACTCCACTGAAAAACCTTTACAGACACTCTTGAAGTTTGAGAATGTTATTTGATAGTCATTAAGGTAAAAATGCAGGGATCAGGAAGTCACTTGCTTACCCACTCAGTGGGTAAGGCACTAGCTGCCAAGCCTGGTGACCCACGCTTGATTCCTGAAACCTACATGGTAGGAAAAAAGAACTGACTTGTACAAACTCCTCTGACCACACACATGCAATTGACTCCTCCCCCACCCCAATAGATAGATAAGGAAAAAGGTAAAAATATGCAGCAATATGCCAAATAAACTTGTCACCAAGTGTCATTTGTATAATATCAAAGGAAACATATTTTTAGGGTTACAAAATTATTGCGAGTCCAGTTAGGGTTCCTTGGAATTAAAGCACACATTAGAGATGTTTTTACATGACAAGAATCGTGTGTAGAAGACAGCTGTGTTTGTCATAAGCAGCAGAGTTAGAATTACAGGAATTGAGAATTATACGGGTACGTTTTAGTTAGCATTTAAGTATGATAAGAGTATAAATAGTGAAATAAAAGTGTTTTTTTTTCTATGTGATCTAATAGATTTATGAGTGAGAAAACATTTTATTTAGTAGATTGAGATTCATAACAAATGGCAATAATACAATTTTAGTTGCATATCCATTCCTGGATATTTTGTTTTACTTCTAAGTTCATGGCAAGAAAATTAGGAACACTAGAGAGTAAAAACTTGATAAACGTATTCTGTTGTTAGATGAATATAGTTACTCATCAAATTTCTTTAGAAATGTTTGTATGCTTAAATGCCCTTTTATTTTTAAAAATGTTGAATTATTTTTCTGTCACTTAAACAAGACTTGTGTTTGTTTTAAAAATATTTAACTTGTTCTTTATAGCATCAAACTAAAACAAGCCATTCTCTTTATTAAAATAAAAGTTCTAGAAGTGTTTAAAAGTTGACTGGAATTTTAGAGAGTGTCTTAAGAGCATTTGAAAAGTAGTTCCTATTATCTGTTCTTAAAAGTCTGTTTTATCGCCTTACCTTAAGAACCACAATGATATCATCAAGTAAGTGTACTCACAGTATACATGTCCCACAGTAATAAATAAGCTGAGAATAAGCCGTGCCCTCAGCTGTAAATAAGTGGCCTAGTCCTGCACTGTGTTTCAGCAGAGCAACACTTAGCAAATGAAGCCATTGCTTTTGTATGAAAATTAATTTGCCTCTACCACCATTTATGCTAATATAATTAGGGAGGGTATGTGAAAAACCAAACTAACTAGTAACCAAAATTTAAAGATGAATAGAATCTCTTTTAAACTTGTCAAATTTTCACTGTCAGTAAATGGATAAGAATTTATTTAGAAATTAAGCAGGTTCTTTTATTATGGAGCCTTGAATTGGAATTTGGGAGTTAGAACTCTTTTAAAAGTTTAGTAAGATTGAGTTACAGAAAGTAACAAAGTCAGTGGTATCATGTCTTACCTTGGCTTCTGTGATCGTCACAATGCAGAGGATTAAGTTGTATGAAGTCTTATGGGAGCTTAGCTGGGCAGTTTTCTGTTCCCAGGTTTATGGGAGCAGTTGAAGTAGGTGGAGGAGAAAAAGTATTCTAGGGAGGTCTTATGACATCATGTAGGAATTCTAACATGTGATTGGCTAGCTGTGTTCTTATCACAACCAACCCTTAGAACTTATCTTTAGATTTAGAAATGTTGTTAACACTTTGTGCTTCATTTTGGTTCTTAATTTAAATGTGTGTATAACAGATACCTGAGAATAAAGTAAGCTTGAAGATGCAGCTTTATAGTAGGTAGCTTTCATTAAAGAGTTATATGACTTCAGACTTGGAGATAATTGCACACTGCTGTTGGAGTGGAAGAACTAAAATTGTTGTGAAGGAATGCAGGTAGCTTGGGAGGGATGATGTAGGCTCAGCAAGGGCAGGGTTAATGGAGCTGCCCTTGCCGAGCCTTGCTTGCCAGGGCAGCAAACATTCTTAGGTGATATTTGATGCCTTTCCCTGTCTTATTTGTATTTGTGCTTCATATCTGTCTGGGTATTGCTGTCTAGGTATAGGTGTGTATGAGAAAACTAGGCTAATAAGTAGTTTGAGTTTTGAAAAAGAAAAAGAAATTTATAGTTAGATGAGGAGCAAATACACTTAACTTCGATTTTCTTCAGTTAAGATTTTAACCAATGTTCTTATGAATGATTCCATATTTCAATAGGTATGTATTATCCCCAGAAAGATGCAATTTATACATTTAAAAACTTAAGATTTTTTTTATAGCTGCATTATATTTTCACAAAAAACAAATAGAATTTTAGTAAGCTGATAGTGTCAAGAGTAGCTTTTCTAGAAAGAAAGAGCTGCAAGTTACTGTTAGTTGTATAGCAATGAGGTGGTGTTGATCAGATTTTCAAGTGATGAAATTTAAGTGTTGAATATTTCTAAAAGTTTTTGATGTAATATAGCATTTTTTTTGTCTGAAATGTGAGAAAAAGTTTAGAAAGTTGAATGTCACTTGTAGGTCTGCTCTGGCTTTGAGTAGAGTTGAGTCGTGCTACAGAGCTGAGCATGTCCTGCTGTCTCCTACCATACTTCACTGTTCTTATGTTACATGGATATAAATCAGCACATGCGCAGATCCTGAGCTTTTCAGTTTCACTGTTTAGTTTGAGAGAACCTATGTGTAATTCTTTTTTTTTTTCCTATGTGTAATTCTTAAAGTGCATATAGCAGAGTAAACTCAGCCTCCCTATCTTTCCTGTGGGTAAGAAAGATGTGACTGCAGCTGTTCATGTGCCCTTAAATGGATATGATCTTGCCTTCTTTCAACGCAAGATGAAACTCTTCTCTTCAGCAAATCTCTTGTTGCTTAATAGGTTAGATAAAAGCAATTGAAAAATATTTTATCAAAGAAAGTCTATAAACATTATTTAGGGACATATTTACCACATAAAAGTAAAGTGCAGACTATGTTATTGCAAGAATTCCCTCTCACTGTGTATAGAGCCAAAAGCATCAGTGTTTGGTACTTTCCTCTATGCCTTACAACAGTTTTCTTTCTGTCTTTACATGATAAAAAAAATTGCATTATCAGTTGCAAATAACTGCTAGTAATATGAAACCTTAGAAAGTGCAGTGACTTACAGTAGCTTATAACACAGGTGGGACAGAGCAGAGGAGGTTTGGGGTGGAGCCTAGTTTAAGGTATAACTCCTGGGACAACTGGCATATTCGAGGGCAAAGCCATCATTTGGACTTTGCTTTCATACAACTGCATCTATCAACAAATGAGTTCTAAAGATAGTTATAAGTTAATTATTCAGGACTGTAACTACTTTTCCAAAGTCTGCTTTGTCTGGCAAATACATATATTTATTTGAGAATGAAGCTTAGGAAGAACAGAATTGATAATACTTGGTTGGAGGAGGTAAGGAATTGCTGCTTAATATTGGCGAGTTAGCAGGAGAAGATGGCAGTTCTTATTAAATCTAAGTTGTAGAAATGGAAGAGTTTGAGTGGATGTTGTGATTGTTACATTTCAAGACAAACTATGAAAACAGAATATATAGCCTGAAAGTAGAATGTGGATCTAAATACCCAGAAGCTCCTCCATCAATTAGATTTGTAACAAAAATTAATATGAATGAAATCAATTTCAGTGGAATGGTGGAGCATACCAGTAATAGCACAATGGCAAAATTCCTATAGCATTAAAGTTGTACTTCAAGAGCTAAGACATCTTATGATGTCCAAAGAAAATACAAAGCTTTCACAGCCACCAGAAGGACAGATGTACAACAGCTAATTTTAGTGGATCTCAAACTTGTCTTAAATCAACCACCTTCTACTCATGATTAAATATCACCATGCAAAATACCCACAAATTAAGTAAAAGAATTGCAGCTGGTAAACATGACCTGGGAATTTGTAAGAATATGTTTAATATATGTACACCTATTATGTTTTCAGGTAACAAGAAGTGCAGCACACTTTTTCTTTCTCTTTTTCTTCTTCTTCTTCTTCTTTTTTTTTTTTTAAAGATTTATTGATTTATTTTATGCATAGGAGTCGACCACCATTGCTCTCTTCAGACACACACCAGAAGAGGGCACCAGACTCCATTACAGATGGTTGTGAGCTATCATGTGGTTGCTGGGAATTGAACTCAGAACCTCCGGAAGAGCAGTCTGTGCTCTTAACTGACTGAGCCATCTCACTAGCCCTTTCTTTCTCTTCTTAAAGCACTGTCATTTTAAACATGAACCTGAAGTACTCAAAGTGGAATTCAGGTTTTCAAGACAGAAGCATGG